>OU015742.1:62985165-62996191 GCA_907169655.1 Acomys percivali | reverse complement strand
CACACACACACACACACACACACACACACACACACACACACACACACCCTTCAGGCCTAAGTATGTGGAAATGCTTCCTCACACTCAGGAAAACCAAGAGAAGCAAGGAGGCACACACATTGTGCTAATTATTTTCCTGGTGTCTGTGATTAAAAAAAATCACTGAAGGAAGTCAGGGTTGGCTGTGGCCCCTGGATACCGTCATAGCTGGAGAGCAGGGCAGAGCTCATGGAGGCAGGTGCATCCAGCACTGCACATCTGGGATAGCCAGGAAGCAGAGCGCAAGAATTTCCGCTCCTCAGTTCACTTGCTCCATTTGGTCCCTTTTCCTTCATCAAGGGACCCAGCCCATGGGACATGGCCACCACAACCTGCCTCGGTCTTCTGTATCCAGCCAAGCAGATGATGAAAATTAACCACCACACACATCAACGCCAGCAAGAACAGTGGAACACGCGGCTTTCCCGACACCAAATGCAGCTCGGTCCAATTTCCCAAGTCCGTTCTTCTTTGAAGCCATGTCCCAGCACAATGTGTACACTTTCAGCCAACTACCCCCATATTTTTATTTGAAAATAATAAAAGGAAATTAAAGAAAGTTATCATAGTTCATATTTCTGTTCCTATGGTTAAACACTATGACCAAAAGCATCTTGGGAAAGAACGGTTTACTTTACCCTATAGGTTATAGTCCATCAACGAGGGAAACTGAGGCAGAAACTCAAGACAGAAGCTTGAAGCAGAAACCACAGAGGACCCCAGCTTACTGTGCTTCTGGCTCACAATCAGCTACTTCTACACAGCCAGCGCCCATCTGCTTAGAGACAGGCACCACCCACAATGGGCTGGGCCTTCCTAGTCAATTAGTGATCGAGAAAATGCCCTAGTTTGAGCAGGACCCCTGGGCCCAGAGCCGCTCAATGCAATAAACTTCAAACCCCTACCCAGATCTACCCAATGGACATTCTCCACAGTTGAGTGGAGAGTGGGGTCTGACTTTCACACGAACTCTAGTGCCTCATATTTGACCTCGTCTCCTGGATGAGGAGGCCTGGTGGCCCTCAGAGGAAGGATAGCAGGCTACCAAGAAGAGACTTGATACCCTATGAGCATATACAGGGGGAAGAGGTCCCCCTCAGTCACAGTCATAGGGGAAGGAAATAAGGGGAAAATGGGAGGGAGGGAGGAATGGGAGGATACAAGGGATGTGATAACAATTTAGATGTAATATGAATAAATTAATAAAATATATTTTTTAAAAAGAAAAAAGAAAATGCCCTACAGACAGCACCCCCACCGTGGGTCACCTGAAGGAGGAGATGCTTCAGCTAGGGACCTGTCTTCCCAGGCCTGTCAAGTTAAAAGCCAGGATTAGCCAGCACAGAATTAGACTAGATGTTTTTTAATTGTTCTTCCCCCAAAGTAAACAACACAGTGGCTTGTCTTTGAATTTCATTTCGAACAAACTTACTGTGTTTAAGAAAGCAAACCACTTAAGTACACCATGAGCTTTGGAGAAAGTGAGAAAGGAATACATTTTGCTCAATTGGGTTTTTAAATTCAAAGCTTTTGAGGTTGCAGAGGAAAATGAATTAAATACTTCAACGCTGGCTTGTTTATAGTGCTGGCTGGTGGCTGGTGAGAGGTGACTCCTGGCTATGCTTTTGTCAGTCTGTTGTTTGCATTTTCTTTGGCCACATGCTCCCCACGACCTTGAGCTGGCAGCAGAGCCTCCTGTCTTTGTGTTTTTAGGTTATGCAGCTGTCAAATGGAAATTATTATTCCAGGGCCTGTTTTCCCTAGATGGCCAGAGAATATCTCAAAAATCCAGATCTTGATTTGAAAGATCATTTGGGAACCGATTCTCAAGCCCTGCCTTGTCTCTATCAGAGTCATCGCTGCTCTGATCAGACTCAGCATCTCTCGTGTGCCCTGCACCCTCAACTCCCAACTCGTGCTGTGAGTCTCTTCTTGTCCCCCAACAAACCTACTCCCCACATGCACTGGGGCAAACTTTTAAAAACACATTGCCTGGACTTTTCTGGTCCAAATATTCCATTGGCTTTCCACTGCCACCTGACCAGGAGCAGGAACATAATCTGCGTGTGGACCTGGCCCTGCGACTCTCCTTGGCCACATCTTCAGTATGTTTGGTGACCTTCTTGTTTCTTCCTCCCAGAAGGCCTCTGCCCTTCAGTTCCTCCACAGCCTCTCCTCCCGACTCTCCTCACTTTGCTACCAGATAGTTCTTCCTCCAGCTGGTCTTGGGTCTTAAGCACTACGCCCAGGAAGAAATTCTAACACAGAAATGTTCGCCCTGGGTTTTCTACATAGACCTAATATTTAACTTTCTATAGACACTTAATTAGACCTGTTTATCCAACCTCAAATCCTGAGCCATCAATCGATACATTTAAGCAAATGAAAGGGTCCAAGCCTTGACTGCGGGCTCTTGGGAGAGATTGTTGGAAATAATCAGGAGAAATCTTGCCTAGGGTTTTCTTTCCATGTACTATCTTTGCCTTTCTCTGGATCGGGGCAATCCTAGGTTTATAAAGCCAGTCTGGAAGCTCCCTCTTCTTGGAATTCTGGAGAGAGCGTATGAAAACTTTGGCGTCAACTGTTCTTTTAAAGGTAGAATTCAGCCCTGAAGCCATGTGGGTATCTCTTGGTTAGAAGATATTTGTGATTACTGATTCAGTATTCTTAGTAATCATTCATTTATTCTAATTGTTCATTTATTCATGTTTAGTCTTGATGAGTTGTATGTTTCCTGGAATTTATCCATTTATCCTAGGTCATGTGATTGGTTGAGATATAATTGCTAATAACAACCCCTTATAGAACTTATAGGACAGTCCCTTATCAAACTTATATAACAGTCCCCTACAGAAGTTTAATTAACTAATTAACTAGTTTTGGTACCCTTGTGAGGGTCAGAGGACAAGTGCCAGGACTCAGTCCTTTCCTCTCCATGTGAGTTCTGAGGCTCCAGTCCAGGAAAGCACCCTTCCCTCACTGAACAAGCACCCTCTTCTTACTAATCAAGCACCCCTTCTCGCTAAGCCATCTTTCCAGCCATTCCTTTATTTTTTATTACTCTGGAATCAGTTCTAAGATCTTTTCATTTCTCTTGAATCTACCCTTTTATTCCTTAGGTTCCAAAGTAAGAAAGAGCAGAAAAGAACCTAATTTCTCTTCAGATGTCTCCTCTACTCCCCCATTTGACTTATATCTTCTGTAGTCTTTGTTTCTCTCCTGTGTGCAGATAGATGCCTGTAGGGGCTGGAAAACGTTAGATTCCCTGGAAATAGGCCCTTGTGAGCTGCAGAAATATGTGCTGAGAAACAAAACCCAGGGCGGTGAGAATTTTGGAATTTTTGTTTCTTTAAAAAAAAAACATAGAAATATTATAAAAATATGTTTTTGTTTTAATCCCTGGTGTGGGATATGGAGCTGCTGCAGACTGTCCATAGAAGCTGATTGTGATTTGCCTAGTACTCTGGCAGAGGCCTGATTTTGCCAATTGCAAATAGTTTCTGCACACACACATACACACAGACGTGTGTGGAGAAAGGTCCATACGTATAATTCACTTGAGATAATGATACAGGAGAATCATGCATTCAAGGCCAGCCTTGGGTATATAGACTTTATCTTTAAAAAAAATATCCTAGTTACAGAGATGATAGAACCAAGAGAAATCTCATCAATAAAGTCACTACATTTATGTTTCCATCAGATCTTCAACCAGGTGTCAAGAGAGCACAATCAGGTACAGAGAGGCTCTGGGTTCTTCAGCAATTTTTGGACAATATTTTCATCAAAAGTACGGGATATCAGTAGGCTAAAGAGTGAGATTACATCTTTGCTCATAACATACTCAAGAGTCAGTTCAAACAATATATTTTTTAACTTGTAGAAACATATGTGGTGCTCAGAGGCTAGGTTTGAGGAGGGAAACACAGGACTGCCGCTCAGAGGACATGAAAGTGTGGTTATACTACAGGCATAGTTCTGTGCAGCTCCTCACCTATAGTCTGCTGTACCATACTGTGCACATACATTTTGATCAAGTGCAAATCTCGTCCCGAGTAGCCTTACTGCAGCTAAGAGTTCATTTACACATCCGCTCACTAATCTATCCATCTACTCAACAGGTCTTTCCCCAATGTCTGTTCTCCACATATTAGTCTAAGTTTCTAGATGAATCTCTCATGAAGCCAAAGCTGAAAACAACCAAACTATCTTAAAGAATGCAGTGAAAAATACCCTGAGCACGCAAGTTGACCTGCAGAGATGTCATCAGTCTGAATTACTGAATAAGGTTACCTGTCAGCAAACTTGAAGTCTATATTTTGGCTTTACTGGGATGAAGTGCAAATACTAGGTGCACGTATAAGTGTGTGCCTTTTCTTATGAAGTGAATGTAGAATGGGTGGAACGGTTTGGTTTGATACAGACCAAAATGCACTCGCCACACATCTCAGCATACATATTTATAAATGCATCAACGTTATAATTACAATTCTTACCATTATTAGCAAGGTCGATTAGAGGGTTCTGCTTAAAGGGAGTAGAGTGTGTGGGTGAATGGAGCATGTGGTTCAAAACAAGACAAGCCTTACTAACACCCTTCAGTCTTCACAGAGACCACTGGCATTGTAAGTCCAAACAAAGTACTCGGTGGTATCAGCCCTCTTCCAGAGACTTGCCTCCAATATGTTTGAAATAGTAGATTTTGTAAACGTGGCAGCTTATATTTTTATATTTAAAATTACATTCATCAAGAGAGAAAAAGTAGAAAATATAAGAATATTAACTTAAAAAAAGATTGCATTGATACAATATGAATATTCCAGCTGATTCCCTTTTCTGTATAAATTCATGTGCTTTGAATTTGGGTCAAAACACATAAAGTTCTGTGCCATTTGAAATGATGCATTATATCATATTTTTAAAGTATCATATATTTTTTGTGCTGTGTGGTATTGTTATTTAGATCATTGAGAATATCAGGAGTTGTGTTTTGATCGTGTCCATCCCCTTCCCTACCTACCTTACATATATATACGTGTGTGTGTGTGTGTGTGTGTGTGTGTGTGTACACACACAAAGACACACACACACACACACACACACATATATATATATATATATATATATATATATATCAAGTCCAATTTGCTCTGTGCTCATATTCTTGAATATATGGCCTTCCCCTGGCTTATGATTGACTTACTACCAGCCATACTCTACCAGAAAACTGACTCTCCGTTGCCTGTCAGCTATCTCCTAGCACCTTGCCTAGGGATAGGACTTTGTGTCCATCTCCCCTCTTCACAATGGCATTTTTCTGGTTTGAGCTTACATAGGTCTTGTGCACACTGTCCCAGCTGCTATGAGTTAATGTGTGCCATACTGCTGGGACCAAAAGACAGTTTCGTCCTAGTCCTTTACAGCCACTGCCTCTTTATACTCTTCAAATCCTGGCTTCCACAGTGATCCCTGGCCCTCAGGGGGAAAGGGAGTGATGGAGATGTCCCATTTAGGGCTCAGGATTCTTCGATCTCTTAGTTACCTTGGCCAGTTGTGGGTCTCTGTGTTTATCATGCTCTACTACAAACAGAAACTTCTTTGATGAGGGGTGAAAGATGTGTTTCTTTATGGGTATCCAGAAAGTCATTAAGAATTGTCCATTCAGCTCAGTAATAATAGCAGATTGTCTGCTAGGGCCTATGACCTGTCTACCACAGGTTCTTTACTCAATAATGGTGTACAGACAGCACATATGTATATACATATATATATATATATGTATATGTGTGTATTGTGTGTGTGTGTGTATAGCATGTGTGCACAGTGCCAACAGAGGCCAGAAAATAGCATCAAATATCCCCATAATTGCAACTATAGATGAATGTGAGCCACCATGTGGATGCTGAGAACCAAACCTGCATCTGCTTCAATAGCCACAAGAGTTCTTAACCGCTGAGCCATCCCATTCCTAGCCAAAAGTAACTTAGCAAATAGGTGAGGCTAGCTGGCCTGCTTCTGCCTCATCAGTGCTGGGTTCACACGTGCCTGCTGCTGTGCTCAGCACTTTCTTGAGCCGTCTCTCAAGATGCGGTTTTTCAGTTGTGAGAGAAAAAGCTACCCTTGAAAGGGAACAGCCACTAAATGAGCCCCACTGTTACCCAGATTTGAGTTGGCTCCCCCATCACACAATGCCTAATTGGCAGGTCTGCTTCTCGTAAGTCTCCTCTGCCAACCTTCTTATTTACTCTTGGTGGATGACCACACTTTAGTCACTGGTAACAACGTGTCTTTTAACCGTGTTGGGATTCTTCAAAGCTTTAATCAAACTTCTACATCATTTATTCTTCTTAATGAAGATTAGATTTTACTGCTAGCTACTGGGGAAATAGGAACTCCCCTGAGATTTTGATTGCAACTGTTTTAAGGCTACAAATTAACTTAGGAAGCCTTCCTGTCTTTAGAATGCTAAAATCTACCATTCAGAAATATGCCTTTGCATGCCACAATTTAATATTCCTTGACTTCAGAAAGTTTCACATTATCTTTATTTTTAAACACACATTTCTCTTAGTTTTGGTAGAGGCATTTTATCGATATTGCAAGTTTAATAAATGTATTATACAGTCTCTATGTATTTCCAGGATGCACAAAGACAGTTACTCATGTGCAGTTACTTTATACATAATCCCTTTCTTACCAACTGCTTCTGTTTCTTTTAACGGGTTTTCAAATGACTCTCTTCGGTATTCCAGACAGGCAAGCTTAACAACTGCTAGCCACGCTTTATGTAATCCCATGTGGTTGTACTGAGACATGTAAAAGCAGACAGTTCACTGAAAAGAATACAAATGGGCCTTAACGAGGTGGGCAATAGAGGGCTGGGGAAATGGCTCAGTGGGTAGAGCACTCACTGAGCAACCATGAGGACCTGAGTTCAAATCCTTGACACCCACATAAAAAGTTGGGTACAAAGGCACCAGGCGATAACCCTAGTGGTAGATATTTGAAGATTGACAGAATCTTAGCGCTCTGTGGTTAGGCAACCTAGACAAATGGATGAGTCCCAGGCTCAATGAGAGACCCTACTTCAAAACAGAAGGTAAAGGGTCACTGAGAAAAAAAGACACACGACGTCAACGTCTGACCCATGCACACACTCACCTGATAGCACACATACTCTATGTGGGCAGAAGATAGTAAGTTCATGTGCTGTAGAGTCATATGGCACACCTATCACAGAAGAATCCAAGCGCTCTAGAATGTACTATGCTGGTGAAAGAGCTAAAATCTAAAGATTTCTAAAGAAATCCCTACATAGAAGAATTTGTCAGTAACTGTGCGAATACCTGCAATACACTGCACCTAGGAACCCCTGTCAAGATTCATCACCAAAAATCAGAAAAAGGATATTCAAAAAATAAACTTTAATTTAAAATTTTAACATATTGATAAGTCTAATAATTTCTATTTGTTGTGTGTTGGGAAAACATTTTGTGAAAATTAATTGTTCTCTAAGGTTAAAAATAGTTTGTGCTCTCAAATTTTGGTCTTTCTGTCAATGTCATTTTGTTTAAAGTGATTTATTTAGAAAATTTCTGTTTAGTCCTGGCAAACCTTTATATAATAAACTATAATCTTAAAAATTTTTAAGTCTTTGAAATTAAAATATTTTCTTATTGGTCTAAGTGTTGGTTTCATTGAATCCAAAGTGATTAACTGTTCATTTTGATTTGCAAATTTTGTACTTTTTTACCTTAGTGAAGTTTCTCTTACATGTGCATATATAGATATATACAAAAATCACACATGTGTACACAGACATATCTAATATTGGATTCTCTATGCCAGCATTCTCTTTCTCTATAAATCTTACTGTACAAATTTCCTGGAAATAAATGCATGTCACATTTATTCACTCTTCCTTTTAATTTACCTTCCTTTGCCTTGGAATTATGGGGAATTTCTGATTTGGCTTCATTGCAACAATTCTGTTTTGGCAACAGTTTTATACTCTCAGTTTAAGTTTCTAAGATAGAGAAATAGAAACAAACTAGCAAAAGCCTTGAAGAAGGACCTACAAATCTTATGCATTGTTTGCCCTGAGAATGAAAAAGAGGTTTGTTTCAACCCTCAAATGATTTTAGCTTCCAGGGCAAGAGTAGACATGAGTCTGGGAACTGTCTCAGTGGGCTGCTGTCTCACACTCTGTGTTTACTGTTGTGTTGCAGTCCTGTGTCTTGCCCCAACCCACCGCCCATCCCTCAGTCCCTCCCCCAACCTCTAGGGTCCAACTCTCTTTGGTAAATATTTTTTTTTGTTCTTCCCAAAGGGATGTCTTTCTTAGGAATTCTACTTTCTACAACTATTTAGGGGGGAAGGGGCACGGGGGTGTCCCGTTTACTTCTCATCACCCTGGTTTTACTTGGCTATGGGAGACCTTTTTGTATTAAACTTCTGTCCCCATTATGTTCAAAGACGGCAAAGATGAAATTATGAAATCTGCAGGAAAATAGATTGATCTCAAGAGCATTATATTAAGCACGGTCACTTAGACCCAGAAAGACAAAAATTGCTTGTTCTCTGTCATATGTGGATTCTAGCTTATAATGTTTACATTATGCATGTAAAGTGATGGTATGGAGGTTATGGGCTATGAAACTAGGGTAGACCCAGAAGAGGTATTGGGGAACATGGCAGGAACAATAGGATACATGAGACTTGAAAGCAGAAAGGGGGTACACAGAGGGAGCAGAAGGGATCAAGGGGGTGAAGAGGATCAGGGGAAAAGGGAGATAGGCAGTCAACTAAAAATAAAAACACTTTGTTTAAAAATTCCAGTATTATGAATGCTAATTACTCTTAAGAATCTCGGCGCTGTTAGAAACTGAATTTTTCAACATTTTATAAGTACACATTTTGCTAATGGCTTAGTGAAAAACATTGATAATCTGTAAGTTTGTTATAGTCACTCATTTATGTAGTCAGCAATTAGGCAGGTAAGTCATGCCTACAACATGCCAGGCTGAGCCTCCCAAGGCAGGTAAGTCATGTCTACAACATGCCAGGCTGAGCCTCTCAAGGGTGGCTCTTCTGCTTGCTCATTCTAACTCTGCTGTTCAAGTAAATCTTGATAATGCAAACTTTTTTTAAGTTTAAATTTTTTAATTTGTTCACTTTACATGCCGATTGTAGCCCCCTCCCTTATCTCCTCCCGGTTCTATCCTCCCTCTCTCCTCCCCCACCCTCCTCCCCTAATAAGAGCCCGCCTCCCCTATCATCTGACCTCAGCCTATCAATTCTCATCTGGATTGCCTGCATCCTCTTCCTCTGTGGCCTGGCAAGACTGCCCCACCAGGGGGAAGTGATCAACGAGTAAGCACAAGAGTCCATGTCAGAAGTAGCCCCTACTCTCCATATTATGGGACCCACAAGGAAACTGTACTGCCTATTGACCGCATCTGAGCAGGGGGTCTAGGCCTCACCATGCATGGTCCTTTGTTGGTGTATCAGTCTCTGCAGCACCTCTCCCCCGCTCCACATCCCATGCTCACAGGTCAGATTTGTTGGATCATGGTCTCTTTGTGGAGCTCCGGTCCCATCCAGGTCTTTCTATCCCCCAACTCTTTCATAAGATTTCCTGTGCTCCACCCCAAAGTTTGGCTGTGTGTCTCAGCATCTGCTTGGATCCCCTGCTGAGTGGAGCCTTTCAGAGGACCTTTATGGTAGGCTCCTGTCCTGTTCCTTCTCTTTAACTGCTTCCTGTGTCTATTCTATTTGCCCTTCTCAATGAGAATTAAGTATCCTCCCTCTTTGTTATTTGGCTTCTTTAGGTCTATGTATTGTAATATGGTAATTCTGTAGTATGTGGCTAATATCTGCTTCCAAATGAGTATATACCATAGATATCTCTCTGAGTCTAGGTTACCTCACTCAGAATGATGTTTTCTAGTTCTTTCATTTGTGAGAAAACGTCATGATTTCCTTATTTTTAGTAGCTGAAATATATTTCATTGTGTAAATATGCCAGTTTCTTTACCCATTCTTCTGTTGAGGGACATCTGGGTTGTTTCCACATTCTGGCTGTTATGGATAAAGCTGCTGTGAACATAGTTGGGCAAATGCCCTTGTTGTATGGTGGAGCATCTTTTGGGTATATGCCCAGGAGTGGAATAGCTAGGTCTTGAGGAAGAACTATTCTCAATTTTCTGAGAAAGTGCCAGATTGATTTCCAAAGTTTGTACAAATTTGTACTCCCACCAGCGACGAAGGAGTGTTTCCCTTTCTCCACATCCTCACCAACATGTGCTGTCACTTGAATTTTTAATTTCAGCCATTCTGATGGATGTAAGGTGGAATCTCAGAGTTGTTTTGATTTGCATTTCCCTGATGATTAGAAACATTGAGCATTTCTTTAAGTGTTTCTCAGCCATTCAATAATCCTCTGCTGAGAATTCTCTGTTTAGTTCTATACCCATTTTTTAATTGGATTGTTTGGCTTGGTGGTGTTTAATTTCTCAAGCATTTTTAAAATTCGGGTAGTCCCCACTTTTTCCAACCACTTCTTTCTTAAAGAGATATTTCTTCTGAGTCTTCAGGGCTGTTCATTAGTTAAAACTTCAGTAGCACCTAGAGTGTGAAAAATGGACCCATTTGCTTCCCAGTACCCATATGATGGCTTTATGCCACCCATGACTCCAGGTCCAGGGGATAATGCCCTCTTCTGGCTTCCTCAAACAATTGGTACACACAGGCACACACACACAGGCACACACACACAGGCACACACACACACACATACACACACACACACAAATAAAAAGATTTGATCTAGACTCAACTGTACTGTTTCTGATTTAAAATAGTCAAAACATTTAACATATGTAAATTGTTCATGTTTCATTTTTCTGTGTGTGTGTGAGAGAGAGAGAGAAGGGGGGAAGGAGAGAGAGAGAGAGAGAGAGAGAGAGAGAGAGAGAGAGAGAGAGAG
>OU015742.1:62970566-62985155 GCA_907169655.1 Acomys percivali | reverse complement strand
GAGAGAGAGAGAGAGAGAGAGAGAGAGAGAGAGAGAGAGAGAGAGAGTTGTGGGGGTGGTAGTATCTATGTGTGTGCATACTTATGATGTGAATGGAGGCCAGAGGTTGACATTAGGCTGTCTCCCTCAGTTCCTTGACCTGATCTTTTGAGAAAAGGTCTCTCATTGAATCCAGAGCTTGCTGGTTAGGCAGGGCTGTCTGGTCAGCCCTGTCATTTCTGTCCCCTGCCCAGATTTTACACTGGCTCTGGGGATCTGAACCTGCATCCTCATGCTTAGCCATCAATCACCTTACTCCCTGAGCCAACACCCTTGTCCCTTGTTGTTACCATTTTCATTTTCTATCAGCTCCAGAAGATTCTAGAACTCTGTCAAATGCTGCCCAGCGGATGACAGATGATCCACTACAACTTTCTATTTCAGCAATGAGCGCTGCCTCTTTATGAAATCAACAAACAGTCTCAGACAACATAGGAGGCAACATGCCGAGGGTGTGTGGGCCGAAGACCCAAGAACCACAAAACTCACACTCTGTCTCAAAATAGAAAATATGTTTTCAGAGTGAAATTTGTGTCCCTGCGGTAGACATTTCCAGATAATAAACGTGGTTAAAATCTTCTACCACCACAGTCGCAAGAATGACAGACAGGTAGAGACAAAAATGCCTTGACTACCAGTGTGTTGCTCTGTGGTGCAGGTCTTCAGTATTGTTAGAACCTGACATCTAAAACATTTTATGAGTAAAAATCTTGAGACTGTCGCAGTTAGTAAAATGCTTTTTATAGCCATGCATTATTTAATTGCCAAGACTTTGTGCTGTATTTAGGACATATTGGGTACTCTTCTGGGTCCTCTCGGCAAAGCTTTTAACAAGAGCCTGATCATGGTTTCAGTTGAGATGAGGAAGAAATGGACAAAGAGATGAGTTGAGTGGATGGGTGGATGTACGGATGCAAATGCCTGGATTCATAGATGATAGATAGACAGGCAGACAGACAGATGATAGGTGTTTTGAAGGATGGGTAAAGAAATAAATAGATGATTAGGAGAATGTATGGATAATATAGAGAGAGATAATAATTAGGAGAATGTATGGATAATAAAGAATAAAGAATGTATGGATAATAAAGAAACAGACAGAGAAGGGTGGTTTGACAGGAAGCTAAGAGCCATGCATCAGCCACATATAGGAATCAGTGAACTGGAAGTGGTGCCAGGTGTGAGCATTCAAAACCCATCCTCAGTGACATAGTTCCTTCAGCAAGGCTGCAACATCTCCCCAAACAGTGCCACCAACTGGGGACCAAGTGCTCAAATACCTGAGCCTACATGGGACATTTCCCACTCAAACCACCATCCTGCTTGCTCACATCCCTTTACTATGAGACAATGAGAGAAACAAAAGCCAGAAGAAATCATTTCTTTCTCAATTTGCTTCTGGTCACTGGTCACGGTGTTTTATTGTTGGGGGGGATGGTCTGATGTATTTTAATGCTAATTACTGCTTGCTGTCTCTGTGACCCACCTTTTGGCCAATAAAAGCCATCCCACCTGGTCAGGGCAAATGAGATAGGTGTGGCTAAGGTTGCTGGCCTAAGACAGAGAAGAATCCTGGGAAGGAGAAGGAGAAAGACCCGAGGAGGAAAGGAGGCTTCCATGGATTACATGGAAGAGACACGTGGCCAGCATAGATGGAGATTTGGCCTAGATAAGGATGGGAGGTAGCTTGATAGACATTACTAAAAACAGATGGCATGAGATTGGGGCAAGTATGGCATACCTGCTCCTCTATGGGAACTAGTTTAGAGGATTAATGTCTGCCCTGCCCCAGGTTAACTAAGGTTATTTTAAAAGATAACAAGTGTCTGTGTCTTAATTGATTGCTAGCTGGGCATACTAAAGTAATAATAGTATTAAGCCTGATAATAAACGTTATTAGGCACTATTGATAATTTAAGAACAACATTTTATAGCAGCACCAGAATAGCTAATATAAACAGATAGATGATGACAATCAGATAGCAATATCGATGGATGATAGGCAGTGAGTAGAAGTATGAATGGGACAGGTGGATGACAAATGGATGGACACATAAACACGAGGTAGATCACAAATTATTGGGTGGATAAGTAAATGATGAACAACAGAACAACAGATGAATGTACAGATAGCATAGATGATGACAGAGAAAGACGTAATTAACTACAAGTGTACATAAAGCTCTAGGATCGAATCTATGTACACTATATCCCTCCTTAGGTTTAACCAGATATGAAAAGCCCATTAGAATATCAGTACACTAGCAATCGTCAAAAGTTGGTTGATGTATACATGTGCCATGGTTTGAGTTGTTCCATCAAGCTTCGTGTACTGGAAACATACCAGTAATGGTATTTGGGAATGTGTCCCTTGGTGGTTAATTAGGATTTGATGAGGTGCAAAGAATAGCCTTGTGGTGACAGTAGTGATCTCTTAAATGGTAAAAGAGATTCCTGCCTAGGATGCTTCTTCAGGCCCAGCATGCAGTGCTCCCCAGAATGTAGACAGGGCCGGAAGTCCCTTGCTAGGAGACAAGCAGATCTCAGTACCATGTTCTTAGAACTCCCAGCCTCCAAGATCAGGAGCTAAATTATATCCTTCCTAAAATACACACTCTGCAGTAGTGGGCCACAGTTGTAGAATCTGGGCTTGGTGTGTCTAGATCCATATATACCCACACTCACATGAGCCCCATTGTGCAGAAGGCTGTAAACCAGCCAGTTTCATCAACTTGACCCTTGAATACATCTTCCAACTGACACGTTTGTCATCTTCTTGTAAAGCACTAAATTTAAAATGCATATGATGGTTAGGATGAGCTAAGGTCCAACTTTGGTTCATCATTTTAAGTGTAAGCACCTTAAAAAGAAACGCAATTATATTGGAGTATGAATATTGGGTGTGCGTATAGCAAAACAGGAAACCACAGTAACTGTGCCAACAAACGAGACGTATCCTTGGAATGCTCCTTCATTGCCGCACGTTGCCCGCCTGCCTGCCTGCCTTCTGAAACAGAATGTTACTGTTTCACTACCAAAGAAGCAGTGGGTCATCTCAAAATCCTGGAGGACTTTTGATTAAAGAAACAACGCCACTGTGTTTTTGTGTTCTCTTCTTGTTTGTTTTCATATCTCCAAAGAAAAGAAAGAAAAGTGACCGGAAAGCAGAGTTTTAAGGATAAGCAGAGCAAAAGGAGAAAAATGAGGGATCATGAGTGTTTGTGTCTAGCTGTGGAAGTTGCTTTCAAGTCCTACTTGACTTTAATAATGAGAGCTGGCCGTTCTGTCGCTCCCCAAATGGACATCAACAGACCCTGAGACCTTATCTGGAACGAAACATCTTGAAGTCTTCATTGATGCAACAGGACATTTTTAACTCTCAGCTTTATCAATAATTAGGAATGTAACTCCTATCTCAGAACCCCAGCACTTTGTTTATGTTTATTTATCTGTGTGTTTAGTTTTAGAGACAAGGCTTCATGTAGCTCAGGCTACTCTAGAACTCACTAAGGATAGCCCTGGACTCATTAGTCTTGAGAGTACTGGGATTGTAGGCACCCGCCCTCACCCAGTTTATGTGGAACTAGTGATGAGGCCACCACGCATATCAAGCAAACATCCCATCACCTGGATGCCATCCCCAGTCACCAGGATGTGGGCTCCAGCCTTAAAATGCTTTTTAAAATGAAAGCTTCCTTAAGTCAACATCAAGAGAAGGATGGCTCATTTCCTAACTGAGATGTAGATCTAAGCTTGCAAAGAGCCCCCACCTCCTTTCCTCACACCTGTAAATGTGAATTGTAGTAAGCTTGCCAATGAGAGTGTGTGACCTACTTTGAAATTCAATTATAATGACATGTCTACCCTTTATTCTCTCGTAAAGCCTGTATATTTGGGGCTCGGTTTGTGTAAAAATGCAATAAATTTGTCCTTCCATCACAGAGCTTGGGTAAAAATACACACAAAGCATTTTTTTTAGATATTGTTATAAAAGTATCCAGGTGAAAGTGAAATTATTTCATGACAACATTTGGACAGAATCTTGACAACCTACAGCGCTTCAGACGTAATTGTACCCACAAAGTTTTTCTTAGAAAGTAGAGAAAGCCTCACAATTGTAGTTGCTCACTAGAGAGATCACGTTGGTGTTTGAGGGTTTTGTTGCTCTGTGTTTTCCTTCTCTCTTCTGTTATTCTCCAGTATTAGAGATAGAGGGAATGGGGCTAGAGACTTTTTCATCTAATACATTCCTAAAACAACAGGTTAACATGGTCCCAGAATAAAAATACGCAATTTAATTCTGGTCCTGTATTTCAATAGGAAACAAACTGGCATTTTCTCCTGTCAGCTAATGAAACAATTGGGGATTATCATGGGATGAAAAATGGGCAAATTAACAGCTTCATTCGAAGCCAGTGGAACCTTTCTCCTCCCTTAGTGATGACTTGGCAATTCTTTGCTCTGGAAACTAGGTTTGAATACTCAGAGGGGGAACCGTGGAGAACTATGGGTAACTCTATTAAGAATAGTATTATTTATTTATTTGTTTATTTATTTTATCTCCATAGGTATAAGAAACAGATGCCAAAGGCATAGAAAACACTGTTCTTATTCAAGATAACGGTTCTCTTCCTTATCATCACAAGGTTATTTCTAGAAACTTCTTTGCAACGGAAAATTTAAAAGCTTAAAAGTTATACAACCCCAAGATGAAGCATAAAAATTGAATTTCCAGGAACACGCCAGTCAATTTTATGGATAGTGGCTTGTCTCCAGAGTTAGATATTTGAGTGTTAAAAAAAATGGGGTTTGAGCCACCATAAGTAAATTATGAGATCCAATATAAGAATAAAACCCACCATTAAATGCAGTCATGTGGATAGTGTGACATGGTGTCTGAGGTCTCAGGCATTGGTGTCACATAAGCAGGATCAAGACTTCATCTGTCCATCCCATGGCTTTATTACCTCATATAAGCCATTTCACCAAAAGTAACTGACTCAGGAAGCTGTTGAACAGGCACCAGGGAAGTGTCTCGGTGGATAAATTAGCTTGTACAGGCAGGAGGACCTACGTTTGTAACTCCAGTCCCACGTAAGAAGCCAGCATGACACAGTACACCTGTTACCCCCAGGCTGGGGATCACTGACTAGTCATGTTAGCAATGAAACAAAAACCCCAGGTTCAGTGAGAGACCCTGTCTCAAGAGAAGGTGGCAGAGTGATAGAGAATGCCAGCATCCTCCCCTGGCCTCTTAAGTATATTCATATGCATATACATACCCACATAAATGTCCATGCATACCTACACACACACACACACACACACATCACATGCACACACACACATCACATACACACACACCATAATTTTTATATTTCTAAAGAGTAAACTATTGTCTAAATAAAATGAGACAATACATGACTTAGTTACTGTTCTATTGCTGTGAAGACACACCATGACCAAGGCAGGTGATAAAGGAAAAGCATCTAATTGGGGCCTTACAGAAGGGGAGTCCATGATCATGATGTCAGGGAGCTTCATGCATGCAGAAAGCCATTAACAGTGGAGCAGTAGCTGAGAGCTCACATTTTGAGACAACACCCATAACACACACAAACATACATAGAGGCAGGGGAAGGAAAGCTAATTGGGAATGCTGTGGGATTTTAAAACCTCTAAGCACACTCCCAGCACACTTCAAGCAAAGCCACACCTCCTAATCCTTCTAAAATCAATTCCACTAACTGGGACCAAGTATTCAAATATATGTGTCACTGAGGGCCACTCTCATTCAAACCACCACAATGCACTTAAACTGCTTATCAAATGCTTGTCAAAACATTTAATTAGATAAACTTGTAAGTACATGTTTAATAGATGCTTGTTTTATCATAATAATTTGGGAGGGGGGCATTCGGCAAGATAATCATGACATTTCTATGATTACAAATATATATCATTTGGAGGAATGCAGACAGGACATGGTCTCACTTACCTGCGCCCCTACATTCATCTCTACATGTATATACACATGCAGAGCGCTGACTAGAAGAGAGTTTCGCACCATGGTATCCCCAGCATTTATGGCCCTCTGCATTGTATTTTTCTCCATACACCATCTTAGAAAAGCCATTAATGTGGATGCAAAGTCAATACTCACAAACAGGCCTTGACATTTAGCCAAATAATAAGCTAAGGCCATACTAGAGATAGAGATGAGGTGGGAAGGGTGGGGCAGAGATCCACAGAGGTATGTAGTCGTCTCCCCCAGTGATGAAAACTTCTAAGGCATGTCCTCTACTCATTAGGACCCAGGAGGAAAGCTCCACCTTGTTCCTAGGCTGCCATACCACCCATGAGGCTTGCCAGGTAATAAAGACAAGCTTATTACCCACGTCAAACGCTCCTCACCCTCCTCTGCTACCTAACAACTATAAACATGCCTTATAAATACAATGAGAAAGTAGCTGTCTCTCTTTGGATTCTTAACAAACTGTACCCTGTTGCTGACCAACTTATTCATGGGTGGGTGGGGGGCGGGGGACAATAAACAAAGAGTGCCTTGAGATAGAATTCAGTATCAAGGGACATTTTCCTCACCTTTGTTGACAGCCAAAGGTGTGGACACTGTAATAATGGAGTCATTCATTGCCATCTATGATGAGACATATCTCCAGACCTCTTGTTGCTTTTCAGTCTTTTCAGAAGCTCTCTTAGCATAGCCAGGATCATTTGGGGGAGATGACTAGCCAAGAAGTGTTTCCTAGTTTATCACAGCCCCCTGGATTTACATTTTTCCCTGAAAACCCATGATCCTCCTGAAGCCGAGTTGATGACATTCATCAACAAGATAAGATCTGCCCCAGAAGACTCAGATAACTTAGTTTCCACGCCCTGAGAACACATCATGGCACATGTATGCACACGTGTGCTCATGAGTGGCTCAATGGCTAGAGTAGTGTCATCCATGACTATAATTACTCTGAGGGCTTGAAATTAAATGTCTGGTTCTTTTTAAAATATAAATTTGTCAACACATACACAAATTTTATCAATGTATCTCCATATGGGTTTGTCATGAATTATCCCCCATCCTTCTTCCCCTTATTATCACCCACTACACTCCAGGAAAACTTGCTTCTGTTTCCAAGCTGTGTACACATGCATGGCTGTCTATCTATACAAAGTTTAGGGTCCACCAGTGAGAGGAAATATGATAATTGCCTTTCTGGATCTTATTATACTTAATACAATGTCTGGCTGCTTCCATATCCCTGCAAATGATACAATTTTGTTCTTTATGCCTGAATTAAGCTCCATCGTATACATTCCCAATCTCTTAATTCATACATCTATTTATGGATACCTTGGCTATCATGAAGCACATTTTAAACATAGATGTACATGTAGCTTTGTCTGCACTGATTTAAGAGTCTTTCAGAATATACCAGGAGTGGTATACCTAGGTCATATTCTAAATTTAGATTTTTGAAAAATCTCCATGAGGTGGTCAAGCCAACTACACCGCCACCAGTCATGCTTAAAGGGGCCCTTTCTTCTACATCCTTGCGCCATCTGTTATTTATTTTCTTAATGATAGCCCTTCTGGTTGAGGTGAATTGGAAGTTCAATAGTGTTTTAATTTTCATTTCTCTGGTAGATAAAAATTACTAAATGTGTTCTCATATGTGTATTGGCTGTTTGCATTCTATCTTAAGAATTTTCCATTTCATTTTCACATTTGTCGGTTGGGTTGTTTGGTGGTTGGTCGCCTACTTAACTCTCTATGTGTGGTAGATACTAGTCCTCTGTCCGATACATAGCTGGCATTCCTTCCATCCACTCTTCAGGCTGTCTTTTCAGTGCCTTGGCCCCCTCTCCGTGTAAGCCACTTTTCAGTCCTGAGTTTGGTCCCCTGCGCTATCTGGGTCACTCTCAGTAGGTATTATTACCCATGCCTATTATCTTGCAATCTCCCCTATATTTTGTTCTACCAATTTCATATTTCCGGGTGTTACAGTAAGACCTTTGATGCATTTTGAAAGAAAGGAGTCTACATCTGTATACCCAGCTTTCCAGACTCCACTGGATGAAGAGGCTGCATTTTCTCCAACAGGTGTTCTTTGCATCTGGGCCAGACACATCGTGGCAGTGCTGGGTTTATTTCTACGTTCTCAGTTATCTACCACCAATCTGCGCAGATCTGTGTCTGTGCTGTGCTGCTCTTGTTTCACTGTCTCCATGGACCAGGTACATTAATACCACCTGCGCTGCTCTATCTATTCCCAAATGCGCTAGCTCCCAAATGTGCTTTGGGCATCCAGGTGAATTTTAGGTTTGTTTTTCCCATTTCTGTGAAGAGTTTCATTGGAGTTTTGATAGTACACTGAATCCTTAGATCACACTTGGTAGTATAAGCATCTTCTTAATACTAGTTCTGTCAATATACAAACATAAGGGCCTTTCCATCTTCTCCAATCTTCTTCGATTTCTTCAGTGTTTCATATTTTTTACTGTCGAGGTCTTCCACACTCTTGGTTAGGTTTGTCTTTGCGGTTATGAGTGGAACACTACCTGATCTCTTCCTCAACATATTCGTTATAGGTGTATAGGAATTCTACTAATTTTTATCTATTGATTTTGTGTCCTTCTTCTAAGAGTTTCCTGATGAAATCTCTTACGGCACTCACCATATATACAATAAATAACCACAAATAAAAAAAATTATAAGTGAAAAAATTCCAGGAAAGAGAATAATGCAATTGTGGTGTCACAATATACACCTTAAATACACACAATGATGTCACTCTAAAAAGAAAAAATTGAAGTGATGCAAAATGAATTTAATTAAAATGATTAAGTACCAAGCTGGGGTTTGGTTTCAAAGGCTAATAATAAATTGCTCTTTTAAAATTTATCTTCACTCCTAGGTGTGGGAATCATATTGCAGATGGAGACCATAATGAGACAAGCACCGGCTGGTGTGTCCTGAGCCTCCAAGTCAAGCTGTGCTCAGCAGGGCTGCCCAGCGGCTCCTGCAGGTAGGGGATGCTTGCGCTCCTTCTTGCTGTTGTCTGTATTAAGCAAAAGGCAGCATCTGTGATGAGCAATGGCAACTGAGTGCTGGACCACATCAGCATTTCTAGACGCTCAAAATAGAAACCATGTGAGATGGTCCATTATGCTGTTTATTTGGGGGGGTGGGGAACAGCACATGTGTGAATCATTTATTCTCTCTCTCTGTATCTCTGTCTCTCTGTCTCTCTGCCTCTCTCTCTCTCTCTCTCTCTCTCTCTCTCTGTGTGTGTGTGTGTGTGTGTGTGTGTGTGTGTGTGTGTATCTGTCTGTCTGTCTGAATGTGGGTACCTATGTACCTCAGTGCATACATGTGGAGGTCAAAGGACAACCTCAGGTGCCAGTCCTCATGCTCTGCATCACTGAGAACCAGGTTTCTTGTTTGCTGCTGCATAATCCAGGCTGCCTGACAAATGAGCTTTAGGGGTTCTCCTGTCTCTGTCTCTCATCTTTCCATACATGCACTGAGATTACACACATACATACCACTCATGATGGTACACAGCACTCGGGAGGCAGAGGAACGGCTTTACAAAGAGAGTTCCAGGCCAGACAGGGCTACACAGAGAAGCCTTGTTTTGAAAAAAAACAACATAATACACATGCTACCACACATGCACTGAGATTACAGACACATATTACTATATTTAGCATACATGGGTTCCAAGGATCTGAACTCAGGTGTCCATGCTGTTATGGAAATATTTCTCCCATTGAGCCATCTCCTTAGACCTTACTAATTTATTTTAAAATATAATGTGGAAACTGTGCTCTGTATAAGGATCTCCCCCTATTCTCTAAGCCCATTGATGCAGTCAGCAAACAAATGAAATCACAGAGGAGACAGCATATGGTGGCAGAGGCATGTTGATTTACACAGAATATATGGGGTCTCTGGTTTCCCTAAAATGTCTACACCCTGATTCAAAAGTCTTAAGCTATGTATATTACCCAAGGGTTTTTGGAATTGAGAAGAAAGATGTCCCTAGGTTTACAGGAGTAACCCCAATGAAATCACAAGATCCTGGATAAGGAGATAGAACAGGGTTAAAACAAACAAGAACAACAACAGAAAACACCAGCTCGATTGTTTCATCTGGAAGGGGCCATGGGTTGGAGACCATGAACAAGCCCTGGAAACTGGAAAGGAGGGGGTTGGAAAGATGGCTCACTGGGTAAAGTGTTTGGTATGCAAGCATGAGGATCTAAGTTCAAATCCCCTAGACACAATTAAAAAAAAAAAACATAGGATACATACTTGTAACCCCAGAGCTGGGAAAGTCTCTGGAGCTTGCAGACTGGCTCATCTAGTAAAATTGGTAAGCTCCAGTTTCAGTGAGAGGCCCTATCTCAAGAGGTAAGATAGACAGTTATAGAAGAAGATACTAGGTGTTGACTCTGGCCTCCACATGCATGTACACACATGTGTACATACATTTTTCAGGAACATGTACTCAAGGACATACACACAGACAAGGACAATTACAGTCTTGTAAAGCAGAAGTAAATGGTTCTCCCCAAGAGGACCCTCAAGCAATGAAGACATGCCCACACCTTGATGTCCACCAACCGAAGTAGTACTGGATTTGACCTCGAGAACTGTGGGATGACCCATTTGCATTGTGCTTATGTATGACAGGAGTCACAGAGCACCAATGTGGCAGTCAACAATGGCTGTCCCTGAAAATGAGACATCTGAATAAAGATCTAATAGGAAGAAATGAGAAACTGTAGAGGTCTATGGTGAGTGCACTGCAGGAAAGGAGATGACATGCACAAAAAAAAAAAAAAAACAGTGGTTCTTCAGCTAGAATACCCCGCCAGGCTGTCTCCACAGCCTCCTGTCTCTGTCACCTTCTCCACTCAACTCTCAGGTATAAGTGTGCACTGCTTTGTCCAACTCTTTACATGCTGTGGTTCTGCATTCAGATCCTGATGTTTGTCTGGCAAGCACTTTGTCTACGGAGCACACATGCCAAACCTACCCCTCTTCTGACTTTTTTGTTTGTCCCCTGGCAATGACATCAGTGGTTTTGTAGCACCACACACTTCCAGCATGTTATAAGCACTCACCACGAGACCAAAATAACAAGGCTAGCCAAGCATGGACCTAATCCCCAAGTGGAAGACAAAGGCCAGCCTTTTCTCTGTCCACACTGGTTGCTTCAGGCATTTTGTTACTGCAGCGGATTATAGACTAATACAAGGACTTACTGAAGGACACCAATCAGCTGCTGCTGCGCTTAGACTGTTGAGGACTAAAACACAATAAAGAGGCAAGACAGACTGACGGTCTAACCATCCAAGGTGCAATAAAGAGGCCGGGCAGGCAGCCAGACAACCATCCGAGGTGACAGCAGAGACAGTAGCTCTCCTGGCACACAGGGCACAAGTCACTCTAGTTGTGAGGTTAAAAAGAGACCGTAGCAATGAGGAAAAGAAAGCCCAGTAGAATAGTGGAGAGATTACCACAATGATTTGGGCAACAAACCAAAAACGCTTGGACCTCAGGTCCAAGAGGAGGCGTGAGACGCTGGAATCTATTTCCTAAGTAGAGCTGGTGGAATTTTTTGGTGTCTGGCAAGAACGAAAGCGACACAGGGTGAGATACCAACAGCAGCTGCCTTTTCTCGCGCTCTCTCTATAATCACAAGCTGCAGGCATCTTAAATCTTCACCCTGAGAGATCTGCCTTCATGATCCATTTTGACAATTTACTAGATTATTCAGAACAATGAAAGGGAAGGCTGGGATAATTACAATCAAGTCAGGCTCTCAAATAACACCTATATTACAACTCTCAGCCTGCTTTCTCCCACTGAACACTTCATCAGAACAATGTGAGATGGAGGTTTCAAGATATTGGAGAAACGGAAATCTATGAGCTCTAGCACAGAAACTGCAGGGACCTAGCAGTATCCAGTCTAGGCTTGGGTTCCTGGGTGCCTACGAGGCTGTTAAGTTTTGTGAGTTCCCCCCTCAGTGTTTCAGTGATCTTTTCAGAAACTGCTGATGAAGATATCTGCACTGTCTGGCTTGGATTGTTTTATAGTCACTATGTGTGGTCCAAATTATCCTAGTCAGTAAACAATTAATAAATATGGGGAGAAATCAATTACCACTTAAAAATGCAATTTGTTTGAAAAATAATCTTTACAACCATAGAGACTGTGGGGAGAAGACTAGAGGGTCAGAACAGAGAGCAAGCAAGGAGTTTGGGGAATGTGTGAGTAGCTTGTTTGGGATCAGGCAATTTGAGGTGTCATGAAGAAGATGAATGCAGATCCCCCACTCCTCACCCACAAACGGCACAACAGGCAATTGTGGTTCGCTTGAGCAGTGTTCTCTTCCTCATCTTTGATGACAGTTCCTGGCATTCCTGAGGGAGCCATGACGCACCAATATTTAGGTCATCGAATTTAGGAGCTGGGATCTAGTTTGTCCCTCGCCAAGTATGGCTGTGTACCTGTGACAACTGTCCAATCCGACAACCACATTCAATCGCTTATGATTGGCTGAAAGCTGGGTGTGTGACTCTACCCAGAAGGACCTGTGAATGTGCTAGAAGGGCCACGTACCATCGTGAGCTTTCAACTCTGAGATGGTAGGATATGTGTTGAGCCTTGTTGCCTCCCTTAGGAAAAGCCTGATGGATAAACGGAGCTGTGAGGACCCAAATCTTGAGCTGAATCAGGAGCCTAAGCCATGCTCTCTCAGCCACCCACTCTCCCACCACAGAAAGAAAACTAAAGGATAGCTCAGGGCTTAAGAGCACTGGCTGCTCTTCCAGAGGATCAAGGCTGCTCCCAGTATCCATATAGTGGTTCACGACTGTCTGTAACTCCAGTTCCAGAGAACCCAATGCTTTCATCTGGCCTCTGTGAACCAAGAACTCAAGCAGTACACAAACATACAGGCAAGGGTACAAGCCCCTAAACACATAAGTAAATAAATACATTTAAAGATTTTTTTAATGTTTTCATTATGCGCATGGGTGTATATCTGTGTTTAAGTAAGTGTGTTCGCATGAATGCAAATGGCAGTGCAGGCTAGAGGTGTTGGGTCCCCTGAGATCTAGAGTTATATGTGGTTTTGTGACCCACCTGATGTGGGCCCTGGGAAGTCAACTCAGGTCCTCTGCAAGAGCAGCTAGTGCTCTTAACCACTGCAGCCCTAGCATTTAAAATAACAATAATAATAATAATTAAATGGCCATTTTGGGGTTGTTATTTCTCTAGCTTACCACCACAGAGCAAGCCACTTAGTTTTGGCAATTACATAAAAGCTGATTTACGATTGAGGCTGTTGAAAGAAATAATTAATAAACGTCTCTGAGAGTAATTTGAAATGTATAACGTGACGTGAAGAAAAATAAGAGTAAAATGCAGCTGTTATTGTTGGCTCCTGTCGCTGTCCACTATCTAATGAAGTCAAGCAAGGAATTCACTGAATGGTCTGAGTCAGTGAGGCTGAGTACATAAATCACTGAGAGCTGTTAACTGTGTATAATTACTTCATTCCTGCACCTTTACAGTGGACTGTGTTTGGCACCTATACTCTAAGGGGCATGTATGTCTTCCACCAACACCTTTGATGTGTGTATTATAATCACCCCCATAGAAACCCGCACAGTATAAGTGCATGTGTGTTTATCTCTTTTCCATTAAGTTTGAATAGGGCAGGATCATTATGAACTGTCATCCATTACAGGAGCATGTGAGTCCCTCGACATTTGCATATGAATAACTGAAAGAGATTTATGATTCTATCTTAGAACATTAAAAGGTTTTGTTGCATAAATTACACTAATCTGTCCGAGCCTCTCTGGCTCTCTCTCTGCTGCTTGTCTGTCAGAGAGGCTTGGGTTGTTTCTACACTCCACTGGGACTACAGCAAATAGGCACAGACAGTAGCAGGCACAGACATGTCAGGGCGTTTTGCAGTTCTGCTTTCTTCAAGTGGCTGCCGCTGACACTGAACAGGCACAGCTCCCAAGACAGCAGGCACAGCCTTACCAAGTTCTGCGTAATCTGGCATCTTATGATCAGTAGCCTAACCAGGAATCTCCCAACTGTACAGCCCTGAGTTTAAACAGAGTGTGAACAGACCGAGTTGAAGGGGTGGGGTGGAACCTCTTAGCACATCTCTGAGAGAGGCCTATGTGAAGCAGGATGCAGCTCAAAACAGCCAAGATGAAATAATACTCTAATAGCTGGGGTTAGTCACTATGAAAATCCAGCCTCCACTTCCCAAGCCTCAAACCCTGAGGTTTAACCCTTGAAACAATTCTGCCTGCAAGCAACCATCCATTTGTATCTACTGATGTTGTTCTTCAAGCACGTGACTGATGGCTAGGTTCCTAGAGGCTCCCTGTGTCCCATCCCAGGCAAATATCTAATGAAGGCAAGGAAGGAAGGAAGGAAGGAAGGAAGGAAGGAAGGAAGGAAGGAAGGAAGGAAGGAAGGAAGGAAGG
>OU015742.1:62939339-62964853 GCA_907169655.1 Acomys percivali | reverse complement strand
CTGCTGCTGCTGCTGCTGCTGCTGCTGCTGCTGCTGCTGCTGCTGCTGCTGTTTGCTGTTTGCTGGTGTGCTGATATTCTACTGGCAAAGACTGGACTCACCCCAAGGAACTACATCTAAAGAGGTTTACAATCCTCTTTCCTACTAACATTCTTCCACCCTCAGGAACCCTAAATAAAGAAGTTTTTTTTTTTTTAATCTAAGCATACACCACCCACTTCCCCCTATACCCTCTTCCTCCACCCTGACACATCAAGTCACATCAGGACTAAGTGATTCCTCTTTCACTGAGGCAAGACAAGGCAGCCTTGCTAGGGAAATGGGATCCAGAAGGAGCCAACAGAGTTCAAGTCAGAGAGGGCCTCCCATTCCAATTGTTAAGGGACACACCTGAGGACCAAAAAGCCCATCAGTTTCATATGTGTAGGGGGGGCTAGGTCCAGTCCATGTATGTTCTTTGGTTGGTGGTTCAGTCTTTATGAGCCCCCAAGGTCCCAGGCTAGTTGGCTATATAAGTCTTCTTGAGATGTCCTTGACCTCTCCAGCTCCCCTAATATTTCCCTAACTCTTCCACAAGACTCCGTGAGCTCTGCCTAACATTTGGCTGTGGGTCTCTGCATCTGTTTCCTTTATCTGCTTCATGAAGCCTCTCAGACAAAGGACATTGTCAATGGGACAAAACAGCAGCCTACAGACTGGGAAAAGATCATCAATCCTACATCTGATATAGGCCTACAAGCCAAAATGTATAAAGAACTCAAAAAATTAAACACAAACAAACCAAATAACCCAATTTAAAAGGGGGGGAACAGAGCTAAATAGAGATTTTTTTCAATAGAGGATTCTCTAATGGCAGAGAAACACTTAAATAAATGCTCAACATCATTAATCATTAGGGAAATGAAAATCAAAATGGCTCTGAGATTCCATCTCATACCCATCAGAATGACTAAGATAAAAAAAAAAAATCAAGTGACAGCATATGCTGGCAAGGATGAGGAGGAAGGGGAAACATTCCTCCATTGCTGGTTGGAGTACAAACTTGCACAATCACTTTGGAAATCAATCTGGCTGTTTCTCATAAAATTGGAAATAGTTCTACCTCAAGACCCAGCTATACCACTCTTGAGCATATACCTAAAATATGTTTCACCAAAACACAAGGACATTTGCTTAACTCTGTTCATGGCAACTTTATTCATAATAGCCAAGCACTGGAAACAACCCAGATGTCCCTTGACTGAAGAATGGATAAAGAAACTGATATATTTACACAATAGAATACTATTCATCTATTAAAAGCAAGAACATTATAAAAATTTGAAAGCAAATGGATGGAACTACAAAAAAGTCATCCCAAGTAAGCTACTCTGTGGTTTTCCTCTTCCCTGGGGGGGGAGGGGAGGCTGATGGCCACCAGCTCACCAAGGCAAGAGGAAGAAAAGACAAGATACAGAACCTGGAAAATCATAAGCACAACAGAGATCAAACTCTTTGGAAACCACTTCAGGAGCTAATTCAACTTTACTCAGGGAGAACAAAGGCTGTATAGCCATTGGGAAGTGGGGGGTAAGGGTGGGGCGGGCTTCCAGGATAGGTGTTCATACTTGGTTGAAAACAGGCATTTTTACCGTGCTTGTTTTACATTTGGCAGCATGCTCCTACCATATGGATGAGAACACAGAGCCTAATTACCCTATAGGCACAGGGAGGGGAAACCTAGCAGGGAGCTATATCAAGCTCATATATGAAGTGTGGTTAGGGGCATCTATGTCTAAAGACACTCTCCAGATGGAGTCAGGCAGAGAGCCAGAGGCCCTGCTGGGGAGAGGGAGTCCTGCACCTAATGTCAAACTATCTGGATCAGGAGGACTGCAGCCTCAAACAGCAGGTTTCTTCCAATAGTAACCGAGACCCAGAAGGACACGCATAGCATGTCCTGAACTCATTCATAAGTGGACATTAGCCCTATAGTACAGAATAATCATGCTACAACCCACAGACTCAAAGAAACTAAGTAAACAAGGATGGTTCAAGGAAGATGCATAAATCTTACTAAGAAGGAGAAATAAAATCAGAATTAATGTGAACTGGGTGAGAGAGAGAGAGTGGAGAAGGAAATGGGGTGGTGATGGGGCGTAATCAGGTGTGGGAAGAGCACAGATGGGAGATGAGAGGGCTTGGAGAGAGAAGGGAAATTGTTGGAGCATCTCTGGGACAAGCTGGAGAGATGGAATGGAAGAGGCTCTTGGGAAGATATGGGGGTGACCCTAGCTGAGATTCCTAGCAGTGGGAGATACTGAGACTGAAGTAACCACATTCTATAGCCAGGCAGGAATTCCAGTGGAGGGAAGGGGACACCAATTCATCCACAAAAACCTTCAACCCAAAAGTTTTCCTGCCTACAAGATGTGCAGGGATATGGCTAACCAATGACTGGCCCAACTTGAGACCCACCCCATGGGAGAGACCCAACCCCTGACACTATTAATGATATTCTGCTATCTTTGCAAACAGGAACCTAGCAAACTTTGTTTCTTAGTCTGAATTTTTTCAAAGCAAATCATTTTAAAAACTGTTTTTAGAAAAAAACAATCAATCAAACAAAAAATGTAATTGTATAGTCAAAGTCAACTGTAAAAGCCACTAATATGGTTCCACTCTCAGCAAGTCATAGACAGACCGCATTTCAACACTGTTGAGAGCCAGGCTGATGCAAGGTTTTCTGAGGGGTCCTGATGACAGAACAAAGGGAAACTAGTTCTGTGCCCCTGCCTAGGAGCAGACTGGGCAAGGCCAGTCAGGGGTTGGGGCCTCAAAGAAGTTAAAGTTTCTGTTCCTGGGATTTGACTTCCCCCCATGAAGAGACTGGAGTTATCAGCCCCAAAACCACTGTGTGCTCAGTCTCTGCCATCCTTGAGATATCCTGTGTTCCCCTTATGCAACATTGCTTGATTAGCCTCCTGCTGGCTTTGTCCCATTGTATGATAGTTTCTGCTGACTTTGTCCCATTTCTTCCCTGGAAATAGTGTGTAAGATGCTGTACTTCTTAATAAGTTTGCTTGGCACAAGAGATAACTGTACAAGACCTCCCAACCATAGCTTTCTATCTTTTCATCCTCTCATCTTCCCCCCCCCCCCCCCCGCCTCTACTTAGGACCCTGTCACTGAAGATCAACCTGCTGATTTAGGTCACCACACAGTTACATTTTGCTGTGATAGCTTAAGAATCATACAACTTTTACTTGTACATGTAATAGAATGTGTGTATTCCTGAACACATTACCTAGTCTCTATGTGCCTCGGTGTCCCATGTAGAAATGGGGGAATCATCATAGCTACCTCACAGGATTGGTTCAAAAACACCTTAATCCTACACACTGCATGAGTAATGAGTGCTTACAATGGTTAACTAGCTACTTTTACTGCACTGGCTAGTGAGCGTAGAACCAGTGTGAAATGGTCATCCAGAATAAAGGCACATGCAGCTTTATGCTGTGAAAAAAAACACTCAGTCTTTGTAAGGGGAGGTGCATGCTGGTGTGTGCATGGGCTGATGAGGCCAGATCAACCTTGGGGTTCATTGGTCAGCAGTCTAACCTAATCAGTGACCTCCAGGTCCGGTCCGGTGATAGACTCTGTCATGATAAACAGGGTGACAGGCCCTGAGAAATGACTCCCAAGGACCCAGGGCTGGCATTCTATGCTACTTACTCCACCAGGGTTTGTACGTGACTTTTGGAATCTGAACTCAGATCCCCAGGCTTTCGTGGTAAGTACATTACAACGGCATCATCTCTTGTCACTCACTTTTCTGTTGCGGTGATGAAACACTGAACCAAAAACAAACTTAAAGAAGAAGGAGTTTATTTTGGTGTATGGATTGAAAGGGGGGGGGAGGCTAGAATAGATATCTCTCAGCCAGAGGGATACATCACAGCATGTGGTTGGAGCAGGAAGCAGAGCAATGGAAATGAGGCAAAGCTACAAACTCTTAATTCTTTTTTTGTTTTGTTTTGTTTTGTTTTGTTTTGTTTGTTTTTTTATTAATTTATTCTTGTTACATCTCAATGGTTATCCCATCCTTGTATCCTCCCATTCTTCCCTCCCTCCCATTTTCCCCTTATTCCCCTCCCCTATGACTGTTTCTGAGGGGGATTACCTCCCCTGTATATGCTCATAGGGTATCAAGTCTCTTCTCTGTAACCTGCTATCATTCCTCTGAGTGCCACCAGGTCTCCCCCTCCAGGGGACATGGTCAAATGTGAGGCACCAGAGTACGTGAGAAAGTTATATCCCACTCTCCACTCAAATGTGGAGACTGTTCTGACCATTATGATAAGCAGATTTGGGCCAAGAGGTCCTGTTCAAACTAAGGCACCAGCCAAGGACAATACAGACGGTAAACTTTAAACCCCTGCCCAGATCTAGCCAATGGTCAAACTCTCAATTCTTGTCACGTACTTTTCTCCAGCAAGGTCCTATGTCCTAAACCCCCCCAACAACAGCGCCACCAACTGGAAACAAAGTCTTCAAACACCCAAGCAAGCGGAGGACGCTTCTCATTCAACCGCATTTCCCTAGCCTCTTTCTTTCCTTTTGAAGCAATTTTAAGTCCAGTGAAAGAATGACTGGTGGTCAACAGTGGGCACTAAGAAGGAAAATCTAACTGCCCTATACCTTCTGTCTTTCAGAGACAGCAACAATTGAACCTTAATACACAAAACTGGCATGTTTGCTTATTTGCGAGAATGGTACTTGTGTTGTGTTGTTTCTGAGGCAGAGTCTCACTATTAAGCCCTGCTTAGAATTCACTTGGTAGCTGAAGCTGACCTTAACCTTGTAGCAATCCTCCTGCCTCTGCCTCCCACTGGACAGGATCACACACGGGTAAAAGACTACACTTGGTCACAATCCCATGTGTGGGAGAGGAGAGAAGCTTAGGGCCAACTTGTGGGGCACCTTGATGATTTGATTGACAACTGGTGACAACCTTGCAAAAGTTCACCAGCACTATGTTCTCTGTCAAGCAGGAGCTGCAGCTCTTCTGGTTCATAGCAGGGGAATTTCTGAGGTGAGGGGGATCAGCACACAGGCTATTGACAGTTCAAACGCATGCACCTCTTTTCGATTCCTCTTTGTCTTTTTCTGCATGGTTTGGAAAGTCATTTTCATCTTTAAGCCTGAAGTGGATGGGATGTTTGCTGAGACAATCAGCTTCGTGACCCTAACCAACACGGCCAAGATGGAAGCCTGAGATCCCTTTTATCTTCCTGCCAACTCTATCTACAGATCTCCATTGTCTCTTTCAAGTGACTTTGGGCTCTGTGGGCGCCAAGCACATTACCCTGTTCCCTGCCAGCTCTGCTGAAGCCGGCACTGTGCCCACTGCCAACAGTGCAATTTGCCAGCAAAACACGCAAGCTGGGAAAATGCACACACATCAGAAGTTCTGCTAGAAGCTTCAGGAGCCAGGCAAGGAACCCATGCAGAATTGTAATTCAAGTCAAGGCCACCCAGCTCTGTGGGATGCCTTTGTGGAAAGGAAACAGCCATGCTCCTCAGGCCTTTCTCTGGTCTCTCCAAAGGACACACAACTGCTAAGAAGTGCATAGGGCACAACTGTGGTTTAGCATCGAAGGAGAAGGAACACATTTTATTTATCCTAGCTCCCCTACCCCACCCCTCAAATGTCTCCCTGCACTCTGGGCTCTCCTTAGTCTTTTCTCTCTCTAAGCACCAACAGGAGAATCCTGGCTGTTCACATCTCACCAGGGATGACACACACAATTACCAATCTGGGAGAGAAATATGCATTACAAAGACCTCATCCTCAAAGGGATGTGACATAGAGTTGATTATTAATTAGCAAATGCTGTGGTTGAGCACTAGGAGTATTGGTCCCCATAGTTGGTTCCCTCTCCCATAGGCATGCCACCAAACTAGAGAAATGCCTAGACTTTCTAACTAGAGAAATTAAAGTGCCAAAAAGATAAAATGGCTCCCAATTCTTGCCTTTCTCATCCCCAGGATTGGAGATGGCTGTGCTACTTAAAGGATTGCGTTGTCACATTTGCTTGTTTGCTTGTTTGTGTGCTTCCTTCCTTCCTTGCTTGCTTGCTTGCTTACATCCTTGCTTCCTTGCTTGATTTATCTAGTGACTGGATGGCCTGCAATTGGTGGTGCCTCTTCATTTGTTGTTTTTGGTAAGTGATTTCTCAATCAGTATTGTCTTCTAAGTACCCAAAAGGCAGAACAAGCAGGGGCACTGGCTTACTATCCTGGGTCACGAATTTTGTTTAAGAAGTTGGATCCCACGGCTGGCAACGGTTCAGCAGTTAGGAACCTTGGTCACTGCACCAAAAGGAGTCAGGTTTGGTTCCCAGCACCATGTGGTGGCTAGCAACCATCGAGAACTCCAGCTCCGAGGGATTTGGTGCCCTCTTCTGGTCTCTGAAGACACTACACACATAAGCCACGCAGAAATGCATGTGGGTAAAACACTCATACACATGAAATTAAAACTAATATTAAAAGAGAGAGAGAGAGAAGAAGAAGAAGAAGAAGTTGGAACTTTAAGTTTTGGCTGATATGTCAGCATAATCCTGGAGTACTTGAGTTACAGTTGGCATTTATTTCTCATGTTTTAGTTTGGGGAAAGATAGGCCAGTATGTATGTACATGTATGCCTGGCAGCTTTGATGAATGCAAATAGAGAAAGGTATAAAGGATGAAACTAGTCTCAAACAATGAGGTGCACAGGCAAATGCATGTGTAATAAGGGAACAGTGGCTCACTGAAAACTGACCGTACGCTGGCCAGTGCGCTCTGTGATTGGCAGACCTCATTTCACTTAAGTGTGCAACTATCCCACAAGGAGGTGCACTACCATTCCCAAAAGATAGCTCAGGAAGCTGCTTCAAAGACTTTGTTTATTTGCCTTTGAGATGAGCATTCATGTAGCCAAGAATGGCCTCAAGTTCTTGGTCTTCGAACTTCTGGTCTTGCTGGAGATCCAGCACCAGGCTTTGTGCCTCATGGGCAAGCACCAAGTGGCCACATCCCTACCGACTTTAAGGATGCTCTTCAAAATTGTACCAAGGGAACATGTAAACTATGCAGAGGCAATGTTCACAAGGTCCACGGAAGATGAAGGAGAGGTTGAGTGTAGACCATAGAGCTCTGCTAAAGATGAGAGGGACACTGATGACTGGAAATCTGATGTTGGACATCATGGGCCATCCTCTCGCCCCCAGGTCGGAATGCTACAGGCTCCACAGAACCCAGATGTTAATCCACATTTTCACGCAAACCTCCTCTTATTTCCCATATGTAGACTGTAAGCTGAAGACAAATGTTGACCCTGGAGAGAAAAATCAATGTCCACCTCACAGAACTTAAGGACTGTGTCCTGCACTGTTGTCATCATCTAATGTAGACTTTTGGAACTGGCAAGTTGAGTCATTGAATAGATGCTTGCTCACCTTACAAGCCTGACAGGAGGTGTTAGATTCCCAGAAACACAGGTAAAGCTGGAAGAGAATGACTCTGACTGTCCACAGGCATGTTAGCATGTGTGTGTCCTTCCTACACACAGTGGCAATAAATAACATAATGTAAATTGACTTCCTAACTCTGATAAAAAATAAATTACTATGCAAATAATTAGTAAAATAATATGGAAACATAGATACATCTGCATTTCTATTATACAGAAACAGACACAAACTCCTGGATGCACACACATGCGCGCACACACACCTGCAATAACAATAACAACCTCCTAACAGTGGCATTTTAAGAAAAGCAGTATAATTTAGAGAAGGACATGGAACTGAGGAAATAATTAAATATTTTTCTCTGAACACAAAAAAAACCTTTAATTTTACAGAAAATATTCTTATATTGTAAAGACGTTTTAATAACATAAAATAATTTGTGATAATCACCTATATAAAGAGCACTTTACTGAAAGTAAGGTGGCTAAATGTATTTCAAGTTGGTCAGTGGGAAAACTTTTCAATACAATGGGCAGCTTGGTGATAGAATGCTTGCCTAGTAAACACAGGGCCCTGGGATCCATCTTCGGTACCTTAAAGAAGGAAGAGGTGGTAGGTAGGGGAGAGAGAAGGAGGGAACAAGGCCAGGAAGAGGAAGGAAAGTTTAGAAGAGGAGGAAGACACAGGAAAGAGAGGAGGAAGAGGAGGAGGAGGAGGAGGAGGAGGAGGCTGCACTTGCTGCTGAGGTCAGGCAGCAAATGGGCTCATTTCTGCACGCAGGTCTCAACCCCACCTCCTCACTCTGCTGTTCTTCAAACTGAAGAACAGTTTCTGTATCCCACTGAAGCTGTATCTATTATATATATGTGTGTGATAATATAAATATATGTGTAGAAAAGTAAAATAATTCAAAAATTGTTAAAAAATCAAAATAAATCATAAAAAAAAAAAGAAAAAGAAAAGAAAGCTTCATTTGGCCCTTGGATGAAGTTTTCCCAGTCTTGATTTAAGGAGGTGACTTACAGAAAAAAAAGTAGTCTGTGTTCCTTTACAGATATTATGAGCAGATTGTTCATGCACTTTACATATAAATATTTCACACGTGGCTTAATTATAGATGTGCACACATCTAAGTGATTTGATAAATGGTTCCCACAGATTCCTTCTCTGCAGCTGTGAGAAAGAGTGAGTAAGCCACATATTATGACACAGGAGTCCTCCAAGATAATGCTGATCAGTAAGCACAGGAAACAGAGTTCAAAAGCCATGCTTCTGCGGTGCCTGTAGATCAAGACGTAGCTCTCAGCTCTACATCTCCAGCACCATGTCTGCCTGCATGCCATGATGATAATGGACTGAAAACCTCTGCAACCGTAAGCCAGCCCTAATTAAATGCTGTCTTTTATAAGTGTTGCCTTGGTCATGGTGTCTCTTCACAGTAATAGAGCAGCGACTAAGACAAGATATATATATATATATATATATATATATATATATATATATATATATGCAATTGCGAACTATAATGTATATAGATAAAATGAATAAGATGTATATAGTGAGAAAGGCTGAGTGAGGAGGTGGCACAGGCTCTTTGGAAGTTCACCCACAGTCAACTGTTATCACAACTGGTGAAACTGTGTTGGTTTTTAAGGTGTCAAAGTGCACATGAGCCAAAAATAACTATCTGGCATGAGATAAGGGTGTGGATCATATTAGTTACTTCTCTGATGCTGTGATAAAATACTTAAGGAAAAGTTTAATTTTGGCTTTTGGTTCCAGACAGTTAGATGTTCATGATGGGTGGGGGTCGGGAGTAGACATCGAAGCAGGAACCATCACACCTCACCCACGTACAGGAAACAGAGAGAGCAGGAAATGGGGTGGGGCTACAAACCCTGAAAACCTGCCTCTCGTGATCTGCTTTCACAAGGCACATCCCTCAGTGGTTTCATTACCTCTCTAAACAGTCACCAGCTAGGCACCAAGTGTTCAAATACATGAGTCTCAGGGGGAGGGGGGCATTTTTCCATCCAAACCATCCAGCTCAGTGGTTGAGGACTTGCCTTCCATGTACAAAGCTCTGAGTCTGGGTGGGAACACATGCCTGCCATTCTAGCACCTGAGCAGTACCAGCAGGAGGATAAGAAACTCAGAGTCATCTTCATCCTTATTGGAATTTCAATAAACCCTGTGGGCTACAATAAATCCTGACTAGGAAACAAACAAGCAAACCTGCCTCATCAACCTGACTCTTTGGTACCGTGCCAGCCCTCAGGCCACTGCTTCCGGGAGTGTTTAGGCGAGTCTAGTTGCTGTCCTGCACTTCCTTTTTAGCCCCCAGTGAGATGCAATCAGCATTATTTGGTTGTCCTAGCACTGTGTCTGCCCACCAAGAATGAGATAATATACCTCTGAAGACTAGAAGCAGAACCTAACGAATGCCATTTTCCCTCACAACCTACCAACAAAGGCCATGGGAAGAGTTGGTTCCACCAACAGACTCATTTCCGCTATCCAGGCTTCGCACACCACCTTCCATTCAACACTCTACTGTGGCAAGAATAATGGTGTCAGCCACATGTTGAATGTGAGTCGATTTCCTTTGCTGTCCAGAGCTGACAGCAGAGATGTGGCTGATTCTTTTGGATAGTTTCAGGGCTCTGAATGGCAGCCCAAGTAGACTCAATATGCATTTGATGAATAAAGAGACAGAAGGGGAGTCAGGGCACAAATAAGAGAGAGCGGCTAGACTAATCACATGGTGGGGCAAGACGAAGACACAGCTCCTGAGTAACTCAGAGATGCAGTGTAAAGCAGTCATAGGACACAAATATGATCAATAAGTCATGGTTTGAATCTGTTGATGGAAATACACACACACACACACACACACACAATACGTGTGTGTGCCTCACTATATGATTGTCAAGCACTGTATACTTGTCAAGTTATAATCTGATGGATATTTATTAAGTGGCCGCAGGAGTTGTGCTTTAAGGTTAAGATACAGTACAAGCAAGGTGGTCACTTCTGTCTTGTCATTATGGTCTAGATGGCAAGTTTGAAAGTAATGACACTGTCACACAAACATGGCGTGTTTAAATATTTTACTTGTGTGTGTGTGCGTTTGTGCGTGTGCATGTATACAGTGCCTGCATTCAAGCTGTTGTCAGCTGACAATAGGAGCTCTAGAAACTAAACTTACAAGATCCATCCCTCCCCTGCTGCTCTCCAGCCCCTCGTGGGATTTCTAATGGAGATTTATGTGGTGGAACTTGGCAGGGTCTGTAAGAACATGTAACAGAGAGGAACTGGTGGGTAGGGTTAGGTCTGGGGGAATGATGATGCTTTCACTAGGGAAGAGGTGCATGAACTGAGAGGCAAAGAAAGCAAGACATAACTGGATCGGGAGAAGGAATTCTGTAAGTTCATTATAGTTTACAAATTGTGTCCACCCATGGGAACTAACTACTATATCCTTGTGGAAATGGCCACAGATCCATTGAAAACCCTGGGACACTGTACAGCTAAAGCATGTAAGAAGAAGATAAGAGTGAAAGGCAGATACATGCAGAAAGACCTCAGGAATTCCACAGGGCTCCTTCCTTCCCATATCAGCAGCACACAGTTGAATGGCATGCCCCAACTTCCTTTGCAGTCAGGGATGGCCATGTGATTGCAATTTATCCAATGGATGGAAGGAAGAAAGATGTCCCTGACTGTAAAGGAGAAACCACTCTTCCTCTGATACTCTGTCACATGGGAAGGGGAGTGATGGTTGGAAGGGACGCAGGGAAGCCCAGGAGAACCGCTGGCCAGCACATCATATCTACTTGGCCTATTGCATGAGACATAAACTCCCACTAATGGAGCCATTCTACTTAAATTCCCCATGTTCCTTACCTTGGCCCACATAAACCATGAGAGGTGGGCATGAACCAGACTATGCAACGCACTGGAGTCACAGTCAAAACTTGTGGGGAGGTATCTTAAGAAATGGGAGCCACTGAAGGATTTTATGTACAGAGGTGGACTATAATCAAGCATATTTGGGGGGAAGATGATTGTATTTGTTCTGAGGAAAGTAATAAATAATACATTTAATTTTCCATTTTCCTTTGCTAGAACAGCTAGCCCTCAGTGACAAAATGATCACAGAGACATGAGCTGATAAAGAATCTCACAGCAGGTGAGAGGTGACAGAAGGACAGTCAGGATGATGAGCAAACAGGTCATGCTAAATTAAATATCTCAGCAGAAAAATCATCACAGCCATTTTTAGAACTAAAATTTGAAGCAAGGCTGACCATTGTGGCATACGTCTTTACTCCCAGCACTCAGGAGGCAGAAGCAGGCAGATCTTTGTGAGTTCAAGGCCAGCATGCTTTACATAGTAAGTTCCAGGCCAGCCAGGGCTACAGGGTGAGGCCCTGTCTCACAAAACAAAATGTTGAAGCATCAGCAGTCATGGTGGACAAAGAAGAAGATGGCTAGATTTGTAGGCTCATGGTATTAAAAGTCAGGCCACAGTTCCAGCGTCAACTGTCATTTCAGCCTTGAGCATATTGGCTAGATCTCATTGGTCTCCAAATGTCCCCATTTGTGAAATGAGAACAATAGAATTTGTGTTTCAGAATTTCCAGGAGGCTTCAAGAAGGTAATGCTAATCACAGGAAGCAAACAGAACTATTTTATCAAAAACACCCATGTGAGCATGTGATGGTTTTTTTTACCTGGCATGCTGTAGAACCACCTGGGAAGAGAATCTTAATCGGGGATTATGTAGATAAGGTTGCCTGGGAGACTGTCTTGATCACACCAAGGTAGGAAGATCCAGCCCAGTACCAGTGGCACCATTGTCTAGGTCCTGGACTGTGTACTAGTGGAAAACATGAACCGAACAGTATGCATGCGTGCATTCAGTCTCCCTCCGCTTTGGTTGGCTGATTCACGTCCCTGCCTTGAGTTCCCTACAGTATGGACTGTAACTTGAAACTTTGAGCTAAAACACACCTTTTCTTATTTGAGACACTTTCGGTCAGGATATTTTACCACAGCAACAAAAAGGAAACTAGGAGAGTTCATATCTCCAAACTTGAGTAAGCTTCTCTCTGTCTCCCCACTTCTTAGGTGCCATCCAACTCCTGGTCTGGAGTCAGTGTCTTCAGGTCAGCTTGTGTAATTACCCACACACATCAGTTGTCAAAGATGACCGACAGAGACTGACAGAATTCAGGTAGATGTGATGCTGTGAAAGGTGGAATCAAGGTATGGGATACGATTTTCTTGAAAGCCACCAAGGCCGGGGACCTGTAGAAATCGCAACAGGGAAGAAAGCAAAGGGAAGCCATCCCACAGAGAAATAAAGATGCTCTAATTAAGGACTGTTAATTTCAGTAACATTAGCTTTCCAGTCTGACTATCTGTGGGCATGTGGTGTGGGGGTGACCACCTGCAACTCTAAATCCTAATAGCACCCTAGGCCTCTTCCCAGTTGCCTCCAGTAGAGCTCGCCCCAGCTGTTACAACCAAAACTGTCTTGAGACAGGGGCAGCAGACATTCCCCCCCTTGTGTGGAGTCTGTGGTATTTTTTACTGGAAATATGGGAGCCATCAGATGGGCATGCCCTTCTTGTTATGGAAATCCTACTGAAGGCTTTATATTTTCTTCCAAGGGGGTGTGTGCTTGTCACCCCAGCACTTGTCACCTTGAGACAGTAGAGTCATGAGTTAAAGGCTTGTCTGAGCTAGATAGCAAGATACTATCTCCAAAAAAAAAAAAAAAAAGAGTATGTTTTCTTATTCTCATTACTGAGCTTCTTGTCTTCTGGGCACAGTGTCACTAAAATATTTAAAGGAAGGTGAGTGAGATATATTACTTGAGCAAGCATGCAGCATTTAATGAAGGGGATACATCTGAGAAACGCATTTAGGTGATTTTGCTATTATATGAAGGTATTCCCGCTCAAATAGAGATAGATATGATAGCACCTGAAATACAAATTTGTCACCACTGTCACACCTGCTTCCCATCATTGGCCTGAATGTATGTTGTTCTTTTACTTATTCATTGAAAAGAAAAGCATCCTTTTTGTTTGTTTCTTCAAGACATGGTCTCTTATGTAACCTTGGCAGTCCTGAAACTCACTCTATAGACCAGGCTGGCCTCAGACTCAGAGATCTGCCTGGCTCTGCCTCCCAAGTGCTGGGATTAATGGCAAGCACCACCATCACCTGGCAATAAAAGCACATCTTAAAGTACTTGCTGAGAAAGCATAAGGACTTGAACTCAAGTCCCTACAGTCCATGCAAAAAGCTGAGCATGGTGTTCTATGCCTCTGCTTATGATCATAGCCTGAGGGAGAGAGATAAAAGAATCTCTGGAGATTACCAGCCATCTGGTCTACCCAAGTCAGAGAGCTCACAAGTCAATGATAGACCCTGTCTCAAAACACAAACAGATGGCCATAGGACACCCAGTGTTGACCTCTATCCTCCACACACATGGTCACATGTGTGTTCCTGCACATATCCATGTACATATGCATGCATGCACACATGCGTGCACACACACACACACACACACACACACACACACACACACAAACCTCAAACTAGTACTGAACACATGTGACATCCTGTGCAATCAGATTTTATGTGCCACTAGCTGTTCAATCATATTTCCCCTGTTCTGAGATACTGGTCCTGAACTATGAAAAATTTATTTCAAAGTCTGACCATAGATTTTGACTTCCATGTGGCCTTACTTATCTGGCTTTTACATGCCTAAATTAGTTTTCTGTCATGTGTAACAAAAGATCTTGAACTTAAACACTAAATGTACCACCTTTTTTTTGTCTCCAGTTTTATGGGTCTGGAAGTAGCAAGAGTGTGGGCGGCTGGTTGACCTCTGACTTGGGGTCCCCACCACATTCACAGCCAAGTGTTGCCATGGTCCTAGTCCCGAGTGGAGAGAACACGAGGTGATACCTACTCCTGCACCGTTCAGTAGTTCAGTAGCAGAAGTCATTTCTCTGTGGCTTAAAGACTGAGGTCTCCCTTCCTCACTGGCTGTTGCCGGGCTCCCTGCTCATCCCTGCTCAACTGGCAGCAGTTGCTGATCCTGGGTTAGTTCTTCAGAACACTGCTGTCCTGAGATCCCTTGTGAAGATGTGTGGCTATCTTTCACTTCCTGTTCTGCCATCAGCCAGGGGAAAATGTCTATTTTTCAAGGCCTCACTTAGTAGGCTAGACTCTCCCAACAGTCTTCTTTTCTCTGTGTCTTGGAATCCTGGACTGAATAAGAAGGAGAAAGTAAGCTGAGCACCAGCATTCATGTCTCTCTGCTTCCTGGCTGTTGATGTAATGTGGCCAGTTGCCTCTGGCTCCTACCTCCATGCCTTCCCTGCCTTGAGAGATTGCATACTCTTAAGTGTGAGCCAAAATGTACTTGAGAATTCACATCTGCAAAGGCCCTTCCTAAAGGTACCTAGACCAGTGTTTGATTGAATCGTGTAGATTTGAGAGTTCTGGATGAAGCCTTCTTGTGAAACTCAGCGCAGCGCAGGCAAGATGTCTGAACTCCATAGCTCTGTTACGTCCTCCCTGTCTGGAGATGGGTGCTATTCATCTTGGTGGGGACCAGCCACCCACACAAGGGCCCAAAGCAATTTAGTTTTGGTATTGTTTGCCCTAGGACCCTGAAAAGACTAAAGAGTGTTGAATGGTGGGAGGAATTCGTTTGTCACAAAATTTCATCATTTCTGTGAAATGATTGAATATTTACTTTGTTTCTTCTTATTGGAGTTTTAATTTAGTTGCAACAGAGAGAAAGATTCTGAGCTCCTAGTCTCATTGTGATGGCCCAGTCATCGCCAGGAGCTGGATTACAGGCTTCATGAAAGTGAGGGGGCAGAAATATTTTAATTTTGTTTTTAATTATACAATAACAAAAGCTATTATGAACTGGGAAAGAATACCTTAAAATTAATTATCAGGCAGGAGAAGTTTCTGGGCAAGTCTTTTCAAAGCTTAATCAAGATAAAATAAAAAGAACATAAAATTAAATTTGAAAAAGAATTTGAAGGATGAAATGATTCAGAGAAGAATATGGAGAAATAACTTATGAGAAATGAAGGGCTCTGAGCTATGTACCCCTCTTGAATCATACCAGTCTCCAAAATGAGGGAAGCGACTGGGTCAAACTTTTCCTTCCAGATAGGACTCCACTCTCATTTTTATGACAGCTTTCGTGCTGTTTTATAAGGCAACAAATGACAAGTTGGTGTCCATATGACCAACTCCAGTAAGAGACAGGATTTGGAAGTTTTCCTTTGAGGAGTCTCCACCCACTGCAAGCTACAACACACAGGACAAGAATCTCCCAGAAGTACTTACACCTTAGGGCATCCCCACGATGGTTTGTATTGACTGCCAATCTGAAAGCATCCAGGGTCACCCAGGAGACTGGCTTCTCTGGGCAAGTATTTAAGGGAGTGTCTAGCCTGGGTTCATTGGAGTGGGAAGATCTACCTTAAATGCGTGCAATACCATCATCCCCTAACTAGAGTACGGAACTGCATACAAAACAGAGCATGAGCTCAGCACCAGCTGATTGCCAGCTATGGATGCCACGTGAGCAGCTGCCTCACCCTCCCACTGCCACGTCTCCCCAGCTATGATGGGCTGAACGCTTGAATTGTGAGTCAAAATGAACCTTTCCTCCCTTAAGCTGTTTTTCTCCAGTATTTTGTTGCAGTAACACAAAATTCAATGAGCGCACGACATAGCATAGTTCACATCTCTTGAATGAAGGGCTCTCTTAAAATGGAGGCCAGTTAGCACAGGATAATATAATCGATATCTCATCGATTGTCCATTTGCTAATTCGCCTTTCCAGAGTGCACTTCCTCTTCTTACTGTAGAATTCCCAGTGGAGAAATGTCACTCCCTTCTCTGGGTCCCTCTGACTCGGAGAAATGGCATGAGATGAGCCGAACAAATTGTATCACAAAATATTGGTAAAGGAGAGTCCTCCACCAGAGCTGTGTGGGAATACTCCAAGGTCTGGCGATGCCAGCTGTTAGATCAAGTTTTATCTTGACCATTTTACATGTGTGATTTTCGTTCACATGACAGACTAGATTAACTTGATATATTGAACTAGTCTGAGCTGATTTGAGAACAGGAGGAGATTAATGACTAGTTAGAGACTCCTAATGGCTCCATAGTGTTACTCTCGACATTCACTTTCCTGTTGCTTGTTCTGTTTCCTGTGTGTAAAGATTGCTTTTCTGAGGCTCTGTTCACTCTTCTGGTACCAATCTGAAACACTCTCTGAATTTCCCTTCTTTCACTATATCACCCATACTGATTCCTGCACCCATCAAAACACTTGTATCTGCTCAAATCTTTTACCAACACATTATCTGAGGCTGCCCATATCTGTCTGTAGGTTCTGTCCCAAATGCCTTCCAGCATCCTGGAATGAAATGTTTTCCCCCTAGGGTTTTAATGAGATGTTCAGCTCCAGCCTCTAGCCTCCTATTGTGGGCTGTAAACAAAACCTCCTCTGTGTACTGCCTGCTCCATTCTCCCTCTGGGTGTGCACATTCATGTGTTTGTGCACACACGTATGTAGGTGCATGTACACATGCGCAATATGAATTGATGGAGCCAGATATTGATGCTAAGTGTCTTCCTCTGTTTCTCCCCACCTTATTTTTTGAGGCACAGTCTCTCACTGAACCTACAGATCACCTATTTGGCTGGACTGGGTGGCCAGCAAGCTCCAAGGACCCGTTATCTCTTCCAGTGCTGAGACCGCAGGCTTACACTGCAGTGTTCATGGCTTACCTGAACACTGGGGCTTAGGTTGAGCTGTGCAAAGCAATTACAGACTACACCATCTCCCTGTCTCTCCCTGCTCCATCTTCTCTTTAACCCATCCTTTTCTCTCCTGATAGATATGTCTCCTGAAACTCTCTGTTATGTTTTGAGTCCTCTATACATCACACCAAACTCTTACAATGGCCTCATCTGCTCTTCAGGGTCCGTTTTGCCCAGCTTTGCCCTGGTCACCCTCACTCTCTCCTGATTTCTCTCTCTCTTTACTCTAGGCACACCCAAGATCCCAGTGCCTCTCATCTACCAACTGCCCCATCCCTCCTCCCATGACATTGGCCTGGGCCTTTTTTTTCATGACCTTTCACCTTTTATCTGTCCCTTGTCATGAGTTTCATTGCCTTGAAGAATGACCCCAGTGATAAAATGACCTTTCCTCATTATGATCACAATCTCTCTGGCACATAGCCTTTCTTACACTAGAGTTATCAAATATGAATTACATGCATTACTCTAAAGGCATCTGTGGAGCCATTTTGTCAATATTTCTCTCAAAAACCCATGATGCTGAGCACCGCAGCTGTCTCTTATCACCCTCTGATCACCAGAGCACTAAGCAGTTGGATAAATCAGTCACATAGTTGTACATGTTGTGGAGCAATTTCCTCCCACAAAAGGCATTCCATCTTCCAGGGACCTATTAAAATTCAGGAAGTAAAAAAAAAAAAAACTCAAAGACCTCCGGAAGTCCCAGAAACTTATCGGATCCACTAGGCGTCCTCTTTCTGCAAGCACATATAAGGACTACTAAGAGACTACTCTGCAAAAAGCCAAACAACCTGGAAGAGACAGAGACCAGAGTAGCCGCCTAGGAGAGGCTCTGATCAGCTGAGCTGCCTATCAGAGACACTCTCCAACATGTTGAGCTGCTTGCAGGCTGTGCAGTGTGTGCTAGGTTCCCAGCTTTTGTGAGCTGTCACCCACGCAGGGGTAAGCAGCCTTTCAGCCACTTCTATTCCTGTAAGTAACCTTTCACCCTTACTCCCAAAAGTATTCCAAGTAAAACGCAGTGATATAGCAAGCTAGTCTATGTGGTAAGCTTATTTTGATCTGCCATGGGTTCTTTATCTGGGGTGAGTAGACATTTGTTGACACACACTCACAATAAATATTGCTGTGTGGTCCTGATATGAAGGTGATGGGAGGAAGGAAGGGTGGCTGGGTGAAAGACAGATGAAGAAAAACACAAGTAAATGTATTTTTGTGCTTTAAGTCTCTTTTACCTAAATCTTAAAACATTCAAAGCAAGCAAACTGTCTAGGGACAGTCGCACACAGGTTTGTCTAGAAAGACCAGTTCCTGGAAGGGGTGCACAAGTCAGAGCCCTAGCTGGCTCCCAGTGCATTGGAAAAGACAGACAGCATTAGACATTGGGCAGCTATGAGTACAGCATTATTTGACCATGAGTGGCAGGCACCAAAACATGTTCTTCTGATGCCCAGCACTCTAATCCTGGAATTTAGCCTCTTGTTTGCTTTCAGCCAAAACAGAAGCTAGACAGTGAGTATTTAGGTCCTTATGGGGTTTTTTGATGTAAATTTTTGAGGCACTAGAGTAATATTTTATTAATATATTTTTTTCTCCTCTGTGTGAAAACTCATGGAGTTTCACAGCTTCGAGGCATTAAAAGAACAACCATTTTATTAGACCTTGTCATTACTTGGGTAAGGGAAGCTCTGGAGGGGAAATGAAGAAGTCAGAAAAGATGAAGTTGATTTTGTTCTAATCAGCCCTGTGTACTGATGGGGCCCTGTGTGCATTCATGAGTGGTGAAAGGTGGGTATTGTTGCCTATATAAAATGGAGAAAGGCAAAATGAAAGATAGATCTAGCAGGTAAGAACACAGTCTTTGCAGATGGACAGACAGACAGTCAGAGACAGGGAGACAGGGAGAGATCACCAGATACCATGTTAATTCTTCCACTTAAGAGTTAAGGAGACTCCTGCAAGGGGGCAGGTCAGCATCTTATTCTGCCTACGTAAGAGAGGCTTCCTCCTGCAGCAGATGGAACAAATACAGAGACCCACAACCAGACATTATACACACACACACACACACACACACACACACACACACAGGGTAGGGGCAGGGAAGGAGAGAGAGAGAGAGAGAGAGAGAGAGAGAGAGAGAGAGAGAGAGAGAGAGACCTTGGAACACACAGCTCTAAATAAGTTGTTTCCATCAATTCCCTCCTCTCAGAGCTCAGGGACCCCACACAAGGGGAGGCAGGAGAGTAAGAGCCAGAGGGGACCAAGGACACCAGGAGAACAAGGCTCTCTAAATCAAACTGAGCAAAGCTCATATGAACTCACAGAAACTAAAGCAGCATGCACAAGGCTGACAGGAGTCTGGACCAGGTCCTCTGCAAATATATTACGGCTTTAGGTTTAGTATTTTTATAGGGCTCTCGAGTGTGTGAATGAGTGGTTCTTGTGCCTTGTCTTAGAGCTCTTTTTCTTCTGTATGTTTGCTTCATCCAACTTTGAAGCAATGGGTTTTGTTTATTCTTCCTATATTTTATTTTGTTATAAAAATACTTAACACCCCCACACACACCAAAAGAAGGGGGTTAAGGGAATAGAGGTCAGAGAGATGGCTCTGAGTACATACTACTCTTCCAAGGACCCCTGTTCAGTTCCCAGCATCCATGTAGGGAAGCTCATGGTTGTCTTTAACTCCAGCTCAGAAGCATCCAATGCCTATGGCTTCCCTGGGCATCTTTAGTCACCTACACATACCCACGTGTACACGCACACGCACATACACACACACACACACACACACTAGTTAAATAATAACAATGATGAGGATAATAATAATTTAGAATGGAGTTAAAGCAAAGGCTTACAAAGCTCCCAGGATTTTCTTGAAGGCAAATGGCAGACAGGATTTTTACACGTCTGTGTGGACAAGCCTATGCCTTATTACATTTCTCCAAGGTACCCCATATGCCTATTTTGATGTTGTGGTAGTTGTTTTCTCTTTCTGTTTTGTGAGAGAGGATCTCACAAATCCCAGGTTGACCTTGAGCTATCTGCGTGGCTGAGGAAGACCTTAATGTCCTTGGCTTCTCCCCTCGCCTTCCAGGGGCTGGGGTTACAGGTGTGCATCACCTCATCCAGATTGTTTTTATACATTTCTGAAACAGCATTTCTAAAGGTAAGAAAACAAAGGCTGTTTTCCTCATAATAGTGACCCTGAATCCAGGCTAAATTAATGCATTAAGTTATCTCTCCAAATGATTGGAATCTTCTTCTCAATTCAACAAAATTAAATTCTGTGTCTTCTGTTGGGCTATTTTGGAAGCATTATGCTAACTACAGGATTAATGGTTGAATGGATGTTTGGATGATTCATGGTTGCATGGGTAGATAGATGAGTAGATGTTTGTATTCATAGATGCATGCATCATGCATGCCCACATACATACATACATACTCGTGTATCCTGATCTTAGGATGTTATAGTCCAGAAATTTCTAGTCCTAATGCTGCAGGAAGATTGCTTCATGTTCATTTCCCCCGCCCCTTCAGGTAAAGAGAATACCAGAGGTCACATAGGGTACAAGTGTTAGGAAGTCCTAGAGGACATTCTGGAGATAGGAGACCCATCCCAAGGATTCTATGAGCTGCATAGCTTTTACCTACCAAGAAAAGGTGTGTTTTTCCTTATAGACAAGGTCACCCTGCACACCTCACCTCCCAGAGCATGTGCAGATTCTTGAAACTATACCCTAAGTTAATACAACCATAGCCTAACCATAACCACAGCAGTTCCCATACATGGCTACATCAGAATCAATAGGCATTATGCATCAAAACTACATACATTCTGTACCCCATCCTCAGAGACCTGGAATGAACGTCTCAGTCCCACTTTTGTAGTAAATATTACCAGCTGCACTTGTAAAACACCAGGCATGATGGACATGTCCCGTCATAACATTTGGTTCATTTTAAAAATATGTCTCTCATCTTGGTTTTCATTTATTCACTCACACTTTCATTCATTCAATCAATAAAAAGGTGTGTGGGGGAGAGGCCATGTACCTTCATAGACAACTCCAGTCTTAGCAAAGTTGGGCACTAACACTTAAGACCTATGGCCTAGGACAGGACTCTTGTGCTTCCTGCTTGCAACATAACTTTGGATGTCCCAGAGTCCATACATTTCAGTTCTTTATGAACTGACAACACAAAATAAACTAAGAAAAAGTATTCTAATCTTGCTGATTTAACCAAACACCTGGTGGGGAGTAACTTAGGGGAGGGAACGTTTATCCTGGCTGTCAGTCATTGGTAGTTGGGCTGTTTCATCATGGCAGGAGACATATGGCAGGCAACGAAGGCACGCAGGCAAGAGCAGGAGGCTGGCTGCTCACTTTACAGCTTTGCTCTCCAAGCAGTGAAGAGGAAGTGGGTCCTGGTTATATAGCTCAAGGCCCACCGCCAGTGATCCATTTTCTCTAGTAGGGCTCCACCTCTTTTTTTTACTTTTTTATTAAATATTTTTTGCATATACGTTTATATTATTACACATATGTACTACAAACTACCTACAGCAAGAAGATCCATAAAACAATCAGGAATTATATAAATGTTACATTCATAGTATTTTGGCTACTTGTATTTGGCAGCCTTGAAAAAAAAATGCCGTTCCTATCTTGGTGAATGTGAAATTATGAATGTAAATCAATATCCATCATATCTCATCATTATCAACTTAAAACATCTATCTAGACCGAAAAACATCTCAACCCCTAAACAACTAAGCTCAATTGTAAAACTAAACTATCTGATCTTCAACCGCATCAGAGAACTTGAGAAAAAACCTCAGAGACACACAGAATATGGCATTTAAAGATGATTTTATTATTTTAAAAATTCATTGACAATGAGACAGGTTAACTCCTGGTAACACCCAGCCTACCTCAAAGAAGATGATGAGCATCAAAGAACCTCCTTATGGAAATGGCTTCAAATGTGGCAAACAAGCCACTAGGTAAAATGTTCTTGTTTCTACCACAGACAGAATTCTGCCTAAAAATGGGCACGCTTGGATGTAGGCAAAGTTGACAGTCAAACTCTGCCAAGACAGTGTAAGCAAGCCCTCAATAGTTCCTGCTTCAAAAATATGTCTGTCAGATATATTGGGCCAGAAGGCTGACGATATGATGCTCCAACGTTCTAGAGAGTTTTGCATGCCTGTTCAGACAGCAAACTATCTCTGTCATTTTCTCATTTTGGAAGGGGCTCCACCTCTTAAAGGGTCTCCCTAAAGAGCACAAGCTATCTCTGCATGGCAGAGATTAAAACTCTGGAGATGATATGCATAGCGATTTGGGCTAACATCCAAGGTCTGAAACACGAACCAGTCTGGACCACTTCCATTCACATGATGAGAATGACATGCTAAGAAACCCAAGCGTTCTTCTAATAGAGGCCCCACAGCCCACTGCCCCAAGCTGCTGTCACTCTGTACTGCCCACCCCTTGCAGCCACCTCTTGCAGTGTACTAAACAGACTCTACTTTCTGTTGCACATCCCAAATGGATAATACTTTCACTCTCTGCCAGTCTTATTCCTGCAGAGCACACAGCTGGCACCAGAAGCTGGTCTCAAATAGAAGTCAGCCCACAGTCAGACCACACCCATACCTGTATCTGCCACATTACTCATAGGGCCTCATAAGTGAATAAAAACCAGGAGAGTGCAGTGTGGAGTAAGAAATACACCCTCCACATCTAAGCCCTGTTCTCCACAAACACAGAATCATAAAGCCACCATGACATTTATTCCCCCAAATGTCTCATCCCCAGTGATAGAGGTTTAAGGTGAAGAAGAGGCTGGGGGCTGAGGGAGAGGTAAGAGATAGGACAGCCAATATAATTCAGAATGAAACTGATTTAAATTTTTGCTAAGATTTTTACAGCTGCATATTTCACACTTACAGCCTACCTTTAGTCTTATTTACAGTTTTGATTAAATCTATACTTGGCGTATTTTGGGTAGTGTATAGAAATATAGTTCTATGTAAATATTTCTTAGGAGGATCTGTAAAAGTGTCTCTTGTAATTGATATGACGTTTCCAAATACAGAATCAGTGTTTCATGATCAGAAGCCCTTTTCTGGGCTTAATGGTAGACAGCAGTCCACATTTATATTTACTACTTTTTAATTATCTCATTATCTGTAGCCATGAGAGGCTCTGATTTACCCAGACAGGAGATCTGGGGAGTCATATATTTGAAGGCACTGGATAATTTCCATTTATCTCTGTCTAAAACTTTTCTCCTTCTCTGAGTAATTGGGAGGAGAGAAAGAGGGAGAGAAATCTTAGCCCAACTATCCTACGTCCTAAGCTTCCATCAATCAGTTTGTTGTAGACGTCATTTGGCCATAAAATTGAAAAACGCAGCCCATGTCAGCACTTGCGTATTTATACCCAGAACACTGAAAATAAATACATAAAAGTCTAATACGTCAGGTGTAACGTTGTGAGATTTCACTAGGAATCGTTGCCAGTAGAGAGGTGGGGGTAGCCAGAACCACTTGCATGTGGTTTGTGCCTAATTTAGCCGTGTCTAACGATGGAGGGGTGAGTCCCCTAGTCATAAGGACAGTGTATGTTACTATCCGCTGTCCCAGATGGCTCATACAGTTCAGAACAACACAGCTTGAGTTTGGGGGAGGGGGCGCGGGATAGAAAGGCAGAAGCTTGATAAAATAGATTAGTGCTATGCCGTGTCTCCAGAAGGACGTGAACCTCCCCACCAATACAAGACCAACTGCTTCCGGTGTCAATGGGAATCGCTGTGGAGTTAAAAGTTGTTTCCTCATTGGTGCAGCCATAATTCCTATGGCAAGTGCTCATCCCAGGATAACTCTTCCCATGGCAACCCAGTAAGGAACAGGTTAGAACGCTACCCAAGCTCAGGCTCCCACAAGTCTTTTCTTGAAGAAGAAATCAGCAGGCCAGTGCATCTGAGGCAGGAGAGGCCTGACAGCCTCAGCCCCACCCCGAACCCGATGGTCTCCTCTTCCTCTATAGGGCTGACTAGGGGGAAGGCTGGGGAGTCACACAGCCTCAGTGGCTCCCTCAGAGTAAAATCTCAGCTCAGCTTCTGAGGGTGATGAGTTAGCGAGGCCTGGGAGTTCTTACCCACCAAACAGGAGCAAACTGAATCCTTGGGTGTCTGCTCTATGTGAGACTGCATTTGGTAGGCAGCCTGGCACACAGATGCTCTTGAGAAATCCTGGTGTTTACTTCCTTTTCATTCCTGTGGGCCTTAATCTCAGTCAGAGACGGCAGAGACCACACAGGCTTCAACATCACTGGAGGTGACAGGCCCTTCCTTTAAAACTCAAAGTGCATTTGAAATTTAGAATGCAGTACTCGGATGGATGGCAGCCCTGGGTTATAACTGATCTGTGGGCCTGAGTGAATGATGTTTAACAATGACAGCCACTTGAATTCATCTTCACGTGCTCTCCCTAAACAGACTGCTGTGCCCCAGGGACTCAGTGCATATGGGATCTGGTGCCAACACCAGCCTTGACACTACCTGGTTTTCCCTGGAAAGCCAAACGTGAAGTGTCATGGTTGTTGTGTAAAGCGTCCTTCACAGGCTCATGTGTCTAAATAGTTGATCCCAAGCTGTTGAGGATATGGAGCCTCATCTAGAGAGACAGCAATCACAGAGGGCACACTAGCCCACTTCCTCTCCAGTCTCTACTTCCTGACCTACTGAGATCTGACAAGAAGCTGCCATTCCTGACATCACGGAGCCTCTTGCCACCATGATAGACTCCATCCCTCCAAGAATCAGCCAAAATAGACTTGACCTCCGTCTCACTCAGGGTTTCTGTTGCTGTGATAAACACTGTGGCCAAAAGCAGTTTGCAGAGGAAAGCTAGGAGGTACGGTGGCACACCGCTGTAATCCCAGCACTCAAGAGGCAGAAGCAAGAGGTAGATCTCTGTGAGTTCAAGGCCAGCCTGGTCTATGAAGTGAGTCCAGGACAGCCAAGGCTATACAGAGAAACCCTGTCTCGAAAAACAAAAGAAAGAAAGAAAGAAAGAAAGAAAGAAAGAAAGAAAGAAAGAAA
>OU015742.1:62912585-62930452 GCA_907169655.1 Acomys percivali | reverse complement strand
TACATACTCACATACACACTCACACACACATTCACACATACCCAATGTACACACACACACCACACATATATACATGCATGCACACACACATGTGCACACACACCAGTGAGAATTTGTGACAAGGAACCAGACTCAGATAACATTTTTATGAGCAAATAAATATTAAGCATGGCTGTAGAAAATAATCATGGTGATCCTAACAAAAGAAACTATGTACTGACCACTTAGGTTAATGCAGTGCAAAGCAAAGCTCTGGTCCAGATCCTGGAGGCTACAAGCTCTCTGCTCCTTCTCATTTGACTCCTGAATGGAAAGAGAACTATTTGAAAAAAAAAAATTTAGTCCAGGGATCAGCAAACTATCAGATGTGATCAAATCTAAGCTAACTTCAGTCTCAAATTTTAAATAAAGCTTTATTGAAACAGCAGTGCCCAATCACTCATCAATAGCTCCTTTTCTGAGAGAATGCCACTGTGGAGTGTTGAAAATATGACTGCCCAGTCAAAAGGGCCAGAAATCTGTATCTCCTGGCTCTGTAGAGAAGTGTGCCTGCACATAGACTACAGATTGAAGGTTCAGAAATGAAGGCAGAAGTATCTAATTATAAACCAGCTTTATTGCTATAAAAGAAATAAAAATAGATACTTGACAATATCAGCTTGCTTAACTACAAACATCTGTATTCTTAAAGCCAGTGAGCAGATGCACCCAGGGAGAGACTGGATTTTTCAAAAGGCATTTCCCTTCCTGCTTTGCTCTTGCACTGCACTCTGGAGCCCCGCTCATATGGATCTATCTGAGGCCCCTAACAGCCCCTTTCTGCAACTTCAGCCTACCTTCCATCACACCCTGGGGCTGTGATATGAGGCTTTACCTCGACCTCCACTTCTTCCTGACCTTCTCCAAGCTGCCATCTTTCCTGCCACTCACTCGGTTCTCAGCTCAGCGGGCTCTGGTTCTAGCTGCAGTCTGTGCCCAGGGTGTTGGCCATCAGCCTAAGAGCACTCGTGGTTTTTGCCCCTGGCCTGCCCTTGGCTTCTCTCGCTGTCTTGGTTCAGATGTCTCAGAGGGAGGGCTGCTACAGCACCGTGACAGGCAGTCTCCAACCCAGATGCATCTGAAGCATTTTTGGAGTTAAATTTTTAAAAGAATAAATGTATGAAACACTTGAAAAAGAGGGGCTTCCTTGCGCACTCTACAGGAGCAAGGCAGCCAGCAGCACCAACAGATAGGCAATAGAAATGAAAGCAAAATGCAATTAATTGGTGAATACTGAGATACTGGGCAGTCAGGTCCCCTGGCAGACTGCCCACAGACTAGAGGCATTAGAGACATAGATTCCATGTACCTAATAAGAACAGAGACATGCTCTCTCACAGATGTACTGTGCTCATTGTCTATGATGGTGAAAATCAACAACTTGGGTTTTGCTTTGCTTTGCTTTGTTGCAATAAAGCTTCACTCTGTAGCCCGAGCTTGCCTTAAACTCACAGAAATCCTCCTGATTCAGAGCTACAGACAGGTCCGTTACACCTACTACCAAAAACTATTGTGCAAAATTATATTTCTTGAGTATTCCTGGGCATTTGCAGCCTGTAGACACCAGTCTACAAGCCGCTGATTTGAGTTGTTCAAGTTCTTCCATCCAATCAGCAATCATGTCTTCCAGTAAGATTAATAATCTGAGTTTGCTACAGTGAGGCCAGATAGCATCTCTTTGTGTTGTGAGACTTTTCCTCTGGAGACAGGATGCACACTTGTCAACCCACTCTAGAATGGGAAACCACAATAGATCAAATTAATGATTGAACTGAAGTCCAACATTTGGTTTATTGGGGTTACTTAAGGCACTGTGGTGGGTTACTTGCAGCAAGGAGAATGGCTCTCACAGACTTATATATTTGAATATTTTGTCCCCAATTGGTGGGCCTATTTGGGAAGAATTAGGAGGTATAGCCTTGTTGGAAGAGATGTGTCACTGGGGACTGGCTTTGAGGTTTCAAAAGCCTCACACCATTCCCAGCATGCTCCCTCTGGTTCCTGTGTGCAGATTAGGATGTGAGCTCTTGGCTGCTCCTGCTCCCATGCCTTTATTCTGCCCTCATGGACTTTAACCCTCTGAAACCATAAGCCCAACTGAACACTTTCCTCTATAAGTTGCCTTGATCACGTATTTTATCACAGAAATAGCAAAGTAACTGAAAATCAGATGCATCACTGGAAAGCCCATCCCAACACAGGTGATGAGCTTTGAAGCTAGGACCCTGGAGCTCTCTGCAGGACTTGCTAGCTTCTCCAAAGGTCTGAGAGCCCCCTCACCACAGAGTGGAGGATCAATCTCCTCCCACAGCAGGCTTCTTGGGAATGGGCCCTGATGGATCTCAGAAGCTTTGGCTTCCCTAGACAGGGAGGTTTACTTCCTGAGTCATGAGTCTCTCTGCCTTCTTCCCAGCAGGAACCCTGCAATTTGGAGGAAATCACCATATTTCCCCTTCCCCTTCCCCTTCCCTTTACCCCAAATAGGGTAAATTTGAAACTCTGAAAAGCACATTATTTCAGAAAACAGGAGATCTTAGTAGTTGGAAATCAAAGACTCAACTCTGTGAATTGGGACCACAGGGTTCAGAATGCCTGAAATCAAAGCTTTGACCCAGGCAGAAACAGCTGCCGTCTCTGGATTTGACCTCTCATGTTTTCTGTAATCCATCTTGCTTATTTGCTCTGATTATGGGAATCTTATAGAAGCACCACCTTCTTAGTTACCTCTAAGCCTCATTTTTATTGCAGGCTGAGTCACAAAGGGCAGAACCCAGGTGGGACCCATGCTCACCGAAAACATGTTTGGCCAACACACTAACTCAGTGGTTCTCAATCTTCCTAACGATGCAACCCTTTAATACAGTTCCTCATGTTATGGTGAGCCCAATCATAAAATTAATTGTGTTGCTACTTCATAACTATGATTTTGCTACTGTTATGAATCATGATGTAAACAGCTGTGTTTTCTGATGTTCTTAGGTGACCCCTGTGAAAAGGTCATTCAAACCCCAAAGGAATCTGACCCACAGGTTGAGAACCACTGCACTAACTCCTTTCCAAGGAGGTCACATGTCTTCATTCCTTTCTGTCTGCCATTTGATCTTGTTGGTGGTGGTGGTGGTGATGGTGGTGGTGGTCAGTTTTGGTTGTCATCTTTTAAGACATTTAAACAACATGGTGTGTGTGGTAGGATAAGCAAAGTCCCCTTCCAGGCAGAGTACTCAGTCCTACCCAGGGTGACTGGTAACAAACTGCAAAGGAAGTTACGTGAGATCAATGTGAGCACTTGCTGACATAGCCATATGCCCAATGTCGCTCTGTACAGGCTCCTCCTGGAGACCCTGGCTAGCCAGACCCCAGAAGCCACTTTATTATTAGTCACCTAAGTATTTCCAAGACAAAATTCCTGACAAAACCAACTTAATCAAGGGTCTATTCTGGCTCACAGTAACAGAGTACAGCCCATCGTGACAGGAAAGGCATGTCAGCCAAAGCATGAGGTAGCTGGTCACATTGCTTCCATAGTCAGGAACCAGAGAGAGTTGCAAAGCATGCTGGGATCAGTCCGTCTTTCAAAATCCCCTCAGATACAAGCCTAGAGGTATAGCTATGTGACCACTCTAAAACTAAATCAAACTGACAATGAAGATCAGCCCACCCCAGGACCGTGCCAGCTCCCTCTCATCTGATGTTCGAATGCCATGCCTCTGTTGTGAGACAGTGTCCCAGCCATTGTCATGTGTTATGCCATGCCATTTCATCATCACAGAGGCCCTCGCCTCTGGGCCATGTCTATCACCACCCACTTTTCATAGATAAGAAACCTGACACCCAGGGACAGATCATGCCCCATTAAAGATCGTAGACTTTAAAATCCACAGACCCTCTTAGCTCTTGACCATCACCCATTTTCATCATCCAGGCCCTGGGCAGAAACATGTGCAGGGCAGGAGGTGGATACCCCTAGCAGCAACCACAATGGTGGCAGGGGTCTGTAAGCTGGAAGAATGAAAAGTTAAGTAAGGCGCTTGGCTGCTTGTCAGCAGGGTGGGCCCACTGGAGACTTATGAGGCGGGTGGCATTGCCAGTTTCCTGCTTCAAAAGATTAATGTGGTAGAAAGGATTGAAGAGCAAAGACTGAAAGAGGCCATTTCAGAATTCTCTATTAAAATAGTCCAAGCGTGACGTGATAAGGGCCTAAACCTGCTTCTAGAGAGAGAGAGAGAGAGAGAGAGAGGAAGCCGGAGTGTGAGATTCTTCAAGGGAATGCCCTTTTCCCTCGTGTTCTCAGGCCTGTCATTTACGTTATAAGTCTGTATTTTGTCTCCAACGGTGAGCCCAGCTTTGCCCCATAAACCCCCACAGAACCAGTTTCTTTCTAAGCCCCTCCCCCCCCCCCCCGCTTGTGCTAGGCATTTGCTTCCAGTCCAGCTATATATTCCAACACCTGAAAAATGCTCTCAACGGCTCCCAAGCAAGCGAGTTGTCACTCCAGAGCAGGGAGCACTAAGGTTAATTACCTAATAATTTACTACAGCGAGTGCATCTGGAGACATTTTGATTCCCACTAATTGTGCATTGAGCAAAGTAAACAACACTTTGTCCATATTCCAGCTGTGAGAGCATGTCAAGGAGAGCCTCTCTTGTGATGTATAAAGCCTGTCACTTTCCCCAAGAGCATAAGGCCACTTGATGGAGCACTGGAAAGGCCAACAGCTCTTCAGTCCCTGTGGATTGGTTTAGCAAAGATTTTCCCTTAATAGGTCCATGAGCCAACCTGCCTCACCACATCCTTGAGTGCCGTTCAGAGAGCCTGTGTGATGGACACTGATGGGATTACTCAGTCCCACAGCTCTCTGTATCCACGATACCCATCATCCTCAGATCCTGAGGAGTGGCTGTAGGATGAGATGCTTGAGTTGGGCAACAGTAGGCAGGGCTGCTTATAAGAGAGGTCAAGCCCAGGCACAAAAGTGATCATCCAGGCGGCACTGAGAAAGCAATAACCATGCAAAACAGCTGCCCCGCATCTGTCCTGGAACAACAGTACTGCTTCCCAGAATTACCCTGAGGACCAAATCTAAGCTTCACTCAGCCAGAACATCTTCCATTTCCCCTGAATGTCTCTACAGCATCGCCTTAACTTCTCCCGGACTGTGTGATCACAACAGGGTCTGACTTTCCATCTCTTGCTTCAGGTATAAATGTTGGGGCCAGGCTTGGTCACAAAAAAAAAAAAAAAAAAAAACAAACAAACAAACAAACTTGTCCCTGGGCACAAAGGATGAGATCAAAGACAGATACTTTTCCCAGTCTATCTAGGCCAGTCAGGCTGACTAACGCCCAGCTCAAGTGTTTCGTGTTAGCTTTTGGGGAAAGAGTTATCCCGTTTACGTTACCAAGAGAATGCAGTGTGAGCTCATAGTGAGTAACTGCCGTGCTACCTCAAGAGGAATGTGTATCCAGAGAGAAGGCAAGCAGAGGAGCTGAGACCAAACCCTGAAGAGCTTAAGGGTAAGTCCGGAGGACAGTGTGTGAGCTCCTGGATGCAGCCATGCCTAAGGTCAGCCAGCAGAACTGAAATTCTCCTACATTTTGTTCTTGCAGTAGCTTGGGTGTGGCTTTCGGACCTCGCAATCAAGATTTTCATCTCCTGATTTACCCAATACTTTAGCATGGTTTGTGATCCATACAAGGCACTAAATAATTGCTATTGGTTATTTTGAATTAGTACTAACCTACTATGATTATTAAAGACTCCACAACTCACCCCCCCATTCAGTCACCATGTTTAAGATGTATCTTATTTTTATTTGTATGTACATGTCTGTCTCTGTGTACCAGTGTGCAGGTGCTCACAGGCCAGAAGGTCTCTTGGAACTGGAGTCACAGACAGTTGTAAGCCATCACACTTGGGTGCTGGGTCTGGAACCCTGGTCCTCAATACATGCTTTTAACTACTGAGCCATCTCTCTAGCTGCAGCACCCCCCCTCCCAACCCCACCCAAACCATTTTGTTTGGAAAATTAGCTCAAGATCTTGGAAAGGAAATCTAATTACTATTTTCTAAAGAAGATACAAAGCAATGCAAATGTCCCTAACTTAGAGTGTCTCTTTAAAACAACGAAAAGAACAGGAACATGTGGAATTGCCTGTAGCAGCAATTGTGGGGGGTGGGGGGCAGAGAGCAGAAGACTGTGGCTGCGCTCAGAAAGACTGCCTCTCCGTGCTTTATACTTAGCCCTAAGAGTCTAATCCCCATGAGGACATGGTACTGCCATGGTATGAAGTGCCACACTGACCGTCTCCACCCGTTGAAAGCCTATCTGTGTTGCTAGAACCCTATAATACCACGTAAGTCAGGAGCCTCCAACTAAAGTGCTCTACAGAGCCTGACTTTGCAGATGGGGCAGCTAAAGCTGGGTGCAACTGAGTAACTTAACAGAGCCCCATGCCACTTGGGGGAAGCACAGGAGCCTCCAAACATAACCCTGCTCTTAGAGTCCTCCCCAGAGCTCTAGGAGGTGCTCCCAGGAACCACACATGGAAGGAGCATGGCGTGCCAAGCCAATGCCAGGGACAGCCTGACTGTTTTCTCACTGCTCCATCCTTGAAACAACTACGTGACCTTGAGGAGCATCTGGCCTCTCATCAGTGATGTTCACGGGATAGCAGACCCCACCTCACAAATGACAGATGGATTCAGCAAGATAGTGAACATAAGCTCTTCTAACACCAGCTCCTGGCCCAATAGAAAATCTGGTGAATGTTTGCTAGGATTGAACTTGTAAATCCCAGCCCTGAGGGCACTGAGGCAGGAGGATCATAACTTTGAGACAAGGCAGAGCTAGGTAGCCTGAGCCCCTGTGACTGAGAAGAAACAGAAAGAAGAAAGAATGAATCTGTGCATGGAAATCAAACTCATCTGGGGGGGGGGGGACATCAAACAGATCATTCTCTCAGGAAGTTCATGTGGAACACAGGAGAAGCCTGAGAGATGGTTTAGGCAGCCTGGCTACAGAGGGAAAAGATTAGGAAATCCATCAACACGGGATGACAAAGTAACTGACATCCTCAAACTGCAGACTGCTACGAGAAACGGGGAAAGAACGTCCTGTCGCTCGATGTGCTCTGACACAGCAAGATCTGTGGGACACACTTTAAGCAGAAAACCCAAGTGACAGCAACATGTGTAAAAGAGTACACAGCATATATTTCTCTGTCTCTTTCCAAAAGCTACAAGAAAATGTACTTTTAAAATGGCTTGTAAGAGCCAGGGACATGACTTAGTAGGCAAAGTGCTTGCCTTGCAAACTTGAGGGCCAGCCTTGGGTCCCCAGAACCCACATAAAAAGCCAGTATGGTGGCATGTGCTGAAGAGGCAGATACTGGGGGATCCCCCTGGGGCTCGATGGCCAGCTAACCAAGAGTAGTTGGTGACCCCAGGTCCGAGTGCCGGACCCTGTCTTTAAAGAACATGCTGGATGCTGAAAAGATGGCTCAGGAGTTAGGAGTAAGAACCCAAATTCGGGTCCCAACACCCACATCCAGCAGCTGACAATTTCCAGTGACTCCAGCTCCATGGGGCCAATAACTTTGGCCTTTGTGGGCACCTGAACTAATGCGTAGACACCCACACAGAGACACAGTTAGAAATGATTTTAAATATCTGAAAAAAGAAGCAAACAAACAAGGTAAATGGCAACTGAGGAAAACAGGGCAGGCTGACCTCCACACACTAGCATATTCATAGGAACAAGAAACACACACACACATACACACACACACACACACACACACACACACACACACACACACAGCAAGTCAGCGAGTACAGTCACAACCCCTATGGTATAAGCACCAAGTTGAGTGTGGAGTAGAAAAAGCAGCTACATGCATCTGCTGTGTTTTAATTTTTTTAACAATAAAACACTGGTCATGAACTACTTACACAATTAAAAAATTAACAACAAGAAAATACTGAAGGTGACTAAAAGCAATCCCAGACTGTTTCCACCTAGAAAAAAAAAAACCTGTATATTGTGCACAGTGCTAAAGTAGACAGCAGAGAGAGAGAGAGAGAGAGAGAGAGAGAGAGAGAGAGAGAGAAACCTAGCCACTTTCCACAGTGTAAAACAAAGGGGACAAAACAGGTTGATAGACTGAACTATTTTTTGCTGATTTAATTTTTCTTTTTTTAATCTTACTGCATTTAGCTAGCCATGTCCCACACACAGTGCAATTATCTTTCCTTAAAACACCATTGCTCCATTGGGCGTTCTCCCTGTGAACAAACAGGCTTGCCAGAATTGTTGCATCTTGTGAAGAAATTATCATCAACTTCCTTTTCTCTTCATAAAAAAATCTCCTCACAATAACACTGATGAGCACTGTTGTTTTATGTGTAATACCTCCACCCAGATGGAATCTGCATTCTACATTAAATCCTTGAAGTGTGACCTTTGTGGTAGAAATATCCTGTATGAGGCAGCATGGCATTTGACAGACAGTTTCTCTGGGCCAGTGCCACATACACAGCTGTACATTGCCCCCAGATCACCCACCCTACCTGTGCCTAGCTGGCTCCACCCCCACAAGTTATCTCCTCTTTCCTTTTTGTTAGATACAAAATATACTTCACTTTTAAAAATAATTTTAAATTTTTTATCTGTCGGAGGTGTGTATACATGTGTGAACACATATGTGTGCCCACAAGCCTTTCTGTTTGTGCGTGTGTAGAGGCCAGAGGTCAACTTCAGGTGTCTTATTTTGCTACACTCCACATTTTTTTTTGAGACAGAGTCTCTCACTGAACTGGGAACTCACTATCTTGCCTAGATTAGCCACCCAGTGAACTCTCAGCAACCATCTGTCTTCATTACCCACCACTACTGGGGTGACAGGCATCCATTGTCACAGCTGGCATGTCTGTGAGTTCTGAGAATCTGAGCACAGGTCCTCAAACTTACTCAAAACACCTTACCCGCCAAGCCATCTCCCCAGCAAACAAAAGCATTTATTCATCATCATGAACCCAGATCTTATAGTCACCCCATTGAACCCTCCCTTAACACCCCCATAACCTCCTCTTCCACTGGTTTCCCTTTCACCTTTCATGCCATGTAATATATATATTACATATTAAATTGTCTGGGAAAACAATGTGACGTGTGCCTTTCCGAGTCTGCCTGAGTCCACTTAGCTTGATCTTCTTCCTCTTCATCTCTCCAGGGAATTACGTGAGGCACCACACCTCCCACGAGCCCTGCTCCCAGAGCCCAAAGCACACAGATCTGCTTGCATCCACATGGGTGGCTTTGAATCACACACAGACCAGCAGTGGGAATCTCTTCTGTCTTCTGGATGGCCTGCCCATCGCAAGGTGCTCCCATGCAGCCTCCTCTCTGTGATGAAGCCTGCCCATCTCCATGTATTCACATGAGCCTTTGATTTTTCTCTCCCACCCAACCCTTCTCTTCCATTTTCCTAAGCTCAATAAATGACAGCAACAGTCAAAGGTGGCAGAGTGAGAGTCACTTTTGCCAGATGGCTCTCTAGTATCCCTGTATTTCCTCTTACTCACAGGCCTTATTGGTTTGACCATCAGTATTTCTCTCCAACCCCCCTCTCCCTTTAGCCACACTGCCTGGCCCTGAGCTGGTATCAGCCACCATCACCTCCCACCTCTCACCTCTCACCTCTTACCTGGTCTAGGGTAGGACTTCTTTATCAATCTCTCCTTCCATCTTTGCCTCCTGAAGTGACACGTGCAGATGTTACTCCTTCATGGCTTTCTGATAATGATCAGATTAAAACTCTGTCAGATTAGGATCCACATAACTCTACACCATGTCTGAATCCCTTCACCACTCAGCAACATGTGGCAAGCACAAGAAAAGCCTTTTTTGCTTTTTTTTTTTTTTTTTTTTTTTTTTTTTTTTTTTTTTTTTTTTTTTTGGCCACAGTCATTTTCCCCTGGAGTATTTGCAAACTTGACTCCTTCCATTCTTATGGCCTCTCTGACTTCAGTGTCAGCTCCATGTGTAGCCGAGGAAGGCCCCTCACACTAGAGAAAAGCATCATTGTCTTGGCAGTACATATCAGAAGCAAGAAATCCATGACTCATGCGTTTAAAGTGCATGGAAACTTCTGGGTGTTGGTTCTAGCTGGTGACCCAGTTGATCTCACCACCTGACACCCAGCTGAGATGCAAAAGCATTGTAGAATGGATCAGAAACATATTTATGAATTTCTATGCTGACATTTAACATTTTGATGGGAAGGGAGGAGTGCTTTGTAAAAAGGCATTGAATTAAACACCATCTTCTTTGACCTTGAGGAACCTGTTTTATGAAAGAGGGGAAAAAAATCTATAGAGTAAATGAAGCAAACACCATAAGGCAGGGTATTTGCATGCTAGTTTAACTATTAAGTCATGTCATTTAGATATGTTGGGTTGACCAGATGGACTTCGCATGAGTAATTCCAGCAAATGGCTTGATGCTCTGTGTTTGGAAGGAATGACATGATTGAAGTTAAAGAAGTAATGTGGTAAGCTATAGAAAATTCAGGAATGGTCTTTATGAAGGAGGGTGGACACATACTATATTATTATGGAGCAGAATTTGTTAAAACTACTCAAATCCACTTCCAGTGTGGACTTATGGCCCTGAAGTATTGTGAACAAAGTAAAGGGCCCATCCCAGGTCTGTAACCCCAGCACCTGTGAGATAAAGACAAAGGGATCATAGGTTCAAGACCATCCTTGGCTACATGAAGAAACTAAGAACCTGGACAACACGACATCATTTCAAATAAACAAAAGAAAAGGAAAAAGTCCATTTGTCTACCAAAAGCCAAGACATTTTCTTTCTTCTCTAGTATTCTTTGCACCCAAGAGTACTAACCACTTCCTAGGTCAGCTTGAGCTTGGAATAGGATGAGGCTCCTAGCCTCCAGGGTTGTCCAGGGTGTTCCTGCCTCTCCTGACTTGGTCCCTGCCTCATTTTACTCTCCTTGAGGCTGCAGAAAGGGAAGGAGTCTCTCTCCTCAGACAAGAAAGCTGCAACTATCACTACTTTTATCCAAGGGCTCTTCTTCCAGCTTGCCCTTGCCAGACTTGGTCAATTTGAGATCATTAAACTCTTCCCCTAAACTGTGGCAAACCGAGACTTTGTGAGACAGCTGGCACTCCCCAACAAATCTTAGAAATTTTAACAGCCAGAGGCAAACAGATGTTGTCTGCCTTTTTTTTTTTTTTTTTTTTTTTTTGTTAACCAAGGTCTGTAAGTGGTCCAAGACCTCAGGCATGCTTGCCTGACAGATGTATCTTAATGCAAATTAACTGTGGGGAAAAAAAAGAAAGCCATAGAAGTAAAAAAAAGAAAGAAAGAAAGAAAGAAAGAAAGAAAGAAAGAAAGAAAAGAAAGAAAGACAGAAAAGAAAAGAAAAGAAAAGAAAAGAAAAGAAAAGAAAAAAACAACTGCTTAGCTTCTCAAATTTTTCTATCTTAACTCAGTTTCCACACACAGGTAAATGAGTAAGCAATGCTCCGACATTCCCAACTTCTTCTGAGTTCACAGCTGAAATATATTTTTCATACTGGACCATCATGCAATTAATGAGCACACAATTTAGGAAACAGAACATTCCAAATGAAGAGAGAAAGTGAATTTGGTCCAGACAGAAAGCACTGTTTTTGAAGAGCTTGAAGGATAGCAAAGGGTGAGGTTGATTCCTGCTGTGGTTTGAAAGTGAAGTGTCTCCACCTAGGCTGTGTTTGAACAGTTGGGTGCCAGCTGGTGGCGCTGTTAGGGAAGGTTGTGGAAGGTATAGGAGGTGGAGCCCCACTAAAGGAAGTAGGTCACTGTGGGTGGGTTTTGAAGTTTTTATAGCCTAGACCCACTTCCTGTTACCTCTCTGTTTCCTGGCTGTAGATGCAATGTGACTAACTAGCTTCCTCTGATCCCAGCACCATGACTTCCCTAACTAACCACCAAACCAACCATGTTTTCCCATCATCATGAATGGTATTGTCTCAAACTGTAAGTCAAAATAAATCCTTCTTGCTTCCTCATTGGTGTTTTCTCACAACAATGAGAAGAATAACTAGCAAAAATCCAAACTTTCCCCATCGGAAAACAGCCTGGCTATTAGGAAGGTTGTTTAAGATAATGGGACTTGCACTGGGTGTGCATGCAATCACTTCATTTTCACTAAGATGGTTTCCTTATTCAAGGCCACAAACCTATCAGAAATTATAAAGGGCTAACTGGTCCACCTCCCCAACCACCTTCTGGCAGAACTGATAGGAGAGAGGCAAGAGTTAGATGTGACCGGATAGAAGATGCACACAGAAGTGGCACGAAGAGAAGGGGTAGGAGACTGTTCTCAAGGGACAGGATCTGGTGAAGGTCTAGAGTAATATGGTCACCATGGAAAGGGAGGAAGGGAGGAGGCAACTGAATAAGACATTCGTTTAGAATTGAGTGAAGCTAGCTCATTTAGAAGGTGCTGGAAACGAGTGAGTCAGAACCTCCAAGCTCATGGCCAGCCAGCTGAGAGTTATGTCAGCAAGTTGAGGGAGGAGGTATGGGCTTGAGGAGGGAGGTCAGCAATGAATCGGTTTCTCTACCTGCCACATTGGTGGTCCCAGAAGGATACATAGATGGATCTCCCAGGTCACTGGACATGTAAGAGGAACATGTCCAAATAGAGGACCCACTGGTTGTTAAAGTAGCCTTGACTGGAATCCTCCTGAAATACTGGCACCCCTGAAGTATAGACTGTTCTCTCTCCTCTCTCTGCAAGAAATTGGCCAAAGGTTTATCAGCCAGAGCTCTCTGTGCCTGTCAAATAGGGACAAGTATAGAGGTGGGGCATGCCGCCAATGCCAGGCATGAAACTACTGCTGTTTAGCTCTGACTCCAGACATTCGCCTCCCACTGCTGTGATCCCACCCACTCCATGCCAGCACATACACTGATAGTGCTACAGCACTGGTGCATGCCTGTAAACCCAAATTTAACTCAGAAAGCAATACTCCTGTGGGTAAACATAAATAGAATCATTAGTTATAAATAGACAATAATGGTAAAGATAGAGCTTATGGGTAAAGCTATTAAATAGATCTGACTGCTGGCTGCTGCCATAGACATCAGAAAAAAATATTTGACTCATGCAAAATCTTTTGCTTTGGCCTCCTACAGCCCTCATCACCAAGACCCCACTCTGACCCAAGAATTCCCTCTAGGCATGTTTTCAAATGAAGACAAATCCAATCAAATCTACACTCTCAGGAGCCTCCTGTGCCAGGCCATTCCCAGGTCTCCTGACCTCAGGTCCAGGTCCCAGACAAGATAGGCTTATCCTATGGAACAAGGCCTGCTAAGGTTGTTCAAGCAGCCAAGGCCAAACCTGAGCCTTTTAGTAGCTCCCAGGGCCCCTCATTAACTCCTTGGAGGCATCCAAGGCTTCCTTGACCCATCCACATGAGGACCAGCATCAGGAGACACCACTATGAGTGCTATTCAAATGACTCCATGAGACTCCCAGTTGCTCTGAAGCTCTCCAGTCATCTGTAGCAAAGACTTCCAGATTGCTTCTGCTAAAGGCACTGACTCTTATTCAGGCTACGACAGATGCCTGGTGGCTAGTTGAAGGCATGATAATGCTTAGCTAGTCTGCTGCTGTTTGTAGCTGTCTTTGCTGAGCTGAGCCATTCTGTCTTGCAGTTACCATAGTCTCCAGGAAAATTAGGCCCTACTGATAAACTTATGATGATAGAGACACCTGCCCCTCCACCCTGACCACACTAGGGCAACAGCCAGCAACTTCTGTCATGGACAAGCAACTCCCCACACCCAGCCAATCATGAGGCAATGAAAAACTGGCCCCCGGTCAAGAACTTACTAACTATTCCTGATGCTTGGCCCCAGTCCTTCCTCCTAACTAACTCTAGTATCTCAAAGTCTATGGTGCCCCCCCCTCAAGCAAGTTCTAAGGATGCTGGGCCCCTTGTCTTCCCCATATAGCCATACTTGAAGTTCCCACTTGGATTTCCACTATGGCCTTTGGGGGGGGAGGGGTGAGTGAGACCTGCAACAACAATTCCAGTAACAATCCCATAGCTCTTCTTGTAGACAACCCCCTCCTCTCTAGATGCCTTCGTTTTTGTGGAAATGCCTCACACCCATCTTCCCTCTCTACAAGATGGCTGCCCTGTTTTCCACATTTGTGCCTTGCTTCATCTCTCACTCTCTCCACAGTAGTCTATAAGAACGAGATTTCCTAAGCTTCATTGTGTGAGTTAGCTTTTAAGTGACAGACAGTGTCCTAACTATTCTCTCTGCACTGACACCTCTAATGCATGTGTGTATGTGTGTGTGTGTGTGTGTGTGTGTCTGTTTCTGTGTGTGTCTGTGTCTGTGTGTCTGTGTGTGTGTGTAAGTGCACGCAGAGTCACATGTATGTGCAAGTATGCACGTGTGTGCAGAGTCATCTGTACATGCAGGTGTGCATGTGTGTGCAGAGTCACCTTTACATGCAGGCATGCATGTGTGTGGTCTCGTGCATGTGGGTGTGGAGGACAGCCTCAGGTGTCCTCCCTAGGAGTCTTTCTCCTCGTTTCAATGAGTCTGACTCTCCCATTGTCCTGGAGCTCACTGAGTGGGCTGGGATGACCAGCCAAGGACCCCAAGGATCTTCCTTTCTCCACCCCCCCCCCGAAGCTTGGGACTGGACGTATGAAACACCATGCACCCCCAAGTTTTTTATGAGGGCTTTTGAGATCATACTCAACTCCTCGTGCTTACATGGCAAACACTTTACTGATAAACTCTCTCCCTGACCCCAGGAACTTTAATTCCCACAAAAAAAAAATTTGCTAGGTGTGTGCTGTTATTTTCCTCAGTCTGCAGAGGAAACCAAAGCTTGCCAAGGCTACAAGGCAAGTGAAAGACAGACCTAGTATACGTGCAAGTGTTAGTGTTTGCTGAAAATGTTCCCCAGCACTAATTCAAGTACCCATGACTCTTCACGAGTAGACAGTCCAGGGCCACTTTCTTCATAATACACAGCTTCCGTGGTCCAGTTTAACTCCTAATACAAGACAGCTGCATGGGCTCAGACTATCACATTTGTATTTCAAGGAGCAAGGAGCAGAAAATTGAAAGGTAAAAATGGTTTCCTTCTATCCTGGAGAGTAAGCCCTTTGGGGAACTTCTAGGACGTTGTCCCAATGTTCCACTCACACACCTCATATATTGGCAGAACTATAGCCACCAAGACACATAGGAAAAATAGCGTTTAGAAATCCCAGAGTGGAACAATAAACTAGCCCTCATAGTAGGAGAACACAGAGTACAATTCTTCTATGGGCCACTTTGGGCAGGACAATCCCCCACCTGGAGCAAGCAATTGACGCCAATTTCTTCCACTTTTTGTATGGTTGGTTTTGTTTTTGACACAGGGCTTCAGACTCACAATGTAGCTGAATGTGGCCTTGAACTTCTGATCCTCCTGCCTTTACCTCTAGAATGCTAAGGTTACAATCATGCACCTCCATGTCTGGGTTTCTGGGGTCCTGGGGTCCAAACCCAGGGCTACACCCATGTGAAGCAAACACTTTCCCAAGCAAGCCACCTTCCTGGCACAGACATCAACTCCAGCTCTGGTTTAACCCCTGCAGCAGCAGCTTTCCACCTTCCCAGACTGGAACCCAGCAGGGACCAAATGCCTGTGTGGTTCCTCCCAGTGTGCCTACCGTTCTTCTCCTCTCCTTCTGCCCCAACAATGCCTTAGTGTCCTGGCATTTAATAATTTGAAACCTTTCTGCTCGGTTTCTACTCAAAAGCTCAGCTTTCCAGTTCTTCAGATGCTCCTTCCAAAGAACTACCCTAGGCTAAAAGACAGTCCCTCCCGCTATCTGCCCTCAGTCCCTTGCACTGAATTGAGCTCTGAGGAGGTGGGGCAGGGTGACTCTGTCCGTCACAGGGTGTCTCTAGCGCCATAGTATCTTCCACATAGCAGGCATCCATCTAACTAATAAGCCACCCTGATAGCATACTGTTTGTGTGGTAAGTAGATCTGTGCCACTGCCTCCCTAGGGAGGCTCTGCACTGTATCACATCTGCGTGTTCTCTCTATTGTTTTGCATCTGACAGAAGTTAATACTTTATTTTACCAAGCAAACACCCTTCGACTTTGTCACTGGTTGCTAAGTCCCTGCTATGTGCCACTTGACAGGCCAGTTTGAACCAGAGACATGGAAGATGTAACACCTAGTTCACTGGGTGCCCTTGGTCACCCCAAACCTTCACCTCGCCAATCTGTTCAGCTTTCAATTCGGAATCCCCATGGTTAATATACTTTCACCGTCTCCACAAAAGAGACCGGAGGGAGGATTCCTGGGCTTTTCTCATGACTTGCCTGTGCAGCTTGTGCCGCTTGAGCTCTGGAGATCAGGGTGACCACAAGCCAACACTCAACCCGCATGGCCCTGAAAGGGCCCAGTAACTCACTGCGACAGCTCCCGAAATGAGCTTAAGACAATGGTATGAATAGAAAAGTTGTTTTCCTGAAAACATTTTGCCGTGGCATCCCACAAATATGATTCATTCTTTGCTGGACTCTTGGGTGTGTTCAAAGGGATGGTTCAGCCATCGTGTTTACCACAGAGGTCTCCCTCCAGACCTGGCATGGCCCTTCACATGATAAAGGTATTTCCACATGAGAGCAGGCAGGCAGAGGCTCAGGAAGTGGCCATCGATGAAGCAACATGACCATGAGTGGGGACAGGGCAGAGGGCTCCAGGGACTCTTGTCTTGACATTGCTGACAGTTCTGAGCTCAGAAGCTTTCTTTTCACTGCCTCTTTTTATCCTTAAGTGTAAAGTAGAAAGCCTGCTGTGAGGAGACCTCAGTTGCTTTTTTTTTTTTTTTTTTTTTTTTTTTGTCTCCTTTTACTTTTTTACAATTAGCATACAAAGTGCTAGGTTTTCACGATAGCATTTTTGTCATTATTGGTCCCTCCCCTCCTTCTCCCCAAACCCCCACTCCCCAACACCTGCACCCTTCCACACCACCCCTTCTGCTCTCATGGAGCAGGAGCTCACCATCCTCCCCCACTTCTCAGCCTGTCTTCTCTCCTCCCATGGTCCCCACTCCTCTCTAGTTCCATGACTTACTGCCGCACACATATATACATAAATATTATATAGACATAAACAGTAAAGCTAGGATCCAAGTGGGAGGGAGAGTGTATAGTGTTTATCTTTCTGGTCTATATTTTTTTAATGATACGGCGACCACCGAGATCTACACATCTTTTCTGAAAATTTTATAATCAAAAGACAAAAAGAAGGAAGAAGAGAAGGTGGGGGTAGGGGGGAGTTGTGGCAAACTGTGGCACACTGGCTAAACCCCACTCACTGCCTGTCTTTTATGAAATCCCTCCTGAAAGGCAGCTACACCATTTGTTTATATGTTATTTGTCTGCTGTCATGCCAGAGGATCCTGTGGCTTCCAGGTGCCCACATGGTCTCTTTGAAGCACAAACATCCACTCACAGATGGATGCTCTGAATTAACCCCCTGTCTACCTACAGTACCACCTAGGCCTGTCACAGCCTGGCCCCGTTGAGTGTTGCTTCCATAGTGGAAATTTTCCAGGCTGGAGTACCTAAAAAGGCAGTTTCCGGCACCTTTCTAGACTCCGATGTGGCCTTAGTTTTCTTGGTGACACTCTTTATCATCCTTACATATGGTCTACGCATTGTCTAGTGTGTGTGTGTGTGTGTGTGTGTGTGTGTGTGTGTGTGTGTGTGTGTGT
>OU015742.1:62898619-62912575 GCA_907169655.1 Acomys percivali | reverse complement strand
TGTGTGTGTGTGTGTGTGTGTGTGTGTGTGTGTGTGTGTGTGTGTGTTCTGCAGCCCAATTGCAACGTGGCTTATGGAAGAATCTGAGCTACAGTGCCAACAGTTATCTCCCAGGTACCAGGATGGAGTGTGGAACTTTGAGACACTCAAATGGGAAGCGAATGATGGAATGCACTGGTCAAGCTACATCCCTACGGCTTGGAAAAGAACATGAGACAAAATAAAGGCGCTTTAGACATAAGAAAGGAAGAAAGAAAGTGAGGGATGGGGTTGGGGTGGGGTGGGGAGCTGACTGTTGGCGCTTCCCTGAGTTCACATTTTAGGAAGAAATAGAACAACATAAAAACAAAATCCACCCCACTTCTCATTCCCTGAGCCTGTGGCATCAGAGTACTGATGTCCTCCTGGCTAGTGTCTCTACATCCCTACGAGCCAGGAATCATTCTGAGCCAACAGCTCCACTCCCATCATTCTGGGTAATCTTGGCAGAGCCCTGGGAGGTAGGCAAGGTTCCCCACAGGACAAAGAAGTCATAAGATGAAAATACTTACCAGAGGCCACACAGCCAACAAGCCCCAAAGCTGGCGTTTAAACTAACTCGGGTCTGACTTTAGATCGGTGAGCAAACAGACCCCAGCAAAGCAACATGGTGGTACAGTAGTACAGGGATAGTCTAGAGCAGAAAGTCACAGATGTCACCATGGATGTACAGAAAGCAAGAAAGCCCTCAGCGTGTCCACATGTCCATCCCTCAAAGACTGTCATATGCAATGACTTCAAACAGAATGAAGACGGAAAGCAAGGTGTTTGCCTTGCCAGCTTAAGGACAAGAGTTCGATTCCCAGAATCATATAACAGGAACTGGTGGATCTTAATCCCCACTCTGGGTGGGTGGAGACAGGCAGATGCTTGGAGCTTAACAGTCAGCTAGCAAGGTGAACTGCAGGCCAGGCCAGTGAGAGACTTTGTCTTAAAAGTCACCCAAGGTAAACAAAGCCTGAGGAACAACATCTAAGGTTGGCCCCTGGCATAGGCTTCTACACTACACACACACACACACACACACACACACACACACACACTCTCTCTCTCTCTCTCTCTCTCTCTCTCTCACTCTCACTCTCACTCTCACATATGACCACACCCTTTGGAAAAATACTCCCCAAGTCACATTAATGTAACCTGCTCAAGCCCTCAGTTAGGACACAATCAAACATCTTACCAGGATATTAAAATGCTGACATGCTGATTCTGCACACAGCACGTGCCCTGCCCCGTGCAGGGTCAGAGGCTTCGGTGCCCTACATAAAGGGGGGGAGGGGGAGGGAGGGAAATGCTAACAAAGGAAGGTCAAGCCCAGCCCATGCTCACCAACAACAGCTGATTTATTAGAAGAAAACTAAAGCAACTGCCTCCAAGAGACAGCCCTTGCAACCCGATCTGCAATTAAAGCCGAACTGTGCAATCTTTGCATTTAAAGGGAAATCGATGTCATTGATGGACTCGAATAAGAGCAGCCACATATGAACGCATGACAACTCTGGCTGCTGCAAAACACTGTTTTGAAATAAAACATCAAAAAATAAAATCAGTGTGGGTGTCTTACAGCCACAGATAAGGGAAGAGGGCACCCAACAGGGAGGCTGGGAAGTTCTTATTTCTGACAGACATGGGGTGCAACTGCTGTGAGCGAGCTCTTAGCTGGTGACCCAGGTCTGCCTAAGCCCCCAGCAGCCAGTCATTTGTTGGTGGATTTTATTTACTAGTGTGGACTTCACTGGGTTTCTTACCCCCCTTTCCTGGGGTTCCACACAGCAGTCAATTAAGTTAGCCCCAAACCTTAAAAGGCACCAAAGTAATCAGTTTAGGGGGATTTAGATCACGTGGGCTCCAAGTAATCTTAAGTTGCCAGTCACTGCGCTGAGGAATTGCACCTGCTTCCTCAGAAGGAAACTTATGGGCAGTGAGGCTGGCAAGGCTGCACGTTCTTCAACTGTAGGGGTGCCATTCTCTTCCCACACTTCAGCCTTAGTGGTCTGAGCCTCAGGAAAGCCAATGCTAAAATCCAAAGGGCTCCCCAACTCCCAAACACCAATAGACATTATATAGTTTGCTCATGTGTGAGTCACTATGAATTTTGCAAACGCAAAAGCAACAAAGCTAAGTTGAAAAGGTGACGTGAAGATTTGATTTCTCAAGGCAAAAAATAAAAAATAAAAAGCTTTGTAAAGAGTAGTTGAGGTCTAGGATGTGTCTCTGTGTGTAAAGTCCACATCCTGCATTCAGAAAACCTGAGTGTGGTTCTCAACACAGTGGAAACCAAATGTAAACCAGCACAAACCTACACACCTGTAATCTCAGCACTTGAGAGTGGAGGCAGGAAGATCAGAAGTTCAAGGTCATTCCCGGCTGCATAAGGAGTTTGAGGCTGTCTTGAAACACGTTAAGACCTTGTCTAAAAGCTAAAAATAATAAAAAGCAGTAAATAAATACCTCATATTTGGAAAAGTTGACCAGACCAGGCATCAAAAACTGCTTTGGAAAATATTTATTGTCAAGCAATGATGTTCTCTTCAAATGTAAAGTTAAGAGGAAGGCCGCAGGAAGCCTGTGGAGACATAGTCTTCCACATGAGACTTTGAGGTAGAGTTTCAGGTATTTCTAAGTTGCACAGAGGTGTGGGCTTTCATGTTGCTTCTATCCTAATAAAATAACCCAGAGATATTTTCATACCTTCATTAGCGCTTTCATTAAATCTGATGCAGGTGAAGAGAGTGGCCTTGAAAGAAGAATTGGAGAAAAGCCGCAGCCAATTTTCATATCTCTAAATGAAAGTGAAGTTGGATGAAAACCGTAACGTGGAGAATAAATCCCAGGATCCCGGTGAATTTATCTCAAGGGCTGAATAGCTAAGCTGCAAATAAAAACGAAACTAAGGAGAGAGAAAAGGCCATAAAAGCCAAGAGCCACGGCTTTGGTTGTGTGGTTGCGTTGCGGAGATGTGTGTGCACACCTGTGAAAACCAGAGGTCAGCCTCAGGTGTCACCCCAAGAACCGCCTGCCTTGTTTGATGAGACAAACTCTTTCGCAGAGCAGAGCTTCTGCTGGGCTGGTGTGTAGTGAGCCCCAGGGATCAGCCTGCCCCTGCCTCCTGAGTGCTGGAGTCACAACACACACCCGCACATCCAGCTTTCTACCTGAAGATCAACCACAGGTCCTCCTGCTAAACTCATCACTGCCAGAGCCGTCTGCCCAGCCCATACGGTGGTTTTTCAATGCATAAATTGATTGGTTCAAATGCTACCTGAAAGCACCTACTGTGTGTCAGGTGCCATTCTGTGTGCTGCAGAGAACAAAACAGACAGAAACTCTGTAGCCAGGAAGCTGGTGTTCCTCAGGAAATGTGACATGCAAATAACAGGAACAGATCATTACTGGGATAAAGCCACGGGGCTGGCTGCAGAGGTTCTGAGAGCACCTCTGTTCTGTGGCTGTCCCCTTCTCTGTCATATGGCTCCATCAGATGCTGGTCCTCAGCCATACCCCATCACCAGAGCAGCATGAACGTTATAGGAAGGCTCGGCATCAACCTCCTTCCCTGAAGCTGTGTAGACAGCAGAGCCGGTACAATCACAGTTGAGACCACAGAGGATACACCTGGTCAGGAGAGCCTGAGACAGGAGAGGATGTGTTATCTGCAATGGGATAGCAGCCCATTGATTGATCTTGATTGATACTTGAGAGAATGAAGAAAGAAAATATCCAGTAAAATGGGTGCTCTGGTTTGCTTCCTGTCACTGTGATAAACATCATGGCCAAAAGCAACTTGGAGAGGAGAGGGTTGGTTTGGCTTACAGGTTCCAGTTTATCAGCCTGGGGCCCAAAGGCACAGGTGCAGAAACTGAAGCAGAGGCCATAGGGGAATGCTACTTACTGGCTTGATTTCTTGGCTTGTTGATTCTGCTTTTTTTTTTTAATACAGCCCAGGGCCACCTACATATGGACTGTAATGCCCAGAGTGGGCTGGGCACTCCTGCATCAATCATTAATCAATAAAATGTCCCCACAGACTAGCCCATAAGCCAATCTGATGGAGCCAATTTCTCAGCTGAGGATCCTTCCTCCCAGGTGACGATAGTTGGTGTCAAGTTGACAAAAACCAACAGCATAGAAGCATGCCTAGGAATGTTGTCATAGAACCTACTGGGGGGTGTTGGTAAGCCAGAAGGAAATGTCTAAGGGAGGATCCTGAACTTTTTCCTTAGGTTTTAATATAGTAAACTGTAGTCTGAAATTGCCTTGACATGTCCTGCCTCCCCAAGTACCAAGTTAAAAGGTCAATTCTTCCTCCTCTAAGTGGCCCCATTGACCTTCTGCCCCAGGAGAGAATAACAGAGATGGACTATTAATAGTCTGGGCCCCTGCCTGCTCTGTGTGTGATTGAGCTGGCCACTTACCCTACCCAGGTTCCACTAACACTGTCTGCTCCTCTGCCTACAGGGCTCACAGGGATGTCGGGCTACAAGCAACCCCCCCCCCCCGGCACCATTTTAGGCTTGCCTACATCTTGCTGTTTTCACTGGCTTTTTGAGTCTAAAAGAAAAGTAAGAAATAGTACTCAGCCAGGTTCAGAGAACTAAATTGATTCGACTCGTGAGCGCTCCCTTGCAGGGATCGACAGTTATAGAATTGACCAGGCAAATGCAGTCAAGGATTCTCTTCCAAAATAAATGAATGGCTATGTATAGTTATATAATTTGTCCTGAATATGATTTTCCCAACCCTAAGATATTTGATGGGGTGAAAAAAAGGCAAAACAAAACCAAAGACCAAGAAGAAATGGGAAATAAGGAGGGCCACCATCCTTGCAGTGTTAATGGCTAACCAGTGCCTCTTCTTTCCCCCATGAGACCTGCATGTGCTTTCCGTGGTACTGAGCCCACATGAAACAACAGTGCTAGATCAGAGCGCCAGAGCCCTCAGTCTGTCTGCCTGGCACTGTCATGCTCAACCAACTACTCCCACTTGTTTGGATTTCTTTCTGTTCCCGAGAATGATGGATCTGGATGGAGACTCCGGGATTTATGAGCCTGGGCTGAGATCTGTTAGGATCTGCTAACCTGGTTTTCACTCTGGGCTTTTGAGTGTGGGCTTCTGTCCTATGCTGTTGGCTGACTTGAGTCCCCCCTGTAGCATGTGAAAATGTTGAGATCAGATAGTGGTGGCTCCTCAGCGTCCCAGGGACTATATAGGCCGAGCAGAACTCTTGGTCCTGGTGTGCTCCAGGTCTTTCTTGGATGGCTTCTGAAGGATTCCATAGTCACAATGCAAGGTTGAGAAATGAAAGACACGCTGGGACCAGAAATGAGATCTGGATTCATTCATGGGGACTGCAGTGAGTGAGCCGACCACAGCGTCCTCATCTGCCGCTGGGAGGGTGGCACCAGCCAGCTGTCCATCCTCAAATGGATGGACAACGAGACTGTAGTTCACAGACACAGTAGGAGTTTAGCCCTAAAGAGAAGGATGGCGTGACATTCGCAGGAAAATGGATGGAACAAGAAGCCACTGTGAAGTGGAAAAATGCTAGACTCAGAAAGACAAACGCTGCCCAGTGGATTGAAATTTGTACATGTGTCTCGAGGGGGTAGGGCATGAATGTAGAAAAGAAACAGAGAGCAAGGAGAGATCTTAGGGGAGGGTAATGATAATCCGACGTGAAATCAGGAGAGTGTGTTTGAGGAAAGGAAGGGACTAGCAAGAAAGTGACGAGGAGAACAGGGGAGGGCAGTGGGGAGTGCAAAATACATGTACGTGAATTCCATAGTGAGACTTGTTACTCTATATGATAATTTAAATGTTTTCAATCAAAAAAAAAGAAAAAAAAGTAAAGATGTGTAGAAATGTCCTCTGGGCAGAGAGGCCTAAGCAAGGATAGCGCACATGCAATGACACCACACAAGGGGCTGAAACAGGAAGATTATCATCTCAAGACCAGCTCAGGCTGTATAATGAGTAAATACCAGGACAGCCTGGGTTACTCAGTGACACTCTTTCTCAAAAGAAAAGGAAACTAAGATGCTTGCCTCCGATATTTAGTTTCCACTCTTATTTTACATTAACCGCTACATTGGTCATTTTTAAATAACGAAATGTTATTTTAGAGGGAGGAAGTCACAGCGTAATTACAATGAAACTACAATGAAGCTACATCTTTCTATCACGTTAAAGGCATCTGTTTTCCCCAACGCCCACTTGTTGAAATTCAAACATCATCACCTGGCCTTCAATGGGCCCTGCAGAGTGACTCCACCTTGCTCTGCAGTCACTGTGCTCATTTATCCAACGTCTTTGGCATGCTGGAGACGGCCGCGGACACTTCTGAGATGCACGGGCATTCTCTCTTCCACACCCTTGCTCTTACTGCTCAGAGTGGAAAGCAGAAACCAACAAACCCATCCTTGTGTACTGAAATCCAAAGCCTTCTAAGGTCTGCCAAAGCCATGTATGTCGTCTTTTACTTTGACTTCACCTAGAAGAATTCCTGTTAGGACAACACAACGAGATGAATAAACAGGAAACAAACAAGCCTACATCAGTACCCATATGTGGAGAGGCACCAGCTGTGATGAGTGATTGGCCCTATCTGAGCAGGGAGGGTGATTCACATATTGACACATAGCATCAAAGACTGTAAGTGGACCATTTTCCTGGTCAGGTGGCATTCCTTTCTGTATATGAACTTCTTTTCTTCTTACTCTCATCCATCTGTGGACACTTAGGTTGACTTCTTGTATCCTAATACTATGAGTGGTGATGAAATAGACATGGGATTATAGGATGGAGGAGGGGTCTCAGTCTTTTGGATATGGTGGTTTCATTAGCTTTGGATATGTATCCATTAATTGACACAGCTGGACCAGATGGTAGTTCCAATGTTCCTTTGGGAGGAAGCCCGGTGTTATTCACCATTTTCCCCAGCAGGTGTAACAGGTGCTAACAGGTGCTTTCTTTAAGCCTTGCTGCTCTGACCAGGCAGGATGCAGTCTCCTTGTATGCAATCTTGAATCATGTTTCCCTGAAGACCAGCGGTGCTGAGGCTTGCTCACACACTAGTGTGAACATGTTCTTTTAAGGAGCATGTTCTCACAGTCATGTCCTTCTACCACTTATGACGATAGCAAGTTAAGCACAATGGTTAGTAATGAGCCACATGCATATCGCTCATTCTCAAGGGCACATCAAACCATCTTTAAAGTAGACTATCCCTTTACAAAGAGTACAAGCACTGTCAATAATTTTATCTGGGGACTATTTCTAAAACTCCATTGAAGATGGGCTGCACCCTAAGCACATGAGACAGTGCAGACAGGATGCACAGGAGGTCTTGTAGATGCTTGTGGTCCAGAGACCACACAGGGAGACCATGTAGATGCTTGTTTTCTAACTACAGGGAGATCCGTCCAAGCACTCTGATTTTGAAGACCATTCACTCAAAATCCTCTGCGCCTGAAAACCCAGGTTCCCGCACACAGTAACCTTCTCGGTGCTGAGGACAGACTTCTCTCCCTCCTGGTTTCGGCTCTTTCTGCACCTCTGTGTCCCCCCTGCCCTTGAAGCTGCCAGATTTAGAATTTTGCTGACAGCTCAGCTCTTGTGCCAGGTATAATGGCTTCTCGCTTGCTCTTCTTAAAGTGTTTGATATCGGCACATCACATGCTAACAAGAATGAGCTGAAAGAAGGAGATGTGAAGTGAAGCCCATGCTTTCTTCTGGGGGCTCTCCAGTATATGCTACATCACCAGTCATGTAGGTGTGTGTGTGTGTGTGTGTGTGTGTGTGTGTGTGTGTGTGTGTGTGTCTGTGTGTGTGTCTGTGTGTGTGTCTGTGTGTGTGTGTACACTCAAACTCCATCATTTTCACAACATTCGTTTTATCTGCCGTAAGTTCTAAGACTGAGATGAAGCTAAGACATGAGAAATTTTGTTTTGCTCTTTATTTTTTTAACTTTTTTTTTCCCAGAGCTGAGAACTGAACACAGGGCCTTATGCTTGCTAGGCAAGCACTCTATCACTGAGCTAAATCTCCAACTCTTTGATTTTCTGTGTGTGTGTGTGTGTGTGTGTGTGTGTGTGTGTGTGTGTGTGTCTGTGTGTCTGTATGTGTGTGTGTGCTGAAAAACTTTTTAAATAGTTATTTAATGTGTGTGAGACTATATGTGTACACACGTGTGTGTGTGTGTGTGTGTGTGTGCACTGTGTGTGTGTGTGTGTCATCTCCTCCTCTATCACTCTCCATATATTTCTTTGAGTCAGAGGCTCACCCTGAATGTGGGCTCACATTTTCTTCTTTTTTTTTTTTTTTTCTTATTTTTGTTTTTTTTTGAGACAGGGTTTCTCTGTGTAGCCTGTACTATCCTAGACTCGCTTTGTAGACAAGGCTGGCCTTGAACTCACAGCGATCTGCCTGCCTCTGCCTCCCAAATGCTGGGATTAAAGGCGTGCACCACCACCACCCAGCCTCACATTTTCTTAGCTATGCTGGAAGTCAGCAGGAGCTAGGAGTTTCCTTGTCTCCCCTCCTCCTGGAAGCTTGGTTTACAGGTGTTTGCCAGATGCCCTCCTGTTCCATGGGCAATGGGAGTCACATTTCGGTCCTTCAGAAAGCACTGTTAACCACTGAGCCATCTCCCAGCCTCTGGTATGCCCTGTGCCAGGCTTCCTAGAGCCCCAGTCCTGTGTAGACACCACAGCACTTCCATGATTGCAGAGACACTTTTCTGCCTTCCTTGTCATTTTCAATTCAAGTTCACTCACAGAGGTTCATCCTGTTTTACCTCTCTCCCCAACAAATTGTAAGCTTCATTTATTCATTCAGGAACGACTTATTGATCTCTGATCCTGCACCAGCCTGTATAGTATACTGGGGATCTGTAAGTGAGTCCGACAGGCACATACCCTTCCCTTCATGGAGCCAAGAGCCTCCATGCGGAAGACAAATATAATAAAGGGGGCTCCATAAATCAACATGTAATTAAATTTGTGATGTATCCTGCTCTTCTGAGCATCTGCTGATTCGAATCTCCAGCACCTATGAACTCTGCCTCTCCCTCTCCCTGCCTTTTTCTTTCACTCTATAAACCTGCTCTCGACACTCTGAAGAGTATGATTTAGGAGTCAGCCCCACCCTATGGTTGACAAGTGCTCCAAGCACTGTCTTGGGCCTCTGGGGGAAGCTTCGGAGATGAGCAGATGACAAGTTATTTATCAGCTATAGAAACTTGCCTGGGGATGGTCAGAGCTGAACCACTCTGTTAAGCCAGGCAAGGGCCAGCAAGATGGCCTAGTATATAAAGGAGCTTGCCGCCAAGCCTGATGACCTGAGTTTGATTCCTTATGCCGGATGGACCTTCATGTGGAAACCCAGCCCTCAGTGGCATCTTGGCCACTACTTTGCAGACAACCCAGGAGCCTGAGGGAAGCACTAGGCTGTAGTGGTGTGTGCTTTTCAGCTTGTCTAGACTGGTTACAAGTGAGTGGGTGACTCAACCAACACACCCAGGCATGTGCATTATCTTGCCAGACTCACAAGGAGCCCAGAAGGCACCAACTATTGCTTTCTCATTCATTTTGTTCCATAGATTAGGACACTTGGTGATCTATTCTGCCTACCCAATACTATGGCCAGGATGCATCAGGGCCCAGATTCAGGTCAATCTGAAGTCAGATCTTACCTTCATGTTCCATCCTGTACTTTTACCTACACAGTCTCCATCTATCCTCCTGCTCATGAAGCTGCACCGACTCCCTTTGCTGAGAGCATTGGGTTGTAATGCCTTGTGAGCTACACACTCTAGTAGTTCATTTTTATAACCTATGCCACATGCATACTATACAATACCTTGTTTTACTTGCTTAATGCCCTTGTGATATAGTAAGCACCCCAGTCCCTATTTGAAATGTGAGGGCATGAAGCCATAAAAGGATTTGAGTGATGGGTCCAAGGTTATCAGGAGTCAGGACTCAGATCCAGGTGCTCAGACCCCTGGGGTCATCTTCAGAACCTCAATATAATCTCCAGTGTATATATGGTAATTATCGAGAGGACGAACTTGTCCACAGAGAACCAGGTGGGATCCACCACAATAGAAACACAGTGCTCAACTCCTTGCCTTCCCATCTGTGCCCTTATATAGAAGAGAGAAAGGAACGGAACTACCCGGGAGCATACAAAGGGCCAGAGCTCCCCACAGATGCCCGAGTATATGAACACCATCCGTCAGACATGTCATCACAGAAGAAGTTTCTCAACCGTTGACCATGGGGACTCAATCCAGCATTTCCCAGCTGTGAATTCAAGATTGTCCATGGCTCAGCCATGACCCACAAGCCCCACTTCAATCCTTGCGATACCTGTCTGTGGAAGCCGTGTTCTGGCTGAGACAAACTTCTGACACACTCCCCACACACTTGTACTCCTACTGACTTCTTTTTCTTCCTCTTCATCATGGGTTCCAGTGTTGCATAGATCCAGGAGCCTTGTCGTGAGCATTCAAGTTGAAGGCAACCCCTCTCCCTCCAAACTCCTGGGGCTCTCCTCCCTGCCTTGTGTCTTAGTTAGCAAGGCAGCAGTGAAGACCTCCACAGCAATGACAAGAGTGACATAAGCACAGCACAAGTCTCCTGTATGAATATGCTACAGTACCAGGCAGAGTGCTGGTGTCCCTTTTGTATTTTCCATGTCGTTTTGTTTGCGGACATCTCTGGGCATCTGTAAAGTTATCGTTGCCCAACACAGAGGCACATCTGAACTTGTAACGCAAAAGGAATGATATTGGAAAGGGGGAGAAAATGCAGACTTGTTCCTACAGTCCCAGCCTTAGAGCATAAAGAAAGGACCTTTTGGGCATGAGAGGTGTGGGGAGAGCTCCGTCAGGTGCACCCTGAGCTGACCCTCCTGCAAGGGAAAGGAAGCTGCTGTGCAGGCTGTGGGAGCCGGGCTAACCCTCTCTTCTCTCTTATCACTTTGAGTGCAAGCGTAGATTCCAGTGAAGAGAGAATGCACCTCCCCATTTTTCACTCTGACAGTGCTATTTGTGGGAAGTGAACCTCAACATCTCCAGGGGAATGTATGCTCTTCCATCCTGAGCTGGGGCCGCACGCATCCTCTCTAGACCCAACACTGATATTAAAAAGCTAGTAATAGCAATGGCTGTCCACTTGCGACCTGAACACAAGTCTCTGAACCACATTAATGCTTTTTAGAAAAAGCTTCCCAGCCAGCAAAGTGCCATGGGCTCCAGAAGCCATAGTTGCCAGCCACCAAAACGTGACATTCAAAACAGTTACAAAGCCAAGACGGTGGTGCCTGTTCAATTTCTTCTCTGCCTCTCCCTCAGAAGGAAATAATAAGAACAGAAATGGGATTTATCAGGACTACATTGTCACCCATTGCCACAAGGAAGGCTAGTGACCTCACCTATGACACTTCATTTACTCTCACAGTGAAGCTCCCTGGCCAGGTGGCCTCAGGGTGTGGGGAAAGCATGGCCCCAACTAGGGATGGATGGGGTCAGGGTCGGAGAGAGCAAGGGACAGTGGGAAAACCAGGGGACACCCTCCCTTTCCCCCCTTCAAGCCTGTGATTGTATTTTGTCAACTACATTAACCAAAGCTACACATGCATACAGAGAGTCAGAGACAGAGACGGAGACAGAGACAAAGAGACACAGAGAGACATGGGGAGAAAGAAGATGATGATGATGATGATGATGACTAAGGAAGAGAGGCCTGGAGAGGGAGGGGGTGTCAGTGTAGATTGCTGCTCCTGCCCTGCGGCCCCTATAGGCTGAGTCTGTGACCTTCGCCTCAGTGCCAATATGAGTGGGGGTAGGATGTATGAAAGGATGAGTGACCTTTGTATTCAGCCCCTCAGAGAAGACCTAAAAGGCCATGAAGGACCTCACCTCACGTTTCAGCTAATTGATAAAATAACATATTCAAGCAACAACATTGGAAGTATATATGTAGTAAGGAGTGAAAATATACTGTTAGGTATACAATTATATTTAAAATATCTCTGAAAGAATCTTTATATCTTATAGTAAATTTTATAATCTACATCTGTTATATTTGAATGTATGTAAGCAAAATAGGACTGGCCAAGATGTGATAAGGGGATGTAGAGCAGGCATGCAAGAAGCAAGCCTGACTGTGAGTTCATGTTGCTGAGACTGGATCCAGCCATGGACAGCGACTAAGAATACTGCCATTTTTTTATGTGTGCTTAACATTTTATGTATCCTATCCTCTAAAAAGTAAAGGGATTGAACAAATAAAATCTGCATTCTTCTCCTCTGACCCTAGATCAGTTCCCTATCTCACACTAGAAAGCAACCTGTATTAGATTTCTAGTACATTGGTCCAGAAACTTTCCATTTGTCAACAAATGGATGTGTCTAGCTTCCCTCATGTAACAGTGCACCCCAGGTGCCTGCCCAGCCCCCCACATATGTGGGAAACTCTCCTGCTTCCATCCTACCCTTCTTACTGCTATGCTGCCTGCTTCATTCCCTACACAACACTGGACATGCATATTTTAAATGCATATTTCAAATTTGCACAATACAAAATTAGCAACTTGCAAGCAGATAACACAGTGTCAGTGAGCAGATTCTCAAATCTGTGAAACTCTCACCTCTGCCCAGACCCAAAGCACTTCCCCACAGGAAGTCAAATATTAATTACCAACAGCTTCGCAATGACCATGCTCTGCTCATGTGGATTTTCATCTTTTTCCCATCAATGGAGTCAAAGGACCTATCAAAGGGTCACATACACATGTGACCCTTGGGTGTGGTTCTGCAGGTCAGTCCATATCAGTGCGCTGTATCCATCACTTTGAATGAATAGACTGCATTTCCTTTCCCCATTCATTAACTGATTGACAGCTGGGGTGTTCCCACCCATTTTGTGAAAATAGCATTGCTATGAGCATCCTCATGCAAGAGTTTACATGAATGACTGCAGCTCCTGGGAGACATGCCTAGCAGTGAATCCTGAGTTATGTGACAATGCTGTGCTTGGCTTTTTGAGGAGGCACCAAGTTCTACAGCAGTGACTGTCCCACCAGCAACATGCGGAAGTGCAACTCCTCCCAGCCACATCACCAGGTTTTTCTTGTTGTTGTTGTTGTTGTTGAGGTTTTTTTTTTTTTGTTTTTTTGTTTTTTTTTTGTTTTGTTTTGTTTTGGTTGGTTTGGGTTTTGGGGGTTTTTGGGGGTTTTGTTTTGGTCTCTTGTTTTATTTTTTGTTTTGTTTTGTTTTGTTTTGGTGTTTGTTTGTTTGTTTGTTTTACAGCATTCTTGTTTTCACCTGTCCATTATAGACTGAAGGAGATCAGGACTGGAATGCTTCCATTACTATATCTTCATCCATGAACACTATTTCACACAGCAGTCCTACATGTATTTTCTCAAAGAACAAGAAAGAGTCAGGCACAAGAGCAAATAGGCATGGTCCTCAGTGGGCCTGCATATCCCTTCTGAAAGCTGAAGAGTGAGTTCATGCCATACACTCACTCCCATCTTGACCACCTCTGAACCCCAAGTGCACCATGGACTCCCCCTTCCCTCTGAATGCAGTGAGGTCTTTACAGTGGCCCATGTAGTGCTACATGTACCAGATACTCCACTGTGGTCTTAGGCTCTCTGATCTGCTGGTTGTCCCTGCTTGGCCCTCTCTTGCATCACTGTTCTCCTGTCTTGGAGCTCAGGCCACTCCTTACCTCAGGGCCTTTTCACACCCTTAGCCTGTCCTCCTTCTTCTCAGGCAGCCCTTCTACCAGGGGGCTCCCTCCGCTCCCCCTTATTTCAAGCCTTCATTCATATTTTCTCTACTACATTAAAAAGTTGCACACACACACACGCACACACACACACACACACACACACACACAC
>OU015742.1:62883571-62898609 GCA_907169655.1 Acomys percivali | reverse complement strand
CACACACACACACACACACACACACACACACACACACACACACATGCATACACATTTGTCCCTCTTTCATTTTAACTTGCTGGCAACCAAAGGTGGGAAGCAGAACGGTAAGAAACTGGACACACTTTGAGCATCCCCAGCCAGAGGAAGATAAAACACTAAGCTAGCTCTGGGTCCCATGGCTTAAAACGAGTTAAGGAGCCAGTGGTGCTTTAAATAGAGTGACCGCAGAAGAGAGGAAACAGCCCGAAGAGGAAGAAAAGCCGTTTGTTTTCATTAGCTGCCAGTGGGACAGAAGGTGAGGGTTCCTCTCTCGACATCTTCACCCATAAGTTGGGCGGCAAGCCAGTTTGCTCTTTGGCAGAAAAACTCCAATTAAAAATGTATGACTTCCATCTTCTAGAGGAGGAGGGGCCAAAAGTCAGCACTAGGCTGTGCAAACACTGGAGGCTGCAGAAGCAAACAGAGGGACTCTCCTTACCTCACTTGCCACCTGCTGTCTGGGAGACAGCACCACTAATGATGGGCAGAGAGGAGGGACGATGCAAAGTCTCACAGCCCTTGCAGATGACCCTGCCACGAGCCCCACACTACAGTTCCAATGGACTGCATCAGGTGCTGCACAAATACACCAAATAGTCCCTCTAGTTGCTTACATGCATGCTGAAAATAGAGATGAACAAAATCAGAGTGAAGAAATACATGAGGGGTCAAAGGAGAAAAAGGAAGTATTTGCAGAGACACAGATAATCCAAGATCCAGGACAAGAATTGGCAGAAATGCTATATATGCATTATATGTGTGTGTGTGTGTGTGTGTGTGTGTGTGTGTGTGTGTGTGTGTGCATGCGTGCCCATGCATGCACACATTTGAATGCACATGTTTGTGCACTTAATTGCATGGTAAATTCTAGTTTATTTAGTGCAAGGATATATAATTATAGTGACAACGCCCAATTTCCCGTTCCTTTCTCCCTTGTAGATGTCTACCACTGACAGTGTTCCCTCCATATCCTGTTTCTTAGCTCTACTGGAGGACTCCATTTCCTCGATGGAATCTAGTGATCCATGCAAGAATTCCTTGGTGACTTCATGCAATGGAGTCTTAAAGGGAAAAGTGACTCTTCTGGGTCCCTACCCCCAAGCTCAGCCAGTCCTCAGGCACCTAGCCTTCCCAGCACTTGACAGCACTTCCTTCCTCCTTCTCCACGACACTGAGCAGTTGGATTCTGCATTCACACTTGCAGGTTAGCTTCCATCTGAATAAAAAGACCGCTGGACATGGTGGCTCACACCTGTATCATGGTGCTCAGGAGGCAGAAGACTGGGGCAAGTGAGTTGCCACAAGTTTGAGGCTGTTCAGGGCTAGAGAGTGAGTTCCAGGCCAGCCTGAACTGGAATGTGGTACCTGTCACAAGGAAAGAGGGAAGGAGGGATGGAGAGAGGGAGGGAGGGAGGGAGGGAGGGAGGGAGGGAGGGAGGGAGGAAGTCATCTGACTTGCATCAGTGAAAACCTACTGGAAATGCATGGGTCACTCACAACCCACAAATCCAGTCTCTTTCATGCCAAGGACTTAATAAAACCACTTCTGATCTCCATCGTGGTCAGCGAAATTTCTCTACTTGTAACATGTAAGTTGTATTGTCCAAACTTGTCCTCCTAATATCTAAGATATCTGTTATTATGCTCAATGACACAATCTTAGTCCTAGGTAAGTCCAGTTGCTGTCACCCTTGGATCTCTGAGAATTCTCTTGTGGCCATTTGCCTTGGGTGTATATTTTCCTACAATGGTTGTCTTTTTTAGTTTATTTTATTCATCAGTGAATTTCCTTTATAAATCACCCTCCCACCCACCCACCTCCGCCCATGATTCCCATCTCTCTACATTTTCGTGAGGAACATCATCCACCTAGTCCCAGCTGGACCAATGGTCTGCTTGTAATGACTAGAATATGATTTAAAATAATAATAATGCTTAGCTAGCACTTTGGTTGCTGGAAATTCCACTTCCACACTGGCTGACACATGTTGACGAAGCAAGCCGCTGTGGTGGAGTTCCATGTAACCGAAGCCAACTTTATGTCAACCACCGTGGAAGAACTGAGACTTTCGGTTCCCTGGTGTATGTCAAGGAGGTGAATTCTGTCATCAACCACATAGGTTTGAAAACTGATTCTTCCTTGGAGCCTTCAGACAAAACCTTGGCTTTGGCTAACAACTCAGCCACAGCCTCGCCTAGATCTTGAGCCAAGATAACTCAGATAAAGTAAGTTAATTTATCTACCCTAAGGAGCTTGTCCGGTAGGTTAGTGTCTGGAAATGTGACCTTTGTCCTTGTCCAAGTCAATGTGAATAAGGAAGGACTTAGGCATTAACCACAAAGACACAGCAAGGAGACAAAGCTATTGAAGAGCCACAGGAAAACTGATAAATCTTCCTCATTGTGGTAATCACAGAAATTAGAGAAAGAAATGGGGTGTGGCCTGTCATGTAGCCTGTCACCAGGCTGTGTAGGACACATCTCTTAGTATACATCAGGTAGGACGTCATGGCACCACCTGGATGACTTCCTTGTGTGTCTGAAGAAAGTTGACAAGCAGTTCACACTTGGCCCTTTGCTCCTCTCCCCTAGAAAGAACACAATCCGAGTTATTCTCCTTATTTTCAAGGCATTTTTCTTGTGGGCCAAAGCGAAGTGTTACTTTGAAATAATATGTTATGCTCATTTAAAGTCTTATGTCACACGGATGAGATAGGACATGGATACACATCAGATGCAGCAGCAAGAAAGTAGGAGTCTGTGCGCTGAATGCATCAGTGGACAGCCAACACAACGCAACGGAGGATGTTTATGAGCACTCAATATTTCAGTATGTGTTTCCCATCGTCTCCAGGGGAAAAAAAATGATGGGACAAGGTAAGTTGCCCTGTGTGTCTTCCTGGGAGTGCCACAGGTCACTTCTTCTCCTATTTTACTGGCATGCTGCGTACCCATATCTTGTCATGTGGCTGCCTGTGTGCCTGGGAGAGGGCCTGATATATTAGTGGACGGCATGAATGATTTTCACAAGAAGTGCGAAATGCTACACCAGATGCTAAATGCTCTGCCTCACTTTTGAAGGCCGCCTGATGGTAAGAACAGGAATCTGTACACAGGACTAATGGCTTTAAATTCCTTTCCTGCCCTCAGAGGTAGTTAGTTGACCCCTGTGGTGCTTTGTAGTCTGAATAACCTAGAGAAAGACACAGGGTACCCAGCTCTCTGGCTGGATCTTAGCACTGGATGTACCTGTAGGGTGATTCTAGAAGAAATGAGGTTCTGGGTTGATAAGCTAAGTACAGCAGATGGCCCCTCCCAGGAAGTATTCAAGGCCTTGAAGACCTGGACAGGAATATGGAGTGGAGAAAGGTTGGATTTATTCTCTGTTTGGCTGATGACCCAGAATGCTGATCTGCTACCCTCTCTGTCCAACCCTCCCTGTCCTGCCTTCTGTGCCCTGCCCTCTGTTTCCTGTCTTCTGTGCCTTGCCCTATGTCCTTCCCTCTGTGCCCTACCCACTGTATCCTGCCCTCTGTGTCTCGGCCTCTGTATCCTGCCCTCTGTGTCTTGCCTTCTATTCCTAGCCTCTGAATCCTATCTTCTGTGTCCTGCCCTCTGTGCCCTGCCCTCTCTGTCCTGCCCTTTATGTCCTGCCTTCTGTGCTCTTTCCTCTGTGTCCTGGCCTCTGTTTCCTGACTTCTATGTCCTGCCCTCTGTGGTCTGCCCTCTCTGTCCTGCCCTCTATGTCCTGCCTTCTGTGTCCTGCCATGTGACCTGCCCTCTGTGACCTCCCTTATGTGTTTTTTCCTTTATGCCCTGCCCTTTGTTCCCTGCCGTCTGTGCCCTGATCTTCAGGTTTGAATACTCTGATAGCACTCTGCCCCATCAGATCCTTATCTTGGTAACTTCTACTATTCCAGCAGTTTCCTAGTCTCCAGTTCACGGTGGCATGTCATTAGACTTTTCAGCTTCCACTTGTCCTCCATGATCCAGAGCAGTGGTCCTCAGCCTTCCTAATGCTGTGACAGTTTGATGCAGTTCCTCATGTTGTGTTGACCCCCAGCCATAAAATTATTCATTGCTATTTCATAATGGTAAATATGCTACTTTTATGAATTATAATGTAAATATCTGATATATATATCTACAGGTTGAGAACCACTGATGGCTAGTAAATCCTTTTGGAGGTCCATATCCTATTGGTTCTGTTCCTCGGGAGATTTCTAACTAATATAACCTCTACTGTGTCCAGGCTTGTGCTGATGAGGGAAGAAAGTCAGCTGGTGATGGACATCATGTTTTAAAGATAGATCCCACCAAAGGAAAGCACATCCCCACACAAATCAGATAATAAATCTGTATGAAGCACATACACAGGCAGACAGGTGTATAGAGTTGGAGGTGGGCCTATGGTGTGTGTGTGTGTGTGTGTGTGTGTGTGTGTGTGTGTGTGTGGTACATGTGTGCATATAATAGCCCACTGCATTGTTGGTGCCCCTAGGAGGCTAAAGCCCAGTAATGAAAAGAGTTTGCAAAGAGAAAGAAACCCAAAGCCAGGGCTATATGTAGCACGTCAGGAAGGCACTCACACTGGTAGCCTAGAAAAGTGCATTGTAGGTAAAGAAAAGAGCCCCTGGTGGTGACAAAGATGGGACATAAAGGTGGCAAGGACTTCACAGAGCACTCATCCGTACCTAAATTTAGAACCATGGGGGCACACTTCTTTATTTCTGGAACTGTAGTACGTACATGGAACGAGAGACAATAAAGAAGAACAGGAATTGGAAGGCATCAGAATAAATTTGGTTTGGATGGAGAGATGGACAGGTCAGTGTGGATGTATATTATACACCATTATTCTCCATAGATTGTCCATGGAGAGTTTATATGGCACCAATGCCAGTAGCAAAGAACACACCTGTCTCCTAGGTCTTAGCTGCTGAGTACCAGTCTACAAAAGGGGGCCAGAACCTGGGAGAAATGGCTATTTCCTGTGCTAAAAAACAGCATGTGCAAGCTGGGCATAGAGCATCCTTTCCTGCTCAGAGCATGCTCAGGCACGGAAATGTGTTTTATAAACTGAAACCAAACTACAGGGCTCCTCCAATCATTCTGAAAACTTAACATTCACAATAGATTATATTTGATGAATAAACCCAAACACCAGAAGAACACAAACATAGACAGATGACTGCACAGTCTGGTAGAAAATGGGACATTCGTGTAGCCCCCAAAGACCTTCCGTCAGATGTATCTTAATTCCAGGGCAGGGGGTGAGCAACAGCAGTAAGCATGGTAGAAGCTCCATTTATCCAGATTCCATCACAAGGAATGGGGACTAGTTTAAATTGTGCCACCCGAAAGGCTGCAAGTGGCAGCTGTTCTGTTGAGTCTCCGACAAATATGCCGAGCTGAAGCCCAATCAGAAGTCATGAAACAAATCCAAAGTAAGGGGCATATGGCAAGCACTTGGCCTCTGGTCCTCAGAGAAGTCAGGGCCAGGGCTGGGGAGGTGCTCTGTTGGTAAACTCGCTGCCACACATGCATGGGACCTAAGTTCAGATCCCTTGCACCTCTGTAAAGCCAGACTGAGTGGTGGGCATCTGTACTGCTAGCAGTAAAGACAGAGGCAGTGGATCCCTTGATGAATCAGTGAGCTAAGTTCATTGAGGGACCCTACCTCAAAAAATACAATGGTGGGATTAAGAAAAGTGCCTGAAACCAGCTCTGGGATCCACATTACATGTCCTACATATGTAGACATATGCCCACACATCCACAGAAAAAGTCAAGGTCACTGGAGGTGGCTGGGGCCTAAGGAAACTTCTGATGTGAGTGACATGATGCTAGAATAAGAAACATGATTCTGAGGCAGAGTCTCTGAGATAATTGTTGAAACTCAGTGCAGTTTGGGAAGCAATGCACTAGCATGAATTTCCTGGCTTTGAGGGTTGCAGGTTAGCTCTATGTGTGTGTTACAAATGACCGTCTAAGTATTTGGGGTCAGAGTTCTTCAGCAAAACTGTGGTAGTTTTTTGTTTTTTAATGCTCCAAAATAATAGAAAGAAATTGTACTGAAAATGTGTTGATGATAGGTTAACAGGAAGAGATTTTACAAAGTGGTATGAACTCAGTTTTGTTCCTTAAAGGGGAACACACAGGTACCCACTGATGGGTTAAAGTGCACTCATGCACACACGTGTACCCACATGTGCACAAGTTCTATGGCATCAATAGTTAGAGTCTCCAAGTGGGAACATAGTCTAGAATCTTCCTGCTCTGACAAGTGCCCAGGTTCACACCCATGATTGGGTGTTTCTATGGTGATGGGAGCCCAACATTTTTTCTCAAGGTTTGCAGAGCACACAGCCTCACGTAGGCATCAAGACAAGGATGAGGAAGGCACCAAGGTGCAGAACATGACTGCAAATCCCAGAGGTTCTAGGTTTGTCACCTTTGGCCTCTTGCACAAAAGGCATCTTCAGGATCCGCTGAGAGAGCCAGGGAAGAGGCTGAGAATTAGCAGGCTGCAAAATATGTTGCCATCAACTGTCGCTGGAAGATCGGCTGATGTTCTTGGCTTTCTTGGAGCAATCTGAGGCGTTTGTGTCATCAGCGACAATCTCTGCACATAGAGCCAGGTACCTGGCTACTCACATGGGGCCTCCCACCAGCCTGTGCCCCAGAGCTGAGACCCACGCCCTGTTAGTAAGCCTCCTCCTCCCTTGTCCTGTCACTTATGGAGTAGCCAGGCCCTCTTCCCTCCTGCCAGTGACTTCATCAGCACCGAGAGGCTTTTGTTGACTGCACTACAATAAACTCTCCATGAGTCATACTGAAACTTGGCACCAATGTTTTTTTTCAATGGATTTTAGATGAGGAAAAATGTGTTAAATTCAATTTTATTTTCAAACAACTTTGCAGCTCTAAACCAGGGCTTGCACATGCTGGCTTGGCAAGGGTGCCTCCAACGGCCAACAGTCCCACCCACGGTTGGGATCTTACCCAAGACTGAATCATGGTGCTATTAAAAAGGCATTTCCTTCTTAGCTGGTCATTAGGGCCATCTGAAGAATGTGTAGAAAACCAAGGACAGATCTGTGACCCTCATCCCTACTCCAGACCTAACAAGTCACAGACCCGTGCGAAGCGAGTGAAGACGATAGACCTATCTTTCTGGGGGTTTCCCGGCATGTGGCTACATGATTCGTTATGTTATAAGTGAACAAGTGATATTTTTGATGGCTCAGAAAACATAAAGAAGACTAAAGCAATCACCTGGAAGTAGTCCAGACGGGTGTGATTTCTTCAGTTGAGAACACAAGAAGCCACTTTTCAGTTTGACCTTTTTCCCCTTGTGTCAAACTGAATGGTTGTTTTAAGAAATCAATAGCAGAGGCAGACAAGATGGCTCAGCGAGTAAAGGGGCTTGCCGCCAAGCATGATGACCTGAGTTCAGTCCGAGACCTATAATGAGAACTAACTCCTACATGTTGTCCTAGGTTCACATGCTGTGGCACACGGATACACACATACATATGAATGCATGCACACACATACATACGTAGATGATTAATTTTTTTAAATGTTTTCTTAATTGAAAGAATTTTTAAAAAGAAAAAACAATAGGCAATAAAGACACAATCATTCCCCATTATAATATTAAAAGCAATCTTGACATTAAGGTGGCCTTCTGCAGCTTGCGGAGCCCAGCTTGTAGTTTTATTTAAAGGCTCATTATCACAGGGTAGCCTAGGAGAGCCTGGTATTAGCCTTGCCTGGCCCATCAGTTGACAGCTGTAGTCTCAGTACCTACCTGTGGGAGATGCATGAGTTAGAGGCTAGCCTTAGGACCATCCCTGCGGTGCTTAGGAACCAGCAGTCTCTTCAGCTTCTGCCCTAGAATTATGGATTCAGAAATGGCAGGAGTAAGGGGGGGGATGGGATATATTCAGAAGCAATATAACATTTGTACTGAACATCCCCAGAGGTCTTAGGTGAAGCAAAGTTTAAAGATAATTAGAGAGAGTCTAAAAATCCTCTTGGGGAAGCAAGGAAGAAAATAGCAGCGCCATTTACCTGTGCAAGGTCACTTAGGGGTTGGCTGGAGGACCAACAGCTTTCACAGTCACTGGGCAGCAACTCCAGAGCACCTAGGATCAGGTCCTGAGGGCCTCACTCCTTCCCCCACTTTGTCTAAGCAGCATCCCCATGAAAGGACAGAAGGAAGCTAGGTCTGTGTGACCCATTATGAATCAGGTTGCTCCAGAATCCACATGCCTCCTTGGGATATTAAGAGAACAGTCGTACCCGCACCACACCCACCAGAATGAAGGCATCTGCGTCTCTCCTTGCTCATCTCCACCTCTAGCAGGAGGTGGGATCCTGAGGGTCAGTCCTGAGCTTAAGAGCTGGGCCCAGGCATTGGAAAAGACAGGCCCACACTCATGTCAGGACTGTGAGCATTCACCACACCAACTCTGTGGGCTGGTCACGCCACAGGAAGGATAACGTGATGAAGTAAGCACGTCTTCCTTGCCCCTGTCTCCTGCACCTTTCCAAGTGGGAGCTCACTATTCACTCAGCTCTTCTTTCTTCTTGAGAGAAAAATGCAGCAGAAAGCAAAATGGTTTGGAAATTTCCTAGCCATCTCTGTCACAATTCACCTAGAGCCATGGCCTGATTGTGCTCAGCCACAATTCCTATTGGAAAAAAAAAAATCACAGGATAAGAGGGTGGACATGAAAATAAATGAGAATAAATCGTCCACCAACAAGTCTAACAACAATGTAGGCTTGGGAATCTCAGGGGCCAAAACAAAGTGGAACCACACAGGATTCTTTTTTTAAAATTTTTTTATTATTAATTTATTCTTGTTACATCTCAATGATTATCCCATCCCTTGTATCCTCCCATTCTTCCCTCCCTCCCATTTTCCCCTTACTCCCTTACCCTATGACTGTGCCTGAGAGGGACTTCCTCCCCCTGTATATGCTCATAGGGTATCAAGTCTCTTCTTGGTAGCCTGCTATCCTTCCTCTGAGTGTCACCAGGTCTCTCCCTCCAGAAGACGTGGTCAAATATGAGGCACCAGAGTACGTGTGAAAGTCATATCCCACTCTCCACTAAACTGTGGAGAATGTCCTGTCCTTTGGCTAGATCTGGGTACGGATTTGAAGTTTATGGTCTGTATTGTCCTTGGCTGGTGCCATAGTTTGAGTGGGACCCCTGGGCCCAAATCTGCCTATCATAATGTTCTTCTAGTAGGTTTCTAGGACCCTCTGGATCCTTGTACTCACACAGGATTCTTAAGGGGTTTCTTTCCTTACAAACCTGAATGCACAGGTGCACACGTCACCCAAGCTTTAAAGGAAGCTGTGTGTTGGCGCAGAGGAACAGGCTAATTCACAAAGGAAAAGCCCTGTCCCCAGTTCCAGGCACCACCAGTGTTTCCTGTGGACTAAAATCCACCAGAGGCCTGCTCACCACAGGGGTTCAAGTGAGCTTCGAAAGACCTTGAGTCACCTAACACAGACCAAGGCAAAAGTCTCAGATGCTCACTCCCTAGGACCATAGGCTCTCCTTGGAAATCAGACAATGCAATGCAACAGCAGAGCTTCCTTTCTGAAGCAGTCAACTCCCACCCACCGCTGTACCCGGAGGCCCTGTGTCATCCTTCAGCCTTTGCACAAAGCCTGGCCCTGAAAGAACACATGGCAAAAAAAAAAAAAAAAAAGCAGTGAAGGGATGGCTGGCAGCAGGTGTCTGGTTTTAAAGCACGAACTCAGCCAGTGCTAGCACCATGCTCTGCATTCACGTGGCAGAGTTCCCATCCACAAGCTGCAGAGGCACATGCCAGGAGTGTATCAGTGCGAAACAGAGATGAGAGGCAAGGTTCAGAGTGTAGGGTGTGCAGATGGCATGGGGTGTATACCGTAGGAACACCGTGTATGGTTGCAATAGGCAAGGGGGGTATACAGTAGGGGCACAGTATATGGTGGCAATAGCACGGGGAGTATACAGTAGGCACACAGTTAGTGTGTGGTGTTTCTCCAGATTAAAAAAGAAATGGTGGAGACTGGGGCAGTGACTCATTTGCCCAAGTGCTTTCCTTATAAGCATGACGAGCTGCATTCTGTCCCCAGAACCCACATGAAAAGCCCAGGGTGGCAAAGCATGCTTATAGACGCTCAGCTGGAGAGGTGGAGACAGGAATCCCCAGAGATCTCATGCCAGTCAGTCTAGCCAAAACCCTTAGTTCTGAGTTCAGTGCGAAACCCTGTCTCCAAAAGCTAGAACAGAGAGTGACTGAGGAAGGCACCCCATATTGACCTCAGGCCTCCACGTGCATGCACACATGGACACACAAATGGATATGTACATATACATACACAGAGGCAAATAATAAATAAGTAAAGAAATAATTTCTTGGGCTGGAGAGATGACTCAGAGATTAAGAGCACTGTCTGCTCTTCCAGAGGTCCTGAGTTCAATTTCCAGGAACCACATGAAGGCTCATAACCATTATAATGAGATCTGATGCCCTCTTCTGGCGCTGTATACATAATAAATAAATCTTTAAAAACAGAAAAAAAGAAATATTTTCTTGTTTCATAATTTGGTCTTTTAAAGCAAACACATGAGTCTGTTGGGCTAAATCTATTCAAACCACCACATCCCACTCCCTGACCCCCATAGGCCTGTAGCAGAATAAATTCAGTTCAACTTCAAAAATCCCTGTAGTCTATCACAGTCTCAACAATGTTTAAAAGTCCAAAGTTCAAAGTCCTCTGTGAGATTCATACAATCTCTTAACTGTAATCCTCTGTAAAATCAAAATAAAAGCAAATCACACACTGCCAACATATAATGGCACAGAATATACATTACCATTCCAAAGTGTAGAGAAGGGAGCGTAGAGGAAATACTGGAGCAAAGCAAGACTGAAAAGCAGCTGGGCAAGCTCCAGACTCTGCCTCTCCATATCTGATGTCAAAGTGTTCTCCGGATCTCCAGTTCCTTTCAGCTTTGTTGACGGTGACACACTTCTCTCTCTTGAGCTGCTTTCACTCTCTGTTAGCAGCTTCCTCGGCAGGTGTCCCACTTCTCTGGCATCTCCCACATCTTGGGGTCTCCAAGACAATCCCAGCTTCACCTTCACAGCTTCACACAAAAGCCTGACTAGGCCTCCATGCGGGGACACCTCTGCCACATTCCTGTCCCCCATACAGCAATCCTTAGTCTCTAAAGGAGATTTCATGACCCCTTTCTTCTCTCCTTGATTCTAAAGCCAGAACCACTGGCAAGTTCTGCTGCTTGCTGGGGCCAGAACACGCCTGCCTCGTTCAACTACGTCTTTACTAGCTTTCTGTTTTCCATTGTTTCCTTCACTGCATAAGCTTGGCTGACCTGAAACTCACCCTGTAGAGCAGGCTGGTCTTGAACTCAGAGATCTTCTTGGCTCTGTCTCATGAGTGCTGGGATTAAAGGTGCGCACTACCAAGCCAGAACCTAAACTGTCCTTTAATTCATTTTCACAAGATGGAAGCTTATGTGTGAGATCTTGACTTGAGGTCACCACTCCCTTTATTCCATTTAATATCTTTAATCTGTTTATCTCTCCTTGAACACAGGATTTCACTCCATCTCACTTCTGGTGGCCCTCTTCTCCTTTTTTCCTTGCTCAGCTTGATGCTTTTCATCAAAACACTTTTCATAAGAGTGAACCACAGGACAGAGTCTATACTAGGCTGTTTTGGGATTTCCTTTGCCAATACAATTGATCAAAATCTGTTCACATTAGCCTCAGGCAGACTCTTCAGACAAGGGCAAAAATAGCCACGTTCTTCACCAAAATATTACAAGAACATTCTGGAGGCAACATACTAAAATTCATCTTGTCTGAAACTTCTTGAGCCAGGCCCTCACAGTTCAAATCATCCTCAGCACCACTGTCTTTCATGCTTTTATTGGTATGGCCCATTAAGCAGGGCTTAAATCATTCAACTGCTTTCCTAAACCAAAGTACCAAACTCTGCATTCCTCCAAGTGAAAGCATGGCCAGACATATCACAGCAACACCTCAGGCCCTGGTACCAACTTCTGTCTTAGTTAGGGTTGTATTGCTATGAAGAAACGGCATGACCATGGCAAGTCTTATAAAGGACAACATTTAATTGAGGCTGGCTTAGAGTTTTAGAGGTTTAGTCCACTATTGTCATGTCAAGAAGCATGGTGACTTGCAGGCAGACACAGTGCTAGCACAGGAGCTAGGAGTTCTATATCTTTATCCACAGGTACCAGGAGACTGCCTGCCACACTGGGCATAGCTTGAGCATAAGAGATCTCCAAACCTACTCCCATAGTGACACACTTCCTTCAGCAAGGCCATACTACTCCAACAAGGCCACACTCCCTAATAGTGCCACTCCTTATGGGCCAAGCATCAAACACATGAGTCTATGGTGGGGGGGAAGCGGGGTATATTTGTTCAAACCACAATGCAAAGTACAATAAGACAAGGCAAAAACATCATATTGAGGCTAAACAAGGTAACCCAATAAGAAGAAAAGAGTCTCAAGAGCAGGCAAATAAGTCAAAGATACACCTGCTACTACCATAACAGAAGTCCCACAAAAACACCAAGCTTACAGTCATAGCATATATAGATATATAGATATATAGATATATAGATACATAGATACATAGATAGAACCTGGGGCAGGCCAATGCTGGCTCCATGCTTTTATCTTTAGTCTCTGTGAGTTCATGTTGACTCAGTGGTCCATGCTGTCCACCCCCTCTGATGCCAATAAGCTTTCCACTCCATATTCTTCAGCATTCCTCTAGCTCTGAGGGGAAAGACCTGATGGAGACCTCCCATTTAGATTCTTTTTCTGCTATGGGTCTCTGGAAGCCTCTTTAATGATGACTGGACAAGGCACTGGTGGATGAGCATAGTAGAATATCACTAGTGATCATTTCACTGACTTCATTGACTCTCTTGGGGAAGAGGGTGACTGAATAGCCCTGAGAATTTCTAGCATAGAATTTCTTAAAAGCCTGCTTAGAGGTGGGGGAAGTAAAAGAAAGCAAAACAGGCACCCTAAGCCCCAAGAAAAGGTTCTTTCCTTCCTTTCTCCCCGACAAGTATTATCCTTGAACTCTCAGAACCTCACGTATGACCTTGTGGTTTTAATTCTGCCTCAGCTCCAAGGTATTGTGCCAGCTAGCATCATGAGGGAGGACTTGGGACTTTTTCTTTTATTTTTAACAATTCAGAAAATGAGGAATCTTGTACAACAGGACTTTTTAATGGCTCTTATGGATCCTGTGGTCCCTTTACGAGTGCTTATAAAATATTGTCTTTCCATCTTCCAAGAAAAGGGAAAAACAGGAAAAGTCCTCTGGCCAGAGAGCAGCCCGGGTTGGGGGTTGAAGGAGGGAGGGAGCCTGCAGCCTCAGGAAGCCTTGGCTCCAAACTGGCTCCAAGGCCAGGAAAAGCAAAATGTGGCTTCCTGGGGAGCTCAGAAAAGGCCCCCTTGAATTACTAAAATGTGGGGTGAATCCTCTCCCTGGAGGGACTCTCAGCAGCTTTGTTCCTGCCAATCAATGCAGCCCAAGAACAGGACAGTAGATGTGAAGCTCCTTCTGATGCTGCCTTGCCTCAGAAGTGGGCCCCTTTAATGACCAGGAGCTGAGCCCTCACTCTTGCTCTTACTTGGATTATCCTTCCATCTTCAGAGAACTGACCTCACCTCTCAGGGAGGAAAAAAAGAGTGAAAAAAATAACACAGAATCCCAAGAGTGCAGGCCCTTGGCTTTCAAATCATATGACAACAATGTACTGACATCAAAATATTAGTCTCATGCTTTCCCACTGAATTGCCAAGTTGGATACTAGTGAAGATTTAACGGTTATTGTTTTCTACATATATATACGTTTTGCTGGATTAAATTTTCTCTCTGAATGCTGCTATTTTTGATCAAATGCTTTTCCTTTGTTAGCATTTCCTCCTTGTGTGTGTTTATTTTTTTTGTTTGTTTGTTTTGTTTTGTTTTTTGCATTGGGGTAAAATCATGACAGTGCTTGGCTGTGGCGTTTGAAATGCTAGCAGTAAAAGCTAAGATATTTTAAAAGAAACACATGTGGCTGTTTACGCATTTTTAAAGAGCAAAGGAAAAGGACTTTAGAAGAAAATAGTCTCCTACCCCTTATAGACAGAAGAACACAGAAAATCGGTCCCCAGCTCCACCCCGTGAGATCCTTCTCTCAGGCTGAGCACCAAGGTGGTGAGCTAGGGCCATGGTCCATGAGACAGGGGCTGCAGAGCACGGAAAATAAAGGATGCAGCCAGCCCAGTCATCTAAGCACTTAGCTTGCCATGAAACCATGAGGAACTGATCACCAAGACCCATATGTAAAGGCTGGGAATGGTAGCCTGTACTTCTAACAGCCCTGCCCAGATAGAAACTGTATCCCTGAAGCTCACTGACCAGCCAGCCCATCTGACCGGCTGACCCTAGATCCATTGAGAGATTCTGTCTCAAAACAAACCAGCTGGTTGTCGTGACATATGGCCATAGGGTTTGCTGAAGCAAGCAGAAGCAGGATGGTCACAAGGTTGAGGTTAGCCTGGGCTACATATTTTGATGGGCATGGTGCACACACCTTTAAATACCAGTACTCAGGATGCAGAGGCAGTTGGATCTCTGTGAGTTTGAGCTGTGCCTGGTCTACACAGACAGTTCCAGGACAGACAGGACCATGTAGAGAGACCCTGTCTCAAATAACAAAGTGGACAGCTCCTGAGGAAATTCACTTCCACGTACAAATGCATATACATACATGTGCACTCTCCATATACTATCATAGATATGCATTACCAGCTATCCCCTCACAGATACACATGTATCCACACATATCCACCACATGTACACTTCCACCACAGAGAGAGAGAGAGAGAGAGAGAGAGAGAGAGAGAGAGAGAGAGAGA
>OU015742.1:62849971-62864842 GCA_907169655.1 Acomys percivali | reverse complement strand
AGAGAGAGAGAGAGAGAGAGAGAGAGAGAGAGAGAGAGAGAGAGAGAAAGAAAGCCAGAGGGTGCTGGGTGCCTTTCCCTAGCACTCCCTACCTTATCTTCTTGAGTCAGATTTTTTCCCCACTGAACCCAGAGCTCATCCACCAGCCTCACTGGCCAACCAAAAACCTCCTGGAACATACCTACCTCCATCTCCCTTACCTCCAGCCCAAGACTTAAAGACAGGAGGCCATCCCAGGCCTGGATTTTTATGTAGGTTTTGGGAATCCAAACTCATATTGTTATGCACGTGCAACAGGCATTTTAACAGTTGGGCCAAGTTCCAGCCCTCCTCCCTCTTCCTTCTAACTACTGGGTCTCATCTGAAAGAAACACTATCATAGTCAGTGAAGAGGCACCGTGACCAGAGTGACTTTTATAAAAGAAATCATGGGCTGGAGAGATAGCTTAGAGGTTAAGTGCACTGACTGCTTTTCTGGAGGTCCCGAGTTCAATTCCCAGCAACCATATGGTGGCTCACAACCATCTATGATGTGATCTGATGCCCTCTTCTGGCCTGCAGATGTGCATGCAGGCAGAATACTGTATACATAATAATAAAAAAATCTTTTTTTAAAACTCTTTTTAAAAAAAGAAATCATTTGATTAGGTCTTGCTTATACTTTCAGAGGTCTGGCCCATTTCATCATGACAGGAAGCATGGAGACACACAGGCAGACCTGGCGCTGGAGAGGTAGCTGAGAGTTCTGTACCCAGATCTGCAGACAACAGAGAGAGCCGCTGGGCCTGGCTTGGGCTTTTGAAACTTCAAAGCCCACTTCTAGTGACATACTTCCTCCAACACAGCCACGCCTCCTAATCTTTCTCAAGTAGCGCCACACTCTGATGACCAACCATTCAAACGAATGAGCCTATGGAGGCTATTCTTATTCAAAACCACCACAAGCACTGAACAGAAGTAGACAGAGCCTCCAAAAGGGAAGTTACACAGGAGTCATGAGCAGCTAGCTGGCCACTAGCCCTCATTGTACCAGCAGAGGGATCTGGAGAAGTGGGTCGGGGGTGGGAAAGAATGTGCCGATGGTAAGTGCACAAGGTTACCTACAGAGTAGGGCATCTTAGACACTAGCAATCAACTTGCTTTCTCCACACTTGGAAGGCTCTAGGTAACTATGAGCACCCTGATTTTAGCAGAATGAGTTTGAGGGGGGGGGAAAACAGAAAGAACTTCCACCTCGTATGTGGGTCCCCCTCTCCAACATTCTCAGTGAGCTTCTGTCACCAGGACAGGTGACAAAGGGAGTGAGAGGCCGCAGGCACCACCTCTGCTACAGAGCATTTCCCAGCTACATGAGCCATTCTAATGCTTTCTACAGAGCAGTATCTTCCTACACCATGGCCACAAAAAAACAGGCCAGCAACACAACCTGGCACCAAGCCGGGGAACCAGGAATTTGTTCAGACTCCAAGACGAGAGCTGACGGGGGCCTAGCACTGGGTATCACACCTCCAGAGGGGGGACAAAACCTCACAAGAATGTTCCAGGGTGAGCAGGGCTGTAGGTGACTGTCCCATGACTCTCACTTCAGAATCTGACCCTGGACACACTGAAATTCACAGGGTGCTGTGCCTGCTATCCAGAGGGGGCTGTAGTTGCTGACAACTAGCCTGCCACAACATTTAGAAGTCACTCTCAGTTCTTGCAAGTGATGGCTAAACAGATGACGTCTGAGCAGCGGTGACCCAAACTATGTGCTTAATAGTCGATGGCATCACATATGAAAATTGAATCGGGTGGGGTGGGGGCGGCAAAGGAAGGAGATGGGGTGGATTGTGTTTTTGTTTGTTTGTTTTGTAGGTTGGTTGGTTGGTTTTAGTTTGTGGCTGGTTTTGTTTTGTTTTGTTCCCATGACTGAGGGTTGAATATAGGGCCTCTAGCATGCTAGACTCCACCTCCCTCTTCTACTTTTTATTCGGAGGCATGATTTCAGGCAAGCTTTGAACCTATGATACTCCTGCCTCAGCTTACCAAATAGCTGAGATTATAGGCTTGTACAATGAGGCCAAACTCACAATTTAAAAAATAAAATAAAATAAAATAAAAGTATTGATCCGAAACCAAGATAAGGAAAAAACATATATAATGAATATATATGCATATAGCCAAATAGATAAATAGAAATAATATATAATTAAATAGCAGGTGGCTGAATCCTATGACCTCAGCATAGCTCTCCATGTTGCCCTCATTGCAATGCTATATTTTCTTGTAATTTGGTTGCAAGCATCTGTTCCAGGGCTTTGTGGGCTCCATGAGGGTAGAGGTGAGCTGACCTCCTTTTACAAGAAGCCAGATGCCCAGAGGAGTGCCTGGCACATAGTCCAGGCACCTTAGATGATGGTTAAAGCAAACAATAAAGTGTCATGCAGCAAATTCTGACTTGGGCCACATTTTTCTGGGTGTATTTCCAGATATAACACTAGATAGTCTTGATAGTCTTAAAAATTAACTTATGTTCTCTCTAATTCTCACTAATTATTTATGATACGTAATAAGCCATTCTTATGTGAAAATTCAATATGCTTCTGGAAAGAATGCTGTAAGTAGCCCTTTTCCTTCCCTGGGTACCTATTTTCACAGCTGTTCTGTCTTCACATTGCTCATTTTAGGTTATGAGTACCTACTTTTCAGCCAAGCTACCAACTCAGCTTCTTGCAAGCCTGCCACTGGGGCTCTGAGAATAGTCCTTTTTCAATGGGGCTGTACGCTCAATGGAGCAAAGCCTGCCCTGCTTTGTCCTCTGTTACTAATTGGGTACCTGTAGGATTTCAAAAGCAGATCCAAGATGGCAGGCTCTGGCTTCTGAATCCATTGACTTCTGGCTATTTGGCCAAGAGCCTTCTGAAATGACAAACATTGTGCCAACGAACTGGACTTTCCTGGCCATCTGTCTGTTGGCTAAATAACTCATCTTGGATAGATCAACTCATCACTTAGGCAGCTGGTGTTTTAGAGATTGACTGAGCTGAAGCACTTCTGGTCTAAAGGCAGTTTTCTATTTCCTCCGTTATTTTTGTTTTTCTTTTGAAGGCTCACAAACCAACTCATGCAAAACCTCAAGGAGTCCTTTTTCTTTACAAGTCAGGAAATATTGGCCCTAGACCAGAAGTTTTAAGGAGTGTGTCCTTTATTACTACCCCTGCGGCTATATTTCATTCTCATTCTCTCATCCTATCCCCACTGTTCTCCAAGCCTCTATCTCTTTCTGTTGTTTTTGCTTTGACATATACATTGTTCAGCCAATACTGAATGAGGACCAGGCGAGGGCAGCAAACTCAAAGGCTTTCAGGAGTTGTGGTGACACTTGTAGTTCATTTATGTATTAAAATGAATTCCTTTTTCTTCCTATCCCTAGAGACTCTTCCTCTTTGTAAACCAGAGGGGTGCCACCAAAGCTTAAATTGCAAACACCCATTTTTCAGCTTCTCTTGCAGCTAGGCAACAAGCACCAGAGCAAAATTCTGGAAATCAGGCATGTCCATTGCAGATGTAGAAGACTTAGAAAACCCAGGAATAGCTTAGAGAAAACAGGAATTTTTCAGAATCCTTGTTAGAGAAGGCAACATCAGGGTCAAGGATAAGGGGCAATAACCAGCATCAAGTATTCAGAATGGACAAGGCAGGTGCTTCATTCAGGTCACAGGATCTACGCTCCAGAGCTCAACCACCCAACCTTGGTGGTCCCCATTCAAGAGCATCAACTCAGGCAGAATTCTTGACTGCATCTCCTACAAGGGCACTCTCTGACTCACTGAGATTGTTTGTGAACCACAAAATGTATTTTAATACAGTTTTATTTTCACTGAACTTTGTCAGAATCAGCTTTTTTTTAATAAGGAGAAAAAAGCTGAAGAGCTGGATTAGCCATGACTTGACCTCCTGAAAGCCTCTGCTGTTGAACTTTGTGCAAGGTGAGCCTTGCATCACCAGGCAGTTGACTTTCAACAGAAAGAGAAATCCAGGAATCTTTTGTCAAAAGTCCCACTTCCAGACGCTAGCAACTCATTTGAAAGTCCATGTGAGCGGCTCAAGATATAATGACGTAGCTCTGAGGCTGCCCATATGATTCATTAGGATTGGGTTTGGGGGCTGGAGAAAAGGTGCTTAAGAGCAAGCATTGCTCTTACAGATGACTAGAACTCAGTTCCCAGCACCCACAGCTCACCGGCAACTGTAACTCAAAACTCCAGGGAACTCCGTGGCTCCTTCTTGATTCCCAAGACTCACATGTGGGCAAGTCCATACAGACTGCACATGCTTTAAAAATAAAGACCTGCTTTCAGAGTCTTTGTGATAGTAACTTCACTGTGGCTCACTTGAGTGTTAGCATTTACAATGAATCGGCCACTTCAGAGTTTCATGGGAAAGTTAATGGAAACATAGTCATCCTACATGGAAAGTAATATTCCCCAACAGCAAAAGAGTGCCTGGACAAACCCACTCAGCCAAAGTCATCCCCTGACCATGCAACTGTAGCTCACAAGCTCTTGTTTAGTCACTATGCTGAGTGGTCCTGTGTCAACCTGACCCAGGCTACTGGAGGGAGCCTCAATAGGAAGAATGCCTCCCTAAGATCGGCTGTAGGCATCTTCTTAATTAGTGGCTAATGGGGGTGGCAATCCATTGTGGGTGGTGTCATCCCTTGCCTGCAGCCCTGGGTTCTATAAGAAAGCAGGCTGAGCAAGCCAGTAAGAAGCACCCTCCATGGCCTCTGCAGCAGCTCCTGCGTTCGGCTTCCTGCGCTGTGTGAGTTCCTGTCCTGACTTGCTTTGATGATGGACTACAATGTACAAACTTAAGCCAAATAAACCCTGTCCTCCCCTAACTTGCTGCAGGTCCTGATGTTTCATCGCAGTAACATAGTAGCCCTGACAGTGGAGGACAGCCCCACTACTTCACAGGTCAGTTTGTGACGATGATGGGACTCATCAACAGGACCTGTTTCTAAACCATGTGTGTAAAGGAAGAGAACAAATGGTAGTGTTAACATGTGGGCCTTATAAACAGAGAGTGCCCTCCTGTCACCAAGATTTATGAAATGTGTCATTCACACAGAAAGATTGAGGGCTTCTCGGTTGTGTTTGGTTTAATTTCTTTCAAGAACAGGGTTTCTCTGTGTAGCCTTGACTGTCCTGGGACTCTCTTTGTAGAGCTGGCTGGCCTCAAACTCTCAGCAATCCACCTGCCTCTGCCTCCTGAATGCTGGGATTAAAGGCATGCACCACCATACCACACCCAGCTAAAAGATGAGCTTTGACATGAAAGGCCAAGTGATAGCCTCCCATTTCCCATAGGTCTGTCTGGTACCTTCCTTCAAACAAGGCTCTTATCTTGACTCAAAGCTTTGTTCTTTCTTGCCCCACCACCAACAGAGGCCCAAGCAGACAGCTATTGCTGAAGATAGACAATGGCCCCTGAAGAATTAGAATTTACTCTAAATATTGCATTGTCAATGTATGCTTAGTTCAGCTTATCATTCTCTCAAGATGCTCACCTTGTCTTCTTCCTGACTTATACTCATCAGTGGTCCCCAAAGTAGACTCTGTATGAGGATTGTTCAGGTAGCATTAAGAACTCTATACACCCTGATCCACTAAATAAAATACTCTAAAGATAGAATCCTGATCATCTTTATCCTAAAACTTCCTCCAAGACTTAACGCTTAGCCTGACGTGGGTATCTTTTGACTCTAGACACAATGCTGTGGGGCTCTTTAGGTAAAGTTGAGGTTGTTTGCTGGCAAGCATCGGCCCTTCCACCCAACAAAACTTCCTCAGCTTCATTTGACTCTCATGACTGACAGGAATAATCCTTGTCATCGTGTTGCCCTCCGAGCTGCAGGAATGGGCTTGTGGTCTAGCCACTCATATTCTCTTGGCTACGGTGGCTGATCCCAAAGGAATGTGTCACTGAAGAAAAGTCAATCAGGCTTGTTCCGCCAGGGTTTTCTGCTTGGAGGCCAGGGTAAGAACATTCGTCCTTTGTCTTTAGAATCAGACACTTGGAATGGCAGAAGCTGCGGCCAGCAACCAGCCATCTTGTCACGATGGTTAGAAGATGAGCCCCGGGGAAGCCTCCTTTGTATCTGACATGACCAGGATGGAGCCCAGATATCCTACTTATTTGTGAAGCAACTGGAGCTGGATTCATCCCTTACAGCCCAATCTCCTGCAGTATTGCTCCTTTTCTTTTAGAAGACCGTAGGGGGTGAATAGATTTTCTATCTTGGTAAAAGGTTAATCAGTATGAAATGGATATTTGCCTATGCATGATTTCAAATGCTCGGCTCCAACTATGAGAATGTCTTGATTAAACATACAAGAAAGAACTAATATATAAATCAACTTGATGTAATGTAGTGACATGAAAGGGCTATCAAGGTTCAACAGGACCTTTCCAGACAATTGAGTGATGACTGTAGACCAAGTGATCTTGGAACTAGTGCTCCCAAACTAAAACAATTTAAATGACACACTGTAACTAACAATTTCCCTGAAAAACATATTTACTTCCCAAGTTATTGGGCGCCTTACTGCCCACAGCACTGTGCCATGTGACTGGCAAGCAAAGAGAGGAAGCTAAGCCACCAGCACAGAATGTTTTAACCACAGATGCACAGGGACCCACAAGCTTCTTCCCAAAGCCCAACCAATCCACTGTCCCTAGAGTTTTTTTCTAAACAAAAGTCAGTGCCAAAAGTAGCCAAATTCAAAGACTCAAGTTCACATCGCTATGGAAACAGGCATGTCAAATAGGGAAAAGTGAAGGGAAAATATCACAACAATGATTCTAAAGCTCTATACGTTCTGTTGGGTCTGCACCCACTTATGTGCACATATACATTGTGGGGTAATAGAGCATATGCTAGTCCTTTCAGCTCTGGATTTGTGTAAACTGGCTTTTTCCAAAGAGACACAGTCAGGAGCGTCCTCAGCAAAGAGGATCTATAGAAATCATTCCCTCTCCCTCTCCCTCTCCCTCTCCCTCTCCCTCTCCCTCTCCCTCTCCCTCTCCCCTCTTCCTCTTCCCTCTCCCTCTTCTCTCTCCCTCTCCCTCTCTCTCTCTCTCTCTCTCTCTCTCTCTCTCTCTCTCTCTCTCTCCTGCCAAGGTACCAGGCTCCTGTTTGATGGATGAAATGCAGAAGAGAATAAATCCCTTTTGCTCTTTCAGATTCCCCACCTGGTCCCTTCCCAAGGATTCCAACATTCCAGAGCCTTAACTCATTCCTTGATGCCCCGTTTACTTTGCTTGCTTTGCTAGAAAATTTGTGACATCTTAACTGTCCTGGGAGTAAATAATTCATCTGTATAAAATTTCCACAACGCAACACCACTGAATGCTATGGTGAAAGTATCTAGCTATGGAGTGCTTGCCTTAGCTCGAAAGGATATGACACTTTTTTTATAATGACCTTCTAAGACAGTGGTTCTCAGCTTTCCTGACACAAGCCTTTTAATACAGTTCCTCATGCTGTGGTGACCCCCATCCATAGAATTGGGGTTTTTTGCTACTTTATATGGTATTTTGTTGTTATTACAAATCTTAATGTAAACATCTGCATTTCTCGATGGTCTTAGGAGACCCCATAAAAGGGCCATTTGAACCCACAAAGGAATCGCAACAGGTTGAGAACCACTGTTTTAGGTCTTCTCCAGAAGCTTGACACCTCAGCCTCCACTGTCTCTCTCACCACCACATCCATTGTCAAAGCCACACCATCGCCTCCAGGAAAACAGAAACACTTTGCATCTTCCCCACAGAATCCTGTTACCTTTGTCTCTCCATTTCTCCTCTCCAATGCTGGATATCTTCTAAAACTCAAAGCTAAGCTAACACATCATTTCTCTGATGAAATGTCATAGTAGTCACCAATTACCTGTAATATGCAACCTCAAATCCTCCTCTCTTTCCTCCCCAGCCCTCACTCACTCCTCACTCCCCTTTGCTTCCTAGCTCTTCATATTGCCTGCACAAAGACGGCCTGTGGTCCTTTGCATTCAGTCTGCACTATGCCAACCTCACAGCCTATGGTCTCTCTGCCTAAAATGACTCCTTCCTGCCTCACCTCCATCCTTCCCCTGCATCACTCCTGATCTTCGCCAGAATTGCTTAAACATCACTTCCTCCTGCCCTGGAATGCCCTCACCCCCAGATCACCGAGGTCGGTTCCTCTTGTTAACTGACACAATTACCACTGCACAGGATATTGTCTTTCTTGATCATTGAGACCTAAAATCCTATCTATCCTCTTTAGAACTGTGATTTCTCTGTTTGCCACAGTTCTTAGTACATAGTAAAAATTCAATTATTTTTCACTGAATGGATGGATGAATTAACTAATAGATTTTGGAAACTGGCACCCAAGTTTCTTGAAGGGGAATTCCTGGGTTATTCAGCCTGCTGTGTTGTATAACACATTGCACAAGTATAAATCTGCATGACAATAAGTGCCCTGAGCAGACCCCTCGTTATTCAGAACTCAAATGCCACAGGCTCAGCTTAAATGTTGCGCAAACTCTCCTCCGAAAACCCTGGTTAGGTCTGGGCCCGATCTTAGGAGAATGACTTTAGAACTGAAAACAAAATATCCAAGGACCTCCTCAGAAGTGATGTTATGCAAGGCAACCTTGAGAATCCTGCCAAGGAGGGCTAGGGAGATGGTTCAGTGGTTAAGAGAACTTGTTGCTCTTCCAGAGGAATTTAATTCTTAGCACTAACTTTGGACCACTCACAACCACCTGTAACGCTAGCTCTAGGTTGGCTAATGCCCTCTTCTGGCATTCACATGTGCACACACACAAACATGCACACATACACTATAAACACGTGAAGACATATATATACACATTTTTAAACTAATTTTTCATTATGTTATTTGTTTACTTTACATCTGGATTGCAGCTTCCCCTCCCTCCTCTCCTCCTATTCCCACCCTCTCACCTCCCCTCCTCTCACCTCCCTTCCTACACCAACCCTTCCTCCCCTTCTCTTCAGAAAAAGCAGAGGCCTCCAGTGGATATCAACCAGCCCTGGCTTATCAAAGTTGCAGTAGTATTAGGCACATCTTCTCCTATTGAGGCTAGGCAGGGCAGCCCAGTTAGGAAAAATGGGTCCAAAGGCAGACTATGTAGTTAGAGACCGCCCCTGTTTCTGCTTTAGGAGTCCCATTTAAAGAGCCAGCTGCACAACTGTTACATATGTTTAGGGGACCTGATTGCATCCCATGCATGTTCTCTGGCCCAGTCTCTATGAGCCCCTCCCTATGGGCCCAGGTTAGTTGATTCTGTAGGTTTTCTTGTGGTGTCCTTGACTCCTCTGGCTCAATCAATCCTTTCTCCTCCTCTTCCACAGGATTCCCCAAATTCTGTTGACTGTTTGGCTCTGGGTCTCTGAGTAAGTTTCCATCTATTGCTGGGTGAATCCTCTTAGAGGGTGGATATACTAGGCTCCTGTCTGCAAGTATAGCTGAGCATTATTAACAGTGTCAAAGGTGGGCTCCCTCTCATGGCATAGGTCTCATGCTAGGTCAGTCATTGGTTGGCCCTCTCCTCAAATTTTGTTCCATCCTTTACTCCTGCACATCTAGGGTTTTGTGGCTGGGTTGGTGCCCCAATCCCTCCATTGGAAGTCTTACCCGGTTACAGGCTCCATATCCCCCATTGTTAGAAGTCTTAGCTAGGGTCACCCTCATAGATTCCTGGGAGTCTCGATTGTTTTAGGTTTCTAGTGGGTCCCAGAGATGCATGCACCCCAATCCACTTGTCTCTTTCAGTACTCTCTCCCTCCATCCTCATTCCTCCTGTTCCCATGCCCACCTTCAATCCACTCCGATGTCTAATCTATTTCCCCTGTTCAGTGACATTCAAGCATCCCCCACTTGGGCCCTCCTTGTTACTTAGCTTCTTTGTGTTTGTGGTTTGTAGCATGGTTATCCTGTACTTTATGGCTAACATCCACTAGTATGTGAGTACATGCCATGTTTGCCTTTCTGGGTCTGGGTGTCCTCACTCAGTATGATCTTTTCTAGTTCCATTCATTTGCCTGCAAATTTCATGATGTCATTGTTCTTAGTGGCTGAGTAATACTCCATTGTGTAGATGTACAATTTCTTTACCTATTCTTTAGTCAACATCTAGGTTGTTTCTAGTTTCCGGCTATTACATAGTGGAACACCCAAAATATATAAAGAACTCAAGAAACTAGACACCATCAAACCAAATAACCCAATTAAAAACGGGTTACAGAGCTAAACAGAGAATTCTCAACAGAGGAATTTCTAATGGCAATGAAGCACTTAAAGAAATGTTCAATGTCCTTAGTGGTCAGGGAAGTGCAAGTCAAAACTACTCTGGAATTCCATCCTACACCCATCAAAATGGATAAGATCAAAAACTCAAGAGACAGCACATGCTGGCGAGGAATGGGGAGCAAGATGAACGCTCCCCCATTGCTGGCGGGAATGCAAACTGGCACAGCCACTTTGGCAATCAACTTAACAGTTTCTCAGAAATAGGGAATAGTTCTGCCTCAAGACCCAGCTATGTCACTCCTGAGCATATACCCAAAAGATGCTCCATCACACAACAAACTGAATCTTTTTTTCCAAGACAGGGTTTCTCTGTGCAGCCTTGGCTGTCCTGGACTCACTTTGTACACCAGGCTGGCTTCGAACTCACAGAGATCTGCCTGCCTCTGCCTCCCTGCGTGCTGGGATTATAGGCATGGGCCAGGCTGCGAATCTTTTTTAAAAGAAATTTTAGTAAGGAATCCTGCCAGGATTGGAAGACAAACCTGACCTTCACAAGAGATACGATGGTCATAACGGAAAAACCACAGGCACAATGCTAATAGAAGGTCATGGGTCGTGTGACACAAAGCTGATCACTTATGAGCAGAGAGGAGCTTTTTGGCAGGTGGTCCAATATTGAATCAGCAAAGAAAGCTTTTCAACCAGGGCTCTGTGTTCACTTACTCCCCTGGAGTGCCTTCAGGAATGGCAGGATGAGCCGTGTGAGGCTGATGTCACTTGCTGACTCACTGATTCCTTTAGCTGGTATCCATCTCCCTTCCTGCAAAGACCTGGGACAGTATGGTGGCAGCACTTCCATTTTCCTCTAGGCATTTTGATGCAGGTCCATATCATCTCTTACGTTTATCCTCCCTGGCCTGGGAGGGAGCATCCTTCAGCCCTCTTTCTCACATCCAAATTCCTCAGGGCCACAGGACAAGGCCTGTCTGTCAATGTGTGCCATGTGGGGATTGTATTCTAATTCCTCACTTACTTTTGGGGAGTTGTTCTAAGGGCTATCTAAGATAAATGCCAGACAAACAAATTTATCAATTCCCAGAGCTCATCAAAGTCTGCATTTCCTGTGTACACACCCCGAGGCTCACGTTACTGAATATCAAACACCCATGCACCTTGAAAGGAAGTCTGATCTTTCTCACTCTCCATTGGAGGTTCCTCTGGGAGATGGTCAGGATTCCTAGAAGGTTCTACCCAATCCCGATATCCATTCTGTTGGCAGGCTTGCTGAGATGTGCTTGCTGAGCTAAACTAAATTAAACTAAAACTTTCACACTCTAAACCATCAAAAGTCCAGGCCTATGTCAACTGCCACCCTAGAGCCACTGGTAGGACATTGCCCAGGACCCTTGACTGCTTTTGTCACTGTACTTGGCTGATCACATGGTGGCTAGCCAGAACATAAAGAAAGGGTCTCCTTTTTAGTATATAAGTGAGTACAGCTGCAAATAACCCTGCAAATAAGGCCTCAGTCCGTAGCCTAACAGAAGCATCTGCTCTGCTTGCACACACGGGGCACAGGGCCTCCTATACTTCCAATATATGAGGTGGAAAGACTTTAAAATTATTCGCATACCCTCTTTACAGTGACCTCTGCTGGCTAATGGGTCATAGGCTTGAGTTGAGTCAGGGTTGCCAGTTCAAATCCCCATCCTACCCCCACCCCCCATGACTGTTAATACTGATTGGCAAGTTGACCAGAAGCACCCAGAAGACAACCCTCTGGCTGAGGCAGGAAGACCCACTTTGATGTTGGTTGGCACCATGCCATGCACCAGGATCCTGGGCTGGACTGGATAAGCTAGCCGGACGAAGCACCCATCACTCGCTGCTTCCTGGCAGCACCTTCACTGTGCCCAGCTGCTTCCTCGTCATGCCTCCACATCTTCCCCACCATGACGGACGATACCTACTCAAGCTCTAAACACAATAAATCCTTCTTCCCTTCCTTTCTGTTGTCAGATATTTGATCATAGCAAAGATAGAAATTACCAATACACTCAGCGGTGTGAGTTTAATTTAAGAGGACCTCTGTCCTCACCTGACACTCAGCCTTGGTCAAAACCACTCAGGCACCAGACACGGCTCATTAATTTTCAACCACATGGAAAGGGATTGAGTGAGAAACTTTTTTTTTTTTTTATCAGTATCCTCTTCGGATACTTCTGTTCTCAAACGCCCTCATAGACCTTCAGGCTGATACAGTATAACAGGGCTTCAAGCTTCTTTCCCATTTGTGTAAAGAGTGGACTCAGCCTGCTACTGTTCTCACATTATAAACAACAAGTGGCAAGTCGGAGCCAAGATGTCCTCTACCAGATGTGAAGCATCTTTCACCTTTTAATTGTTGATTCTTCGACTTCATGAATTCCTCATTTGCCAAGCGCTTCGTTACATATCATGATTTTGTGAATTATGGTGTACTCATAAGAAATAGTGAATGAATAATAATAAAGTAATCAAGTTGGCCAAAACTACTGGCTTGTGGCTCATATACTTCTTCTTAGATAATTCGTTCATCCAAGCCACTTAGTTGCTATGTACACCATATTTATCTAGCAATTATGGATGCCATAATATACTCTGCCTTCTACAACACAGTCTTCTCACTGGAGAGTAAGGTAATTCAAATACTGCCATGCCTCGCCACTGTGTGGAACCACACCCCAGTTCCTGCTGCCCTTAGAAGGAAGCCATGGCTCCTTCCTCTCTACAAGGATTCCCATGTCCTGTTCTCCCATCATACGGCCCAGCTGTCACATCATAGCCTCCCCTTGGGTCCCCAAGATGGTCTTCTTGTCACTGCTGGACTTCACATGGAAGCATTCCATTCTGGGATTCCCATCCCCTGTCTCTCATGTTTACATCCTCACACCTCCAGGAACCATGCTTAACAGAACTCCCTGTGAAGGTAGGAATGTTCTAGATCAGCATTATGTAATGGTGCAGCTAGTATCCATGAGCAACTACTGAACTTGAACTTGAACTGAACTTGAAATGTGGATAGCAAAAGCAAAAGTTGCATCATGGGTAGAGGAGGGGCCACCAGGGCCCACCTCTTATCAGAGGAGCTAATGGCAGTTGCTCACTTACCTTTGATAGTGTGGCCAATGGTAGGTAGCTCATGCTCCGGTGGATGGCCACATACCCACACATACATGGGCAGCACTGATTGTGCTCAGTGAATTATCTATAATAAGAAAAGAAATGGGAGGAACATGAGGTGGGGAGCACTGGGGGAAGTTGGACAGAGGTAGTAGTGCGTGGGTATCATTCAATATACATTGCATTAGTATATATAAATTTCAAAGAATAAAAAATATTATTTAAAAAATAAATTAGATTTTAAAAAAAGAAATATTGCTAGCGCAAGCGAGGAACTACATTTTAGCTTCATTTTGTATTAATAATGCTGCAGGCCTTGTGGCTACCATGTGGATGACACAACTCTAGAATTTGGCTCAAATGCCTCGCTCCATCCTCTACTCTTAGACAAACTACTAATACCTTTAAGTCATAGGACTTATCATATCACTTAATCTATATGCTCAAACCATCATCACTTGTTTATCTTCAGTTTCTCCACTAGTCAGAAATTAGTGTGAAATCTAGCATTGGAACTAGTTTTGTTTGCTCTCAACCCATAAGACATAGTAGTACAAGTGCTTGGCATATGGTAGATGGTAGGTAATACCTGCAATTGGGTGCCTCTGAGTCTTTTTCCTCATCAGTAACACCAGAAGATACCTCTGTCCCCTTAATGACATTCCCCAAATCATGTAAGAAAATGACAATGATTTGTGGTCACAAGATCTGATGTGCTATGTCACTTCATTAAGACACACAGAGCTGAGACTGCTCATCGAGATGGCCATCAAAGGCTTTTCCAAGATTGAAAAGATTTCCACACTCCATGTCAAAGGCTGAGGCTCACGCCCATGAGAGGCACTTCTGGGAACCACTCCACCTCTCATTTATGCAGCCACATAACTAATAAAGATGGATCAGGGAGATTTAGCATCAATTCGTAATTATCTTGTACATCTTATTACTTCGAGTAATAACTCTCATGGCTTTCTCAGCATACACTCCTGCATCAGAACAAAGTGAGCCACAAGAAAGGTGCAGAAGGCAGCCGCACTTGGCCAACTTGGGGGAGGGAACTATATGAACAGTAGATTGATAGACATTTACATGAAAACTGTGTGGTTTGTAACCATTGCAAACTGGCGGGCATCTCACATCCTATCTAAGGTTAATCACTTACAGCTAGGAGCTTGTGTTTAGGGAAATCAGCACCTTCGGTTTACAGATTCATCTTCCTTGTGATATTCCAGGCCATGCTCGGCCCTTGCCTGTCTGAGGCAGATGTTTACAAACACTCAATGCCCAGACCAGTGCTCAGGAATGCAGGAAGACTGCTTAGCCTTCAAACTTCATCCTGTGTATGGTGTGTACGTGTGTGTGTGTGTGTGTGTGTGTGTGTGTGTGTGTGTGTGTGTGTG
>OU015742.1:62808267-62821148 GCA_907169655.1 Acomys percivali | reverse complement strand
AGTCAGAGGTAAGCAAGTCTACCACAGCCAGTCAGAGGTAAGCAAGTCTACCACAGCCAGTCAGAGGTAAGCAAGTCTACCACAGTCAGTCAGAGGTAAGCAAGTCTACCACAGTCAGAGGTAAGCAAGTCTACCACAGTCAGTCAGAGGTAAGCAAGTCTACCAGTCAGTCAGAGGTAAGCAAGTCTACCACAGTCAGAGATAAGCAAGTCTACCACAGCCAGTCAGAGGTAAGCAAGTCTACCACAGTCAGTCAGAGGTAAGCAAGTCTACCACAGCCAGTCAGAGGTAAGCAAGTTTACCACTGACAGCAGCATGAAGAGAAGACACTCAAGGTGGCAACAGAAGGCAAAGCACATGGTGTGCACAGGATCCCAGTTCACCTGACAGCAGATTTCTCATCAGAAAACTTAAAGGTGGGAAAGAGAAACATGAGAGCTCACTGCAGCAAAAGGAAAAGTGCCAACTAAGAAGGATGTACCCAGAAAAGCCATCTTTTTAAAGTGGAGAGATGAAGACCTTTCCAGAAAAATAGAAGCTGAGAGAATCTATCTCCACTATACTGTCCTACAAGAAACACTATAGGGAGGATAGACAGGTGGTGAAAGCATTTGGCACACACACACACCTGACACCCTGAGTTCAATCCTAGCACCCACATGGTAGAAGAAGAATATTGACTCACAAGATTGTCCTCTGACCTATACAGTACATGTGTGTACTGTGATGCACGCACACACGCGCACACACACACCATAAACCCACAGTAATAAATACAAATATTTGCTAAAGCAAAAAGTTCATGAAAATTCAGGAAAGAAGTTAATGAGTAAAACAAAACATCATAAGATATAAAACCCACTGATATGAGTAACTGTGGAGACAAGTCCAGATGCTGTGTAATACTGTGAACTGGGCCTTCATATCTGTAGGATGAACATTAAGATAATAATAATTACATTAATATTTCAAGAGATGGTAAAAATGGGATGAACAGTCCTAATTAAACTCAGGAAGTCAACAACGGAGCAGGGAGACTGGTTAGGGGGAAGCAAGGGGAATGAGGAAGGGCTTGAGTGTGAGGAGGTAAAAAATGATGAAAATTCAATATATTAATGTGTATGCATTGTCAATGAATAAAATATAAATGTAAAAATTTTCAAGCTGTGGGCCTAATAGAATGCAAGAATTTACTAGGGCATCTTATCTCTTGTTTATCTTTACAGTCATGTTAAATTGATATCATTTTTAGGCAGCTTTTTGTAATCAAAAAGGTCTGAAAGCCTTGTAACAACTACAAGAAAAAAAAAAAAAGATCACAGACAAATCTGAAACAGCAGACAAAAACTGAAGCACACTATTAAAATAAATCGATTGTCCACAATGGGAGACTTTAAGAAAAGAAGGGAGAAGGGAAAGCAGGGAAGGGAGGAAGGAGACAAAGATGGAGAAAGAAGAGAAAAAACTAGAAAACAAACTACAACGCAACTGTAGTAAGATCTTGTGGTTTACTCTGAAAGCATCGCCTTACCACATGACTGCAATAATACCTGCCTGAAATTTAAATGGATTAAAGTCTTCAACTGAAAGACAATGATTAAGTATACTTTTATAAATTAATTTTATACTAAGTATATTAAAATTATACTTTTACAAATTAATTAATAATTAAAGAGCTCAGAATGTCTTTTGCTTACCAAAAACTCAATTAGCTTCTAAGGACACAAATAGAACATCTAGCTCTAAGATTCTATGCAACCAGGAGCTAGAGAGATGGCTCAGTGGTTAAGAATTTGTACTGATCCTGCAAGAAGACCAGAGTTTGAGTCCTAGAATTCACCTTAGGCAGCTAAGAGCTGCCTGTAACCCCAGCTCCAGAACTAACACCGTATTCTAGCTTCCCTGGGCAGCTGCAATCACATGTAATACAGACCCACACAGAGACACACATATACATACAATTTAAAAATAAAAATGTTAAAGAAAGTTCGTGCATGGAGCTGGAGTTAGGGCTCAGATGTTGACATGATGCTCTTGTGGCCTGTGTACAGTTCACTCTTGTTCATTCAAATGCTGATTTCTCTACCCCATGATCTGGACGTTGCATTGTGATGTTTATTCTAAGTATATCACAAGTTTGTGTAAATATGGCATCATTTGTTGTTTGTATTGCCAATAAAAACCAACTAGCCAATGCTGAGCAATAACAGAGAATAGGGTGGGATATCTGGGCCCACTGAGGGGAGGAGAAAAAGGAGGAAGAATGCATGTGGAGAGGACTAGGAAACACTGGGAGGAATGAGCCAGACCAAGGAGATGAGTTAAAAGCAAATATAATGTGGGAAATATGAATGAGAGGAAGCTATACTAGCTTGGAGGTTCATGATGGAATAATTATTGTTCAATAATGTGCTCTAGGCTTATTAAATATATCCTAGTCTCTCTGTGTAATTATTTGGATATAAAGCTAGATAAAGAGTAACTGCTGATTATACTAAATTTATAAATCAATACCAAATATTAATAATTCTTCAATACTCAGCAGTTAAGATCATTGGTCATTCTTACAAAGTACCCAGTCTGCATTCCCAGCACCTACATGGTGATTCACAATTATCTGTAGCTCCAGTTCCAGGGAATTCAATGTTCTTTTCTGGCATTCATAGGTATTGAATGCACATAGTGTACAGCCATAATGCAGACAAAATACCCATACACAGAAAATAGTGAAATATTTAAAGATTCCTGTGCAACTGGAATAAAAAATGAAACAGAAATATCCATAACTATCTCAGTTAAGAAAGCTTTCTACCAAAAGCAGCAATAAGAAATAAAGCATTGTGTAATAAATGTGTTAATTACCCAGAAAAATGGAGCAATTCTAAGACTATAAGGACCCAATATCAGAGGGCCCAGATGTTTATAAGGCAAATATTCACAGACCTAAAAACAGAAATAAACACAATAACAGAAGGGACCACAATAGACAGATAACACAGAGAGAAAAATCAACAAGGTAACAGTAGAATTAATTGTACCCTAGCCCAAATAAGCCTGGTAATCATCTACAGAACATAGCATCCAACAAGTGAAGAATACACAGGCCTGTGAGACACCTTCAGATATGTTTGAGAAAAAAAACTCAACTAATTTTTAACATCAGACTCATATGAAGTATCTTTTCTGACCAAAGTGGAAAAAAAAAAAAAAACCTAGAAATCAGCAGCAAAACGTCATATGAAAATACATTAAAATTCACTTTTGAACAACCAGTGGATCAAGGAAGAAATCAAGAAGGGATTGATTTTAATTTCTTGAAAGAAGTGAAGATGGAGAGAAACATATCAAAACCTGGCATAGAGCCAAAGCAGTACCAATAAGGATGTTTATGGAAAGCAATGCGTATAGAAAAAAAAAAAAAGAAGGAAGATCCACAAAAGACAACCTATCATTGACCCAAAATTAATAAAATGAAAAGTATGAATAAGAGCACAAACAAATGAAAGAAAGGCTTTAAAATGTTCTCCAAAACCAACAAAGATTTTCCAACAATCGGTCCTTGGAAAAGACCAATTGGCAAACTCCTGGCCACACTAAAAATTAAAAGAGAGAAGATAGAAATAAATAAAATCAGAGATGAAGGAGACATTACAACAGACAAAACAGAGATACAAAAGAGCACTAGAGATAATTATGAACAACTAAACATTAATGAGGTTAATAAGAAATAGACAAACTCCCACAGACAAGCATCAAGATTTAATTATGAAAAGGAGAAAATCTGAACAAAGCAATGCATAGTGAAAGAAATTTAAGCCAAAGAAATGCCCAGAGCCTGATGACCTCACCACTGAACTCTACAAAGCAGTCAAAAAGGAATTCTAGTTCCACTTAAATTCTTTAAATAATAATAAAGTGAAGAGAATTCTTCAAATTTGGTTGAGGCCAGCATGACCTGATCACAAAGCCAGGATCCAACAGCAAATGTTGTTAAGGCAGATAATAAAATCTTCAACAAAATGCTAGTGTATAGAATGCACTAGCAGACAGTTTTTAAAAATCACTATAATCGGGTGTGATTCATTGCAGGAATGCAAGGATGATTCCTACGCAAATTAAAAAGTGTGACATCATGGTACATGAAGTAGAATGAAGCCCTCATCCCTTGCTGGCTACAAAATCAACTCAAAGTGAATCAAAGACATAAGCGTGGAGTTGAAATTATAAGCCTGCTGGATTAAACATAAAATAAACAAAACAGGAAGCACTTCAGACATTGGAAAAGAAAAGGATTTGTGGCGGGGGCGGGGGCAGGGGGAGGGGGGAGGGACAGTGTTACAAAAGCCCAAGAAGCAAAACTAAGCACAGACCAACAGGTCAGCCATGAAGCAAAGCCTTCACAGTGAGGAAATGATGCAGGGGAGGATTTACAAAGGGCACATCTGACACCAAGTGAATATCTACAATTACCAGGAAGTGGGGAAAAAAAACAAACAATGATGAGGGAAACAAAGCTGAATATCCCAATTTTAAAACAAGGCAGTAGTAGTTCTGCAGATATTTCTGGGAAGAAGGCATAACAATGGCCAACAACTCTATGAGAGGATGTTTGCGATCGCTAAGCATCAGGGAAATGCAGTCAAACCATACTGAGCTGTCATGTCACACAGTAAGAATCACTGTCATACAAAAGAAAAGGACCAGAAGCATTGGTGAGGAGTTGGGGAGACAATTACACTAGGCAAATAAAAGTTACATTTACAATTTATTTATTGAACCAGCAAAAGAGATAGCGCCCTATCATTTGTGACAACAGGGATGGAACAGGAGGTCGCTGAGTTAAATACAGCAAACCATAGGCAGGAGGAAGGGAAGTGATCCATAGTCAAACTTGGATTGTTTAAAATCCCAGAAGCTGAAAGTAAGAAGGAGCTATTGGCTGAGGCCAAGAGCTATGGGTGAGAAGGGATGGGGACTTCCCAATCAAGATGTACACACACTGGTGTGCAATAATGGTATGGAAATGTGCTATATAGTAATATTATACATAGAAGGGGCAGTACAGACAATGATAACGCCTTCTGTATGCACAAGTTTATGCTGTTTTTATAATGAAGAAATGAGCAGCATTTGAGAAGGTAGAAATGCTTACCCCAAGTTAAACATTGAACATTGTATATACATCCCAAAAGCCACATAAGGAATATGTACAATTTCATTTTTATATTTCAGTTAAAATAAATTTAAGTGAAAGAATTTAATTTAAAAAAAGAAGAAGAAGAAAAGCCCAGAGTCACATGAACTTCTGAGTCTCAGCTCCCAGCCCTGCCACTTCCTGCCTGGAAAAGTTGGAGACGTTCGGCAACTTCTTACATCTAGCTCAGGCTAGTATAAAACAGGGCTGATCACAGTACCAACTAGTGGACCACATCTTGAAAATAAAGGGGATAATTTGTGCATCATACACTGCATGATGTATATGAGGTATCCAATAACAGTGTCTGCTTCCATCTCTTATCACCATTAACATGGTTTTATACTCATTAGGAAGTCTGCTGAGATGCTCACATAGAAAGTACAGCATGGCCCAAGTCTCAAACCAGAGGCCTCCAACCTCAAGAAGAACTTGATGCAGCATGGTCAACTGACAGTGCTGACTTCCCTGAGTCCCTCATCAGGATCCAAGCCAGATGCTGACAACTCCAGTTTAAGGAACTGTGCTTCCCCCACAGACCTAGCCAACCCACGCACTTTTCTCATCAAAAATGTCTTGCACAGAGATACACGCAATGCTTCATCCATAGAGGTCATTAGCATGCCCCTGGCAGCCTTTATTGATATTCAGTTTACAAAGCAGTGACCTGGAGAGGGGGCATCTCTGGCAGATTAATAGATCACAAGGGTCATTACTGGTGCGCAGGCACTTCCAGGGGCTACCATTTTCTGCCAACTGGTTGTAAGCACACAGTTTGAGCTACCAAATGCTGTCCGCTCACAAGGGTCTCCATTAGCAGATGGCACGTGTTCGCAATAACAAGGTCTTGCATGCACGCTGCACTTTGCATCTTTCCAAGCAAAGAGAGAGAGAGAGAGCCTTAGAATTGAAATGAAATATTTATTTATTCTGGAAATCTTCACGAGACAAGCCTGTTCAGCTTCTACAGAGTTCAACCCCTCCATCACCACAGTCAGGGCGGCTTGCTGCTCGCCTCACATCCATCCTCCTTTGTTCTGTACAACAGAGCACCAATTATATTCTGAGCAAAGCCAATCAGAAAGAATAACACTTCCTGATTCTCCTTGGGGTTGAGGAAGCCCCTAGGATACACACAGATGCCACTATACAGGGTGGCCTGGAAACGCCTCCGGTCACTTTCCTGCTTAGAATTAGGGAGATGGTGGCTGAAGCACCAGTAGGCCAATAAGAAATGTGTAACTGGGCAGAGCCAAAACCCAAAGAAGTCTGGGGACCTGCTGACTCTTTGAAACTGCCACAGGAGCCCAAGCCTCGTTCGTTACCCACAGCCCTTTTTATAGGCGAGAGAAGAAAAAACAACTGTCAAGAACTGTGAAGGGTCCAATATTTCAAGTACCTTGCAAAGCAGCAACAGAACCTGCCACAGTATTAAGGATTCTAACAAAAGCCATGAGCAAAGGAATAGAGGAGTACTCACAGCGCAGCGGGCAGCTGGAGCTTTGCACTCAGCTGGGATCCCCTGCCTCACGGGTCCTGCAGAGACCGTGAGGACCTTTCAGATGACTCTGTCCACGCAGAAGCGTTGCTTCTCAGGTAAGGTACCAAACGCTTAGGAAAGTCCGCTTTTTACAGTAGACAGCAAACACTCCTGCTCAACCTTTACCTTGAAAAGAGACTCTAGCTTTCTGATCTGTATGCTACATGGTAAACATCTTTCTGGGAAGGAGGGAGGGGATGCGGGAGGGAGGAAGGAGCTAAGGGAGGGAGGAAGGGAGGGAGAGAGAGACAGAGACAGAAAAAGACAGAGACAGAGACTTTCCAGTGCTGCTTGCAGCAAACACCCTGCAGAGGAGACTCCAGAACAAAAGCCACCCATGCCTTTGCTCATAAAATTCAAATGAATGAGGAGCTACAGACAGCTGCACACAGACGACAACCAACTAGATGTGTGTCCATGAGATGACTTGGAGGATACAGGCACTGCCACCAAGTCTGGTGACAGGGATCAGCCTATCCCAGGACCCACATGGTAGGAGGGACAGATGCACCTGTTGGCATCAGAAGACAATCCAAGGAACTGCCTACCTTAAGTTGTCCTCTGACCTCCACATGTGCTGGGCCACACACACACACACACACACAAATAAATAAATAAATACAATAAAAAAAATTTTCAGTGACAGTAGGAAAAAGAACTTGTTGCCAAGCCAGACAACCTGAGTTTGATCCTTGAGACCCACATGATGGAAGAAAAGAATTGTTTCCTCCAAGTGTTCACCTGCCCTCCACACATGCTCCATGGCAAGTACACGTGTACACGCTAATGCACATGTGCACTGGCGCACACACACACTAAATGCAGTGATTAAAATTGTTTACAGAGCCATCTGGGCTGTTTAAGTTGTTGCCACCACCTTTGCCACTAGCTACTGAGCAAAATTCTCACTGACTGTTCGGTGGATTCAGCTTCTCAGCATTTTCCTTTGCACACCAGAACCTGGTCCATGTGAATCTTTTCAGCTAAGAGCCACGTAGGTAGGAAAAGCAGGAAGGTTAACCCTATAATCCCATTTGTACTGTTCATTCGGTATGTAACTTTAGCAAGTGACTAGAGTGGCCTGCTCCTCGGCATCCTGATCTAAACAGTAAGACTAACAATAGTAAGCATGACCACCCAAGTTTGAGTCTCAGCACCTAAGCAAAGGCTGGTCATCGTGGTGCACATTTGTGAATTCCAACACTGAGGAGTCAGAAACAAGAGGGTCCCTAAGCAGAAACCTCAAGGAGCAACCTGTCTCAAAAAATTTCGGGTGGAGAGTGCTTGAGAAAGACACTTGACCTGGCCTCCACACATGTACTCAAACACACATGTACATACATACAGCAACATATATATATACACCTACACATTCATCCACATATTCACACAACCACATGTACACATACATGCATAGACACAACTACATGTACACATGCCTGCATTTACACACACAAGCATACACACAACCATACTCATGTACACATACAGAGAGAGTGAGAGAGAGAGAGAGAGAGAGAGAGAGAGAGAGAGAGAGAGAGAGAGAGAGAATAAGTATGAAACTCATAGTAGCCCTGAGGAGTCAGTGTGCTGCAATCCTTAAGTTACTGCAGTCAGTGGCTGATTTTGGCTGCCAACTTGACACATCCAGGAAGAGGGAACCTCAGTTAAGAACTGTCCTCATTGGGTTGGCCAGTGGGCATGTCTGGGAGGCATTTTCTTGATGCAGTTGATGAAGGATGGTCTCGCCCACTCCCTAAGTTAGGGGGGGGGCTCATCTATATAGACATATAAATACATATGTACACACACACACACACACACACACACACACACACTAACTGAGCATAATCCTGAAAGCAAACCAGCAAGCAGCCTTCCTCCATGGTCTCCTCTTCAGTGCCATCCCCAGGTCCCTATTGAGCTCCTACCTTGACTTTCCTAGTGATGACTATGACCTACAAGCAGAAATAAACTCTTTGCTCCCTTGAAGCTTCTTTGGGTTTTGGTGTTTACCAGAGCCACAGAAAGAAAACTAGAACCATCACCTGAACTGTCACTTTAGGCAAGTGTGAGTTGGAAGTACAGAAGAGCCCAGTAGCCCCACGCAGGCTTGTAGAATTCCACGGGTCTATGTCTGGAGCCCAGTGGGAGCCTTTCTCTGCCAAGTGACAGACACCCCCAAGATCTTCAAGGATAAAGGAAGCCATTTATAAATGCCTCACACCCTGGCCTATAATACTGGAAACACCACCAAACAGCTACGGTGGCTACCATTGCTCACGCTTGTGTCAGATTAAAAGCTGCTGTTTAATCACTCCGAGATATCAAGAGACCTGTGCTCTTTTTACTCTGACACATGAATAGTTTTAGCCAAACATTATTACATTTCTCTGATTGCAGACCCCTTTAATCTTCTGCTTTGCTCTGACAGAGGTTGCCTGGGGTCAGTCCAACCTCATCAAACCCTCAGTTGATTCAATCAGAGCATAGAGAGTTCTCAGTTCTCAGAGCGAGCCATGTTCATGTGGCTGAATCAATGGGAAGGATTTGGGCTCTCTTCTCTGGAGAGGCCTCTGAACTCCATTTGCTCTAAATAATGCTTCATGAGACAGATCCGAGTGCTAATTGAAAACCTTTCATGCCACGCAGTTAATACAGAATGAGATCTGAAGTCTCCTCAAAAGCCTTCCAACACTCATCGCATTTTAACATGAGCCTAACATACTGAAACTGTCTCCAAAATTTGAAAGTTTAAATGTATAGATTTTCTTAAAGTGAGATTGATTTGAATTAATTTTTTTGAAATGCAATCCTTAATAGAATGTCGCTGTAGAACATCTCTATTTCATCACGTCTCTGACAGCTGAGAAAGGTCTCGCTCATACTTTTGAATTAGAACGGGTAATAAATGTGCAAACCTGACTTGAGATGGGTTTATTACCCCACCAAAGGTGCCAGAAGAAAGCTTATAATTAAGCAGTAATATCAACAGACAGTGAGCTTGGGAGTGTGTGCTGCTAGTGTGCAAGGATTTGTAGAGTGTTAGGAGGCTCTGCCATTCATTAGAGGTTTGCCACCACATTTCACAGCCAGCAAGCTACTACAGAGCATCCCTAACTCCTCATAACTTCTTACATCACCAGGCTAAACCTTCAAACTCACCAAAATTAACCTGGATTCTTTCTTTCAATACACTCTACAATTTTAAGAGCTGGGGGGGGGGGGGGGGGGGGGGGGGGGGGGGAGGCGGCCAAGGAGAAATACTTCTGAATCGTGTTCTAGAGAATTTTGGACATTTTCCCTAGTGCAAGTAGTGCAAGCCACACCAGTGTAAGACAGTCAAACAGGTTAAAGGTTGTGCATTCTCGTCTGATAACCTTCTATTCATCCTCTAGGAAAGCTATTGCTGTTCTCCAGGAAGCCTTCCCTGATTGCCTCAACTCATGGTAGGTTATCCCACCATAGCCAATGTTGCTATCCTGTGTCAGTCCAAAGTGCCTGGAGCACCATCTGGTCAGTGTGTTTACCTCATTTGGTGTAAATGTTTAAGGTTTGATATTATTACGCTGGGCATGTTATTAAGCTGGGTGTGGTGGCGCATGACTGTAATCCCAACACACGGGATTAGAGGCAGGACAAACAGGAGCTCAGAGCTTCATAAACGAGCTCAGGGTCAGCCTGAGCTACATGAGATCCAGTTACAAAAATAAACAAATAAATTTAAATGTTAAATGATCTGACATTATCTATTTGTGCCCCGAGTGTTTTTACGCTCCTGAGAATGTAACAGGAGCCCCTTGGGTTGTTGTGGAGTATGAAAACCTTTAAGACCTGTAACCAGAGAAGAAAAACCAAATGTTTGAGGTAAGCCTTGGGGAAATTCCAGGCACAGAGGTCAGACAGGCACAGGGTATGAAGGCCTCATGTGAAGAAGAGTCACACATTGTTGATGAGACTAATTTAACACTACACTAGTGGGTCTTCCAGTCCTGATTAAGGATCCATGTGAGTCTCAGAAGGACTCCACTGACTCCTCATAAGCTAATAGCCTTCCAGAATATAACTCAACTTTGTTTAAAAAATATAACTGAATCAACTCCAGCAACAATGACATAAAAGTCACAATTTCCAGCATCTAATTAGTAATTACAAGGCAAGAAAAAGAAAGGTCCCAAATGATTGTAAATGCCAGTCAACAGAAATAGAATCAGAAACGACAGAGATGATGGAACTAGTGAAGAAAAAAAAAACCTAAAGCAGCAGTTATTAAATACATCTCCCATGTTCAGCAGAGAGGCAGAAAACATGGGCCACATAAATGCAAAGTGTGGACAAGACACAATGCAGTCATGGTATGGTAATAAAGGAAATCATACTGAGTGAGTGAGTGAGCGAATTAAAAGCTGAGACAATGCAGAGCTGACTGGGCACATGGCTACAGAAATAATTCAGAGAGTGGCTCTGATGCTAAATGCTTATTTCTCAAGTTCTGTGGAACAATGGAAAACCCCGCGCAGAAATTCCAGAAATCTGAAGAAGGGTCACCTCCACTCCAGCTCCACACTGACATGCACATGTATAATGCTACATGAGGCCAAAGAAGGACCAGCCAATAGAGACGAAACAGGTACAGGAAGTGGTTCACAGTGGCTACAGGAAGTGGTTCACAGGAGCTACAGGAAGTGGTTCACAGTGGCTACAGGAAATGGTTCACAGAGGCTACAAGAAGTGGTTCACAGGGGCTACAGGAAGTGGTTCACAGTGAGAGTCTCCAACAGTAAATGGGAATTCCTCCCACCTGGAAAACAAGACCATCCTGAAGCCTACAAGTAGCTTCTTACTGGAACTAAAAGAGTCGGGATTAGAGACACAAACCTCATGAGAGTTCTGGCCTTCATGTGTACACAAACATGTGCACAGGCACCCCCATACACAGGTGCACCTGCATGCATAAACATAAACACACACACACACTTGCACGCATGCATGCATGCACTCATGCACTCACTCACTCACCAAGGAAACACATAAGTGATAAAAACACAATCTGAGGTGAGGGCCCCCCAGTGGAACTGATTCATTGTCTCACCACTATTAACAACTTTAATGTCTTTCTTTTGATCTCTTTTTCTTAAATTTCCAAGAATTTAAAGAAATAGTTAATACTCACTAAATACTACAGTTAAAAAATTAAATTTTAAAAACAGAAACAAGCTATTTAACAATATAGACAAAAGTGTTGATGGTGCATCCCTTTCAGGAAAACATTAAAAACATAACCAATAAAAGTCACATTTACATACATAGAAATATTCATGACCAAATAATACAATATACAGACAGGAGAGAACACTTTATATTCATCTAAACTCTCTTTGTATGAATGTATGTGTGAAATGTATGTATGAACATAGGCACAAGGTTACTGGATTTTTTTAGTTATAAAGTAGGACAATGTCTCCCAAACAACATAAAACTGTCAAAGAAGTTCCTAAAACTTTCATTTGAAGGGAAACTGTCACCGGAAGCAAGGTCATATGAAGTTAACTTGATTGTCCATCTCCTCAGGGAGTGGCCAGTCCCCCTTGCTTGTTCAATAGTCTGGCTGTCAGTGTCAGGAGCAGCCTACCCATGTTACTTGATTTATACCCAACTTTTTATACAACACAACAAAATATGCAATAAACCCAGCTTGACAGTAATTGAGACTAAACAAAATATAAATGATCATGAAGGTATTGAAAGGACTGGGGAACTTGAGGACACTAGCAAGCTTTGTGTAAGGAGACCGCTTGTTTTCGTGAAGAATTGGACAATGTAGAGGCCCCTCCAGTGCTGGCTAGCTGGCTGGCACTCAGGCTCCTCGTCTAGAAAATGGAGCACAATGGGTGCTCCCTAGCCTGGTTTTCCTACCCTGTTGCTGTGACAAAATACCCTGAAAAAAGCAGCTTAAATGAAAGGGAGTTTATTGTAGCTCAGACCATCATAGCAGGGAAGTGAAGGCAGCAGGAATTTGAAACAACTGGTCACATCATGTCCACACTCGACCGCAGAGAAGCAAGCTAGTGTGTTTATTCTCGTGAGAAGTGAACTATCATGTGCATGCTTGTGAGAAGTGAGCTAGTGTGTGCATGCTTGTGAGAA
>OU015742.1:62774572-62798506 GCA_907169655.1 Acomys percivali | reverse complement strand
AGAGAGAGAGAGAGAGAGAGAGAGAGAGAGAGAGAGAGAGAGAGAGATCACAATTCTAAATGTTAAAAACCAACTCTTCTTGTAAACTTTATTATTTTTATTTTTAAAAACAAGAAGCTGGTCTCTGAATGAAATCCTCTTGTCCAGGGGTGTTCTTGGGTCATCTCAGCAGGAAGTGTGAAACAGGCCTCTTAAAGCCTACTATTGTCCTCAGCTAATGATGCAGGCTAGCACCAGGGCACTAAGACCCTTTCCCTCTCTGCGCTTATCGGTAAGCGATGACAAAGGCACCAACGGGGATTCTAATGTTCTAGATGCATCTTACTGAAAGGTTAATTTGCAAATAAAAGTTGTCAAATACTGAGACTGTATCTTCTCCTCCATCCTCACTTGTTCCTGCCTTTATTTAGAATATGTTTCTATATGAGTAATACTTTGTCATTGATTGGGGGGAAAGTGTATAGTGCATGGTTTTTGTTGTTGCTGCTGCTGTTGTTGTTGTTGTTGTTGTTGTTGTTGTTAATAAAGGAAAATGTTTAACTGGGGCTGGCTTACAGCTGCACGGATTTAGTCCATTATCGTCATGGCGGTAAACATGGCGCCATGCAGACAGACATACTGGAGAAGGAATTGAGAGTTCTACATCTTGTTCTACAGGCAGCAGCAGAGGAGACTGTGTGGCCATATTGGGTGTAGCTTGAGCATATAATTCAAAGCCCACCCCCAGTGACACATTTCTGTAAAAAGAACTTTTTTTTTTTAATTTATTCTTGTTACATCTCAAGGGTTAAGAACTTTTTTTTTTTTTTTTTTTTTTTTTGGCCTATCTTAATAGTCTCTTAGGCTTATTGCCTCTGTCTGCTAAACTAGGCCTAGTCCTTGAAGCCTCTAGCCTCCGTACAATCTAACTTAGGCCTAGAATGTTTTCAGCCTCTGAGACTTACTGCTTAATAAACTCACCATTTCTTGTTTTATTGAGCTCTGGGCTGGTTGGTTCAATTAGCTGTTCTGGCCCAAACTCCTCTCCCAGATGACTTATTCAATCTGGCTTTTCTCTCAGCTTCTGAATTGTTCTGCTTGACCTCAAACTAACTCCAGCAATCTTTTCTAATCTTCTGGCTCCTTATTCTGTGGCTCATTCTGTCTTCACCTGTGTCTAGCTTGTTCTCTCATTCAACCTCTCTCTGCAAAACTCTACCAGTAAAACTGCCTCCTCTCCCTTTCTATGCGTTGTGCATGCTATGTTTGTGCAGATGCATGTGAAAAGAATGTGTGTGCACATGTGCCCATGTGTATGTGGAGGGAAGAAAATAACCTCTGATATTGTTCCTCGGGACACTATCAACCTTGGGGGGATGGGGGGTTGGTGGTGGTGATGGTAGTGGTGGTTTGGTTTGGGTTTGGGTCTTCCTATCTCTGAGATTACAAACCTGTATAAACTCAAGCTTTTAAAAAAAAAATGAGTTGAAAAGAAGGACTATATTGTATAAAAAGGTGTCTTATTTAAATAAATAAATAAACTGACTCAATCTCACTTGATATTCTTGTTATATATCTGTATTTTCTGAAAAGAAAAGGGAGTTGGGAAATTTTTATTTAAATAAGTAATTTTAATCAAATTCATTTGATACCATTGTTACATATCTGTATTTTCTCAAATGTGAAAGTACTTGGAATTCATATCTTCATAGTTACAAAGCATGCACTGTACTGACAGAGCCATCTCCCTAGTCTAAACATTGCTTTTTTAAAAACAGTCGTACAATCCCTGCCTTCCAACTGGTGTCTTTAAACCATTTACATTTAATGTGATTAATGGTATCATTATATTCAATTCTATCACACTGTTCTTTGCTCCCCATTGGTCTCATCTATTATTTGTTTATTTCACTTTTCCTGTCTTCTTTTCAGCTAACTAAATATTTCATATTACTTATGTTCTTTGTAGATTATTAACTACAACTTTTTATGCTGTTATTTTAGTGTTTGTTTTAGATACACAACCTCATCACAGTCTATAAATAAACACTTTATTTTATGTATATGAGTGGTTTTCCTACATGTCTGTCTGTGTTACTATGTGATTGCTTAGTGCTCAGGGAGGCCAGATGAGGTCATTGGATTCCCCTTGGAGCTGGAATTACAGATGGTTGTGAGCCACCGTGTAAGCTGCTGGCAACCTAACCCTGGTCCTTTCTAGAACAGTCAGTACTGTTACCTCTGAGCCATCTTCCCAGGCCCTAGTCTATTGGGAGGATGTTTATGCACTGTATATATAAACGCTGATTTCTGTACCCAGAGACCTTGTCACAGTCCAGATGTTAGCATCTCTTGAAGCATCTTCTGTCTCAATGCTGTGTAAAAATTGTCTCCATCACATCTGATTGGTTAATAAGGAGTTGAACAGTCTACTGCTAGGCAAGTGAGTTAAGACAGGACTTCTGATCCCAGGAGGGGGTTCCAAGTGGAGGAGAGAGAGAGAGGGAGGGAGAGGGGGAGAGAGAGAGAGAGAGAGAGAGAGAGAGAGAGAGAGAGAGAGAGAGAAGAGAAGAAGTCATGAAGGAGTCACCATGAGGACACGATGGAGTAAAGCAGGAACAGCCAGGGTGAGACTAAGATGACAGGACACATGGCTGGGAAGTAGCAGGCCAGCGTGGTCAGGTTAGAGTAGGTATCTGCCCAGCTATAGTGCCTCAAGCTTATTAGCAAATATAATAGGTCTCTGTGTCATTATTTGCGAGCTATAGAGGATGTTGAAAAGCCCTAATTTTTACAATTCTTAGAATCTACTGGAAACAAATCCTTTCAACCTTGGTATTTCTGAAAAAGCCTGGTTTTTTTTTCCTTATTCTGTTTGAAAGGTATTTTCTCTAGATCTAGAATTCTTAGATTGACAGAGTCTCTCTTCAGAACTTTAACATAACTTCTGCTCTTGTCTCACTCAACAAGAAATTTGCTGTCATCTTTGTATGTGTTCCTTTATATGTGCATTCTTTTTTCTCTGGATACTTTTGAGATTTTGTTAAACACCAGTTCTTGGCACTTTGACTGACATCTAGTATAGTTTTCCTTGTGGTTCTGCAGTAGGAGGTTTACAGAAATTCTTAAGAGTTGTGCATTTAGAGCTCTTACCAGTGTGAAGCCATTGTTAGTGTCAATAGTTTCATGTCCACTCCTGCCACCTTTGGGGGCTATGAGTACATCCAGCCACAGGAAGTTGGCCCACAGTTCAACCAATGCTCTATTCATTCTTCGCCTCATCTCTTCTCTTTGTGTGTCATCTTACATGCTGGATGGTTTTGTGTCAATTGAGAGTAAGCTAAACTCATCTGAGAGGAGAGAAACTCAATTTAAAAAACACTGCTAAAATATCAGGCAAACTAGGAAGGCATTTTCTTAGCTAGTTTTTAATGGGGGAGGGCAGGGGAAGGGCCCTGCCCAGTGTGAGTGGTCCCATCGCTGGACTGGTGGTCCTAGGCTCTATAAGAAAGCAGGCTGAGAGCTGGAGAGATGGCTCAGCGTTTAAGAGCACTGACTGTCCTTCTAAAGGGCCTGAGTTCAATTCCTAGCACCCACATGGCAGCTCACAACTGTCTATAACTCCAAGATCTGACACCCTCACACAGACATACATGCAAGCAAAACACCAATGCACATACAATAAAAATAAATAAATAAATTATTTAAAAAAAGAAAGAAAGGATGCAGGCTGAGCAAGCCATGAGGAGCAAGTCAGTAAGCAACATCCCTCTGTGGCCTCTGAATCAGCTCCTGCCTTCTGCACAGTTTGGGTTCCTGTCCTGACTTCCTTTGATAATAAACAGTGATGTGGAAACTTAACCTAATAAACCCATTCCTCCCCAAGGTTTTGGGGTTTGATTGGTTGGTTTGTTTGTTTTGTTTTGTTTTTGTTTTGTGATGGTACTTATCATAGCAATAGAAACTCCGGCTAAGATACCATATGTAATTTCTAGGAGTTCAAGTTCACTAGCTCTACATAACAGTAAATTATACTTCTTGAAGTTACATTTGAATGGCATATATATATCATATATAAGTGATACCACTATTCAACTTTTCAATTATATATATTATAGTTATGGTAACTATCTTAATATGCCATTTTTGGCTAATTCTAACATCTCCCAGTTCTGGGTGATATTTGATTGATTTGGTCTTCTTCCTGGTTGTGATTTCTAATTTCTTTGCCTGTCTAGTGATTTTTTTTATTAAATGCAAATATTCTGAATTTCACATCATTGACTGCTCCCCATTCTCTCATTTCTTCTGATATTCTCACATGTTTTTTTTCCTTCTAGTATGCAGTTAGTCACACTAAAACAGTTTTCTTAGGACTCATTAGAAAAGGCTGGAGCAGCAGCAAGTCTTAGGATGGTCATTCTGTGGGCTCTGCCCAGAGTCCACTGAATGCTGAGAAATAAAACCACAATTCTCTGTCCTCTTTGGGCACTGTTAGCTATCATTTATTTTGGTGGTTCTTTCTCAGGCCTTGGGTAATTTTATCACCCTGTGTACCCATCACTACCCAACTGAGCCCTCAGAGAATCCTCGGAAGTTTTCTGCGATTCTTGCTCTGTTCCTCTGAGTACATCCTCAATGCTTGAACATCAAAGGTTGGGTCATCGAGGTAGTGCTATGATGAGACGACAGAGCCTTTGAGAGTGGGCCTGCCACAGGGAGAAAGCCCTCTTGTAGAAGGTAGTGAGACTTGAGGCACTCCCTTGCTCTCTGCTGCTTCGTGGCCATGAGATAAAAACTTCTCTTTGGGTTTGTTTCAGACAGGAAGTGGGGTGAATCTTTCATCTTGGCTAGACGTGAGGGTCCCTAGCTCAATCTCTTTCTGTCCTACTTTTATTGTTAATCATGGATACTTACTATTTGCCCACCAGTTGAAAGATACGCTTTCTAGTACTTACTTTCTAGACCTTTCCATTAGTCCATATTAACTCAAAGAAATACTGTTGCCTTAGCTATGAGTACTGTGGCCTCTGTGCGCATTATGCTGGATGGGCTCATATTTATGTGCTCATAAATGCTGGAGATTACACTGACTGATTCTGTTAGTTTATTTTCCCATCTATAAATTGAAACTTTGAAACCTGCTTTATGTGACTATTATTGAGATGAGATGCTGTCACAGGTAAAACCGACATAAATAGCAAGAAGTCCATACTTGGTGAGAGACGTGACTATTACTGGACTTCCTGTTCTAGGATACTCTTCCTCCTTCCCAGCCTCCACACTCCTTATTCCGGATCTGTTCAGCCTTGATATTTCTTGACTGTGCACCACAGTGACAGATAATGCTTTAAGTTAAATCTCAGGCCCTGTGACAGCTGAGTCACACCATCAAGAGCCTGTGTAGTGAAGATGAGTCCCAGGCCTAAAATACCAGAGTGTGTGGGTGATCTCTGCAGCCATTGTTGACAAGTACCTGTTAGATATTTTTACTTTTTTCCAAACAAGCCTCTGCCACTTACTTTTAAGAAGACTTACGTCTCCCTACACTTAAGAGGTCAAGCAGACCTGGGGCCCCACCTAGGATTGCTCATGTTGTTCCTTGCACATATTTAGGGAGCTTCTATCACTGTACAAACACTGCACATTATAAAGATGTTACAGGTCACCAACAGGTAGGAGTGAAGCCCAGAGAAGGAATGCCTTTGGCTACAAAAACATCCAATGTGGTTGAAAAAAAAATCAGCTCTGAAATTCACCAGTTCTATAATGCAACTGAGAATCACCTCCCCAACAAAGGCTCTCTGGAACATTTCTCCTGGGAATATTGTTTCATTCCCAGAAAGAACTACTGCTCTTGGAACTAGAAACAATAAACTAATGGAACTGAAGATTATTATTTGTTTCAGCCAAAACTGTGGCCAAATTCCAGGTCCACTATTAAAAGTATCACTACATTGAGTGAGTTATTTGACCCACTGAGGATTGGGAGGCTCAGACCCACCTGCTCATGTGAGCCCGAGTTAAGGTTAGCATAAAATATAAAATGTCCTGTATCTACTACATCTCCGGGAAATGGTCAGCAGTATCACCATCATCACCACTGCCATCAGCAGCAGCATCAAGGCCATCATCATAGTCGGTATTGGTTGGGGTAGCAGTACATCTAACCATTTGAAATCCTTCAGGACAACATTGCTCAACAGACTCTTTCATAATGGTAGGACTCCATGTCTTTGGCACCTCATGAGGTATACACATAGTTATGTTGCGTAGCAAAGCTCTAATAATAAGAATCACTTGATGGGAAAATTCACAAACATTGGCCTTCTCTATATCAACTGGAAAGACATTCCAAGGGTCAAGTGTGCAGGAATGCTCACCAGGAAGAGGTGATGGCTTACATCTCCCTAATGATCTGCTCCAAGACACACAGTTGCTCCCTCATACATCTAATTTCCCCTCAATGCCACTGGAGTTTTATTTATGTTGCTGTGATAAAGTAATCTGATGAAAGGCAACATAGAAGAGAAAGTTGTCTTAGCTCACAATTCCAGGTTATAACACATTATAGAAGGGAACTCAAGACAGGAACTCAAAACAGCTAGTCACATCAGATCCACAGTCAGGAGTAGAAAGAAACGAATCACGGCTGCTGTTTGCTTACTAGTGCTCAGCTCAGCCTCTCTATTCTTTTACAGTCAGGACCCCATGCCTAGGGAATGGTACCACCCACAGTGGGATGGGCTTTCCCAAATCATTTCACATAGTTAAGATGGTCCCCTCCTGACGTGCCCACAGGCGTACCCAAAGAAGATATTCTCCCATTGAGACTCTCTTCCCATGTGTCAACTGAACATTAAAACTAAGCATCACAAGGCCCCTCTAAGGGATGCTTTCTCAGAACCCGCCTTGCCCCTCACTTCTACATTACTTCTTGGCATTACTGATGTTCCCTCTTTACTTGTTATGTTGTGATCCTGTCTCCCACTGCCAGCAGGTGAGCTCCCAGAAGGCAGATTCCTTTTTTGCCTTGATCATCGCTTGATCAAAATGCCAAGAATGTGCCTGAAATAATTTAGAGCTTAGTATAATAACATTTTGTTGAAATTCACACCACCAGGCTGTCTGAGGAGAGTCCAGACAGAGCTAACTGTTTGTACAGGATAGTTTCTGAAATTCAAAAGCCTCCCTGTCGCTTGCAGCCTCTGACCCTACATGTTCAGACAAGACCCTGGCATCCCACAGACACAGCCAACAGGGCTCTAATCTATCCAGTCTGTTACCACTATAAGGCAAGATCACATGTCCTCCCCCTCTCCTCTCTTGACAATGTCCTCCCTCCTCTGCTCCCCCCCACCAAGAGAATATACATTTTTCTTAGCGCTATGACAAGTGACTCAGAGATAATTAAGCAGAGAAGTGTGTCACCCAATGCCCACTTACTTAAAGAATACGTGCTACTTGTTGCTAGATTATCTGGCAAGAAGGAGGAGGAAGAGGAAGAAGAGGAAGGAAGAAAAAGAAAATGAGGAGACAGAGGAGGAAGAAGAGGAAGAGGCGGAGGAAAAATAAGAAAAAAGAAAAAAATGAACTATTCCAAAAGCACCACCTATTACCAAGAAAAATTGTTGGGCCTTGTATCACTGTAAGAAAGAAAAATCTTTTGCCTATACACATTTATAAAGAAACTAAGAAAAATAGTGTAAAAACACATTCAAAACAACCCTGTTTTTCTTTCCAAAGAACCATGATCTCATTTGACATAGGTCAAGAAGTGAGCAAATAAACTTGAGAATGCAAGCCATTTTATGTGCTATTTAATAATTTTTACCTTCATTTATTTGTGAATCTATGTGTGTGGGTGCAAGTGTCACAGCACATGTGTGGAGTCAGAGGCTAACCTGTAGGGTCAGTTCTCTCCTTCCACCATGTATGTCCTGAGGTTCAACCTTGGGTCGTCAGTCTTGGTGACAAGCACCTTTACCCACTGAGCTACCTCACCAGCCCTTACAAATCACTTTTTAAAATGTAGGCAAGTAGTTTAGATGTACAGAGAAATCTGCACAGGTCAGAGTGGATATGAGCCATTTACCACCCTGCTTGCATTTCTTTGGGTAGGAGCCATCTCATGACCCTGCCACACTGCAGTTGGGGAGGTACGTCTCCTCCACATGCCCAGGAAGAAGAGGAAAGCCAGACTGAACTGAGCCCAGAACTTGGGACCACAGCTAATATGAGAACCAACTATTCCCGAGATAATCAGCCCTCACTTGGAATGAACAAAAATCAGAATAAGATCCTTATACATGTTGATATTTTTTTCACTTAAAACACATCCATGTTGTACATTCTCTCAATCTCTGCTCCATCTTTATCCCTATATATCTTGTAGGCAGGGTAAATTTTGGGTTGGTGTTCCCCTCCCTCCACTAGGAGTCCTGTGTGGTTACAGGATGCCCTCTTCCATCTCCATGACCCCTGCTACTTGTCTAACCAATACCTGGCCCAACATGAGACCCTCAACCATGGGAGAGGGCCAATCTCTGGCACTATTAATGATATTCTGGCATGCTTGTAAACAGGAGTCTATCATAGCTGTCCTCTGAGAGGCTCCAGCCAGCAGTGGATTGAAACAGATGCTGAGAATCACAGCCAAACATTAGGTAACATGTAGGGTGTCTTATAAAAAAAATGGAAGGATAGAAGGACCTAGACATGACAGGAGCTCCAAAAGAAGGCCAACAGAGCCAAGTAACCAGGGCCCAGAGAGGCCTATGGGAACTGAAGCACCAACCAAGGACCTTGCATGGACCGGACCTAGAGCCTCAACACAGATGCAGCTGATGGGAAACTCAGCCATCTTGTGGGTCCCCTAGTAAGAAGAGCAAAGCTGTCACTAACATGCACTCTGTGGACTGATTTTTGATCACTTCCCCCTATGGGGACTACCTCACCAGACCACAGAGGAAGAAAACGCACTCAGTCCTGATGCAACTTGATGAGCTGGGGTCGTTGGTGTGTGGGGATCCCCCGCTTTGAGGAACAGGTGAGGGAGGATGGGGGAAGAAGGATGGAGGGTAGGACCAGGAGGAGAGGAGGGAAGGGGCTACGATTGGGATGTAAAGTTACTTAGTTAGTTAGTTAGTTAGCTAGTTAGCTAGTTAGTTAGTTAAAAACATCCATATTGTATGTTTAATGAATAAATCATACGTTAGTCACTTAGGCTCAGCTTGGAGCCTGATTAACACCACACCATACCACCCCACCCCCAGTTTAAGCAATCAAGTAGTTCATCTGTCTGTCAATCACCACAAGCCAAAGGGAAGAAGAGCCAGTTTTTCACAAGGCAGTAGGGCATAAGGTTAAAGAGGTCACCATTTTAATTTGACCCGGAGATCATGCAGGTCATTTTGGGGTGCCTTCATGGAGAGGCAGGAGGCAACAGAAGGGAGAATTTCCCTCCTCTTCTTTAACCTTGGGTCTTGGAAACTCTCTCAAGTACACATGAGTCTGTTTGGAACTCACTGTTGTGCTAGACAGTTCCCATGACAACCAAGCCCCAGATCACCATAAAGTCACCTCCCATGTCGCCATAACTAGATGCGAAACTGTCTGAAGGCAGAGTGGACTCTCACCAGCCACTGGCTCGTGCATGTCAGAAATGCATGTGCTAAAAAGATGCCAAGTGACTGATTTAATGAAGGAGAGAGAGATCAGCTGTAAACTCCTACAAGCCACAGGCTTCTGAGAGTGGAGGATTATCTGGAGTTTGCAGGCCTAGAAATTTGTTCAGGTAAGAAGTCTGAAATCTGAGTGTAGGTATGTATGTCTGTAACTCCAGCATTGAGGTACGGATACCAATAGATCCCAAAAGCTTGCTGTCAATCTAGCCAAAATAGTGAGCTCTGCGCTAAGTAGGAGACCCTGTCTCAAGGCAATAAGGTGGACAGCGATAGAAGACACCGGCAATGTCCCGCTCAGACCTCTGAAAATGAGCACACAGACAAGCACAGCCACACACCCATGTGTCTCTTTCTTACGCATTATACCAAGGGTGAGGTAACTGACCCTGGCCCAAGCCACCAACCAACACATCATATTTCCCTGGCCAGCACCTGATATGAGTACAAGCTAAGTCAGAATGAAGAAGCAGATGATGGCATGTGACCAGGTTCTTTGCACTGGATCTGAATCCACCTGGGTATGCACCTGAAGCCCCAACACCATCACCAAGAAACTTATGTAATACCAAGATCACTCAGATCAAAAGACCACCCCCCCTACAAAAGATCACCAGGACACGATACAGATGCAACACACACAGGGTCCTGTCTTATGGGCTCGAGCTCAGGTCACAATCCTTCCTGATGCAACAGGACAGGAGAGCGGCCACATGCATTAATACATTTTAAGATAGACAAAACTTTCTCTAGATATAATTTAAAAGGAAAAATACCTCGTCGCCTGTTGAAACGAATCGCTACAAGCAAGAGCTGGGGCTTTCCAGCAGTGTCCCGGATCAGGAGACCATCCTTGGGGGGTCCAGGCCTGCGACCGGGCTGCAAGCTGGAAAAAAGCCTTCACCAAGGCCAAACAGCAGCTGCCCCAAAAGCCCTGTAGTTCCTGTGTCATCCTCGTGCTTGTTCAGCACAAGTGGTGGGACATTTTAAAAGACAAGGAGGGAGTAGGCAGACCTTAGCAGTCCTGTTGCCATCCCTCTCTTAACGCTGCGCACTCAAGCCATAGAGAGCAGGGGCAGGTGGGGAGCAGGGCGCTGAGGCGTTTCGAACCATCAAGTATTCGATAGTTCCCATGTTCGTGGCAGGGGTCCCCAGAGGGCTTTCCACGCTTGGGACAAGCATGTCTACCAAGGACTCAGCAGCAGCCTAGTGTTTGGTGAGAGAAAAGAACCAAACTTCAGAACTGTGACTGTCCTGAGAGCCAGCGGGCTCCCTCACATTCTGTCAGAAACCAAACTCAAAGCAGCCTATCGCGTAATAAGGCTCTGCCTGAACCAGAAAACCAGACCAGGTCTGGAAATCTTACAAAAGATTCTTAGTCGCAAGAGTCACACAAAGACAAGAAAGGAAACAAAGCACAAACCGACAAAATCAGACTTCCTGGTGCCCACAGGTAATGAGACATTGGCATCTCACCATACCGCAGGAGCACCCCACTTTGTCTCCCAAACTTGAGCTTGTACCTCAGTCTCAATCAATACTTATATACACAAAGTCTCAATCAATACTATACACGTACACAAAACAGTAGGGCACACAGACACAGTCAGCTCTCTGATTTGAGAGGGAACTCAAGTACTGGCTCAGCCACCAGGAGAGCATTCAGTAGCCAGATCTGGTAATAAACAGATGTGAGACCCCTTCCTGATGGGGACCAAAGCCCTCCCTTTTGAGGTTCTGAGACCTCTCTGACAGGGGTCAGAGACCCCTCCTGATGGGGACCCAAGTGCCCCCTGATGAGGATTTAAGGCCTCCTTGACAGGGGTCAAAGACCCCCCTCCTGATGGGGACCCAAGTGTCCCCAATGGGATGTGGAACGTCTTTCTAGACTCCTGCAGCCGTTACTATACAGCACATCTGCTAAGTCACTCCTGGATGCCACAGATACAGAAGTCCCGGGATGCCTGAAAACACAGAGCCTTGGCACAGACACATAGACAGACAGTACACTTACCCAGACACACACTTACCAGCCAGAGTAGGACCCTTGATTCGGGGTCCTAGAGGTCTGAGGAATCCCAGACGAGTCCCCAAATGTAATACCCAGATCTCCCAGATCATGAGAACCAAAAAAAAAAAAAAAAGACCACCATGGATACCGATGCAACATACACAGGGTCCTATATTACAGGCTCAAGCTCGGGTCACAATCCTTCCTGATGCAACAGGACAGGAGAGTGGTGCCGGGTTTCAAGGGCAACGGATTTATAAAGGGGGAAACCCATAAGCAGAGCGTGTGGGTCACAGGAATGTCAACCTTTAGGCAGGTTGGGTGGAGGCTGGATCTCAAGGGGAAGTTGTAGGTCACAGGAATGTTGACCTTCAGGCGGACTGAGTGGAGTTTCTGGGGACCGCTGGCAGGTGCAGTTTACAGCAGTCCGTGGTCACTCCCGGAATGCAGGGAGAAGAGTCACCTAGAGGACAAGTTCTCACAGAAAATGCCCACCATGGTATTAGTTACAGGACATACAGAACGTGGCCTTAGTTTGGTTCTTTTTGTTTTTTTCTTTCTGATTTTTTTATTAATTTATTCATATTACATCTCAATGGTTATCCCCTCCCTTGTATCCTCCCATTCTTCCCTCCCTCCCATTTTCCCCTTATTCCCCTCCCCTATGACTGTGCCTGAAGGGGACCTCCTCCCCCTGTATATGCTCATAGGGTATCAAGTCTCTTCTTGGTAGCCTGCTATCCTTCCTCTGAGTGCCACCAGCCCTACCCATCCAGGGGACATGGTCAAATATGGGGCACCAGAGTACGTGTGAAAGTCAGACCCCACTCTCCACTCAACTGTGGAGAATATCCTGTCCATTGGGTAGATCTGGGTAGGGGTTTGAAGTTTATGGCCTGTATTGTCCTTGGTTGGTGCCATAGTTTGAGCGGGACCCCTGGGCCCAAATCTGCCTATCATAATTTTCTTCTTGTAGGTTTCTAGGATCCTCTGGATCCTTCAACTTTGCCATTCTCCCATGCTTCTCTCATCTAGAGTCCCAATAGGATGTCCTCCCCTCTGTCCCAGTTTCCTGGTTAGTGAAGACTTTCATGGGACATGCCCCTTGGGCTAGTATGCAGATATAAGTGAGTATATACCATTTAACTCTTTCGGCTTCTGGGTTAACTCACTCATTATGATCATTTCTAGTTCAATCCATTTGTCTACAAATTTTGGGGATTCCTTGTTTTTAATAGCTGAGTAGTATTCCATAGTGTAAATGTACCAGAGTTTCTTTATCCATTCTTCTACTGAGGGACACTTAGGCTGTTTCCATGTTCTGGCTATTATGAATAAGGCTGCTATGAACATGGTTGAGCAAATTTTCTTGTTGTGTGCTGGAGCATCTTCTGGGTATATTCCAAGGGGTGGAATAGCTGGGTCTTGCAGAAGCCCTATTCCCAGTTTTTGGAGATAGCATCAGATAGATTTCCAAAGTGGCTGAGATCGGGGATACTGATGTCAAGCTTAGTTTGGTTCTTACACCTACAAACTGGGGGAAGTTTTGTGCTGGCTTGAGCTCAGGAGAAAGCCTTCCCCAGACTCTTCATCCCTGGGAAGTAGCAACTGCTCCATTCAGAAGCAGTCTGTCCAGGAAAGCACATTCCTCTAGGAATGTCAAAGACACCCAGACACTTTTCTGATCATCATTTGCCAGTATTGAGAGACTGGGGATCAAAAAGTCAGTGCCCCAGGGCCCACGTCTGGCTCCTTCTCACCTTCCATGAACAAGAGTCTGGAAGAAGCAACCCTGATGGTTCATTTTCAAAATAAAAGCAACTTGAGTCAGCATAGGTCCAAACACAGACAAGTAGAAAACATTAGACCCCCTTCATTCAGCCTAACTACCACTCTCACCCAAATGCTATCAGTCTACTCCAAAACTAAAAGTTCAGAGTAGAAAGCCGATACGAACTGAGCTTGCCTGCAGATGTGATTTGAAAAACCTGCACTCCTGGTTTACACCTTTACAATGATCAGGCTGCAAAGAGTAGAGATGAACATGTGGTCTTTGTTGAGAAAAAAGACAAATTTAAGTGGCAGAGGGAAAGAGAAGACTGAACTGCTATGTAAGACAGAACCGTCTTTATTGCTCAGCCAAAGAGGAAAGGGTGGAGGATGCTGAGTAGGTTAAACTGCTTGTCCTCTGGCCTCCATTAGCACATCTGCCATTCTGGGTTGGTACCAGCTTTGCAAAGTCCTGAAACTAACTGCCTAGCTTCTTCTATCCCAAGTCCCCAGTGCTCTTATTATGAAATGAGGGTCCACATTCATTTCATAATGGACCACACTGCAGCTTTCTGTAGGCCAGGCCCACATGATGTATAAGCCTGACCCAGTTTTGTATACAAAAGCAAACTCCTTTCTGGTAGGTTTCCTTCTCATTTCTTGCCCTGCATACATCCCACCTGCAACTAGCCACACACCCGGTTACAGCTGAGGGATGTAAGCTAATGCGAAGTCTCAGGCTGAAGCAGGGGAAACCTAAGCTCAGCTCTCCCTTGCCTTTCCTCTTCCTCTCCATGGCAACAGAAGGCATCACCTCTTCCTATAAGTACAGCCTTAGCTACCCAATGAGCCACTGACCTGGAACCCTGTGTGATCGTGTGCATCTGCGTCCCCTGTAACCTACTGTAAGGGACAATTTAAGTGAGACCAAAAGAAAGCAATTCCCTGGCCACAGGTCTAAGGAGCTGTTTTTCATGAGAGTAGAGCCTTCACTATGAAAAAAGAGAGGCATTCTCCTACCTATCCCCAACCTGCAGCCAATAACACAGAAATTTATTATTAATGGAGTCTGAAGCTATACCCAAACCACCCAAAAATAAGGAAAACCTTTGCAAAGGCCACGCCTACATCTGTCATGACTCAAGTTGAAGCCAGATGCTGTGGCGCACCCCTGTAATCCCCAAACTCAGGAGGCTGAGCCAACAGACTGATTACAAGTTCAAGGTCAGCCTGGGCTACAGAATGAGACTGTATCTCAAAACAAATAAAGAATAAATTTGTGGGCTGGGGAGATACATTAGTGAGTAAAGTGCTTTCTACGCAGGCATGAGGACCTGAGTTCAAATCCCCAGCACTAATGTAAAAGTGGGTGGTGAGGGAGCATGCCTGTAATTGAGATGTAATATGAATAAATTAATAAAATATATATTTAAAAAAAAGAAAAAGAAACATTTGTTTACTTCCTGTTTCGGAACCATGTCTGAATCTGTAGCCCTTGCTCTCTCGGGCCTCTCTGCCTCAAAAAAGGATCTCTGAGTGTGAGGCCAGACTGGTCTACAAAACACATCAGGACAGCCAAGGCTACACAGAGGAACCCTATCTTAAAAAAAAAAAAAAAAAAAAAACCACACACACACACAAACAAAAATAGTTGTGATTTTAAGACTTTGTCTGATTGGAGTTTTGAGGTCTCAACCCTGGTTGGGACACAATAATGCCAGGAGACTGAGGCCATCAGCACACAATGCTCCACTGGCCTCATGCTGGGGTCCTGGCAGTGGCCCATCCATCCATGCCTCATGCCTCTTCTTCATGTTAACTAGCCAAAGCTCATGAAAAGTGGGAGGATGCTGGAAACCTCTGGCCATTGGGGTGTGCTGCAGATTTAATAGTATTTAATAGTGTTATATATAATTATTAATGTGGCAGTTATTCCTTACTCTGCTATTTTATAAGTAAAAGACACAGAAACCTGTAGTTTTTGATAAGCTTTAATGCACTATGTGGGGGGGGACAGATATTAACCCTCTAAGCTATCGTCTCTACTCCCCAGCCAGAATTCCCATAAATACTTGCACTTGTTCCACCTGGGCTGCTTCTGCTCCATCAGGCCAGTCCTCAGAGGAAGCTGCTCTCAGCCACGTGCTCCTGGTTACGCTAACCCATGGCGACCTGCCTGTTCCTTTCTCTTCCTCCTCTCTCCTACCCCCAAAGCCTGAGTACCTTGGCTCTGCTTACTGCCCTTCTGCCCAGCCCAGGTGTAGGCAACTTTATTTGCCAATCAGGATAATTTGGGAGGCGAGGATTATGCCACACATCATTTTGGATACATCAGGATTTACTTGTAAGGATCTTGGGGGCTAGCAATTAACATATGAATACATAGTAAATCCAGATCAACCTCCCAACAGGGGCAATTTTGACTTTGTTGTGGAATTTTATTTCCTTCTTTTTTCATTACTTGAATTCAATTTTTTTTTTCAATGCAAAAATACCAAAGAACTTTACATAACTGTCCTGGATTGTTTTAGGAATCACTCTCTTTTAGTCCTAAAAATTTCACTCTCACTTACTCGTTCTTTTATTTTGAGAGTGTTTCCTTTTGACAAGATTCCACAGTAAAAAGATTTTGGTTAGGCAACGTGTTCCAGTTAATGGGTAAGAGCTCTATTTCTTCTTAAATAGTTATAACTTGAAAAACTACTAATTTTCATGCAAAAATCAAACTACTTCCTGTCGACAACTTCCGCTCAAGTAGAAAAGACTGGTGAGCTTCACTTTCCACATCTGTACAGAGGAATATATAGGTGTGATGGTCACTCAAAGGGCGGTTTCAGATGCATAGCCCTTTGGTTAGTTTTTGCTTGTTCCTTTGTTTGTTTTTTCATTTTGTTTGTTTCATTTTGCTTTGCTTATTTTTTAAGATTAAAATGTTCCTTCCTGAATTTTTCAGTGTGATATTCATTGTACATAGTATTATTACATGGGGGAGCCTATTTATTTATTTGCTTATTTATTTATTGTCTGCCTTTATGTTTACATTCTGCAGTACATGTGTGGAAGCCATAAGACAGTTCTCAAGGAGTTGTTCTCTGTGTCCGCTTTGCGGGCTCTGGGGATTAAACTTGGGTAATCAGGCTTGGCAGTGCCTTCACCTACTGAGCCATCTCACCTGCCTGACATCTTCTTCTTCTCTTAGCGTTATGAAACACTGCAAGTAGCATGTTTTAATTCTCTGTGAACCACGATGCCAAGCTACATCTTTACTGTTTTCTGGGTTGTTGTTGTTTTGGTTTTTTTTGTTTTTTTTACTCCATTGAGTTTAATTAAGGTTGCTTGCAGAAGCCTGAGTATGGAACCATTGCTACAGTGTGGGCAACTCACCAGTGGCTACACCACCCCCTCCTCCAGTGACCACTAACTGTGAAGAGGTCCTCGGAAAGGGCAGCGGTCTCCTGGGCCTCTCGCTCATCCATGATGGAATGCTGACAGGCCCAGTCTCATGCAAGACTTGTATAGGCATGCATAGCCGCTGTGTATGCATGACTGAAATAGCCACAGCCTGGCTGGATGGCAGTGCGTCACAGCACTCCTCCCATCCTACAACTCTTACATTCCTTCTGTTCTCAGTCCATGGGGCCTTCAAAGGTGACATAGATGAGCCCCTTCACAGTCACTTATTCTTGGCACAATTGCCTAGTATAAGTCTCCATATTGACTTTCACTCACCACAACAGGAACATCTATCTCTTCCCACAGTTGGAGACAACACTATCTATAGGTAGAGATATAAACAACAGTAGTGGGTTCCCCACTGTGGCCTGTGGCCTGTCAACTACAATATTTTGAGTTGGTTTATAGAAACAATTGTGTATCAGGCCTCAAATCCAATCAGAAAGTAATCTGTTACATCCTAAACAACCATGCCGTTATTGTATGAGTGGGTTATCTTGCCATTCAAGTCACTACTGTAGCATTGAGGGGCCACAGCTAAGTAAGCTCTTTCCTCCAGCAGGCTGCATAGCACCTTTAGACAGTACAGATGCTAGCTAGCTCAGTTACAGGCAGATTTCTCTGGGTCCTAGAACCAAACTGCATGGGATCGTCAGCAATACGGTTTTACCATCCAGTTCTGGTGAGCAGCCAAGAGCAACGGCAGCCTCCTGTACTGTTGTGGAGCCTCTTGGACCTCTCTAGCCAACAACTCACCAGGAGGTGTTCCACAGCTGGCATGGGAGTTTTTGTTTAAAAGTCCATGACTTCTAGGAGTCACACAATCCACCCATGTAGGTGGCACCTACATGCCACCTAAATTTTCATACAAGTATATTGTACATTATCGTATTTCCTCTCTAACACCCCTCTCCCCTTCCCCTGTCCCTTGCTTTGTTACCCTAGACAGCTTTACTCCCCAGAGGGGCACTACTTTTCTCTAAGAAGATCCCACCCACCTTCCTTTTCCCAAGACTGTGTCACATCTCTTAGACCAGATTCTCCCAGGAGTCTGGGATTGTCATCCGGATATTAACAGTCAGAGCACGTGGGTGGCTCGGAAAAAAAAAACAAGGTGGAAGAAACCTGCAAACATGGGAACATCATTCTGTGGCAGGTGCATAGGATTACTTGAAAGCTCGTCAAGAGAGAGAAAAGAGTGAGGTGGCTTCAGGGAGACAAGGGAGCTCTGAGGGGACCAGCGAGACTTCTAGGACACCTCCAGCCTGTGTTCTCTGGTAGGGTAGCACTCTTTAGTCAGAGCACTGCATTAAATATGACTCTTTGTTTTCCGAGTTTTGTCAGAAAACACTGTCTAGCGTCTCTCTTTTCTTCTTACTAAATATCTCACAAGTCTGTTTCTCTTCCATACAGCCCAAGTGCCCTCACTAAATCAGGGGAAGAAAGTACCCTGCTGGCCCTTTAAGGCTCAGGTAGGCCCCTCCCACATGGAAATTCCAATTAAAGGGAAACAAGGCCTTTAAGGCCACATGACCATCAATATATATAAAGGTGACAGGAGACCAACATCAATGCCCAATTACCCAAATGTCTTGCCAGGTAGCAGTCTTTAAACAGTCAAGGGCTCTTCGGTGTGTCTGGACTATCCTCTGTTTCAGAGGAATTAAAGCCAGCTGCGAATGTAAATGATTCCTGATCCTCCCAGCACTCTCTCAGAATAATTGGAAGCTGCTGCTTGTTCACAGAGCTGGCAGGGCACAGTTGTGCCATTCCGTTTAGCAGAGGTCGCTCAACCTGTAGCCACGTTCCATCGTTCCATCGGGAAAGGGACTCCTCTTTCCCCTTCAGCAGCAGGGAGATGGACCGGGCCCATCCTGCTCCACCCTGTTATCCTCACATCCACATCACATCCCCGTGAGCATTTAATCACCCAGGCCTGACTCCTTTCAACGAGGCATCTGAGCCTCACCTCCAGGCCTCCGCTGAGTGAAGAACCACTTAGCAGCCCTACAGAAGCACAGACCCTTTAAGGTACTGTGGTTCGGAGTACCTCATGAATGATTTCCGGAGCTGTGGAGGAGGCCGGCATGGAGCTGGCAGATGAGTCATTCGCCACCGCACAGATGTGAGCACAAAGCATTCTCTTCCTCCTCTACACAGCGTTCCTCTGGATGTGTCCAAGTGGACCCATTTAGCAACGGACTAGCTCTTAGTTTAGAGAGGAGAAATTTCAACTCGGTTCTTGCAGCTGAAGGGCTGGAAATTTTTAAGAAGGTCTGATTTTTATGCAAATCAACTTACCCTGCTGTGTGGTAGCTGGTGGCTTTCCCTAAGCCCCTGTTACCAAGAAAAATTTGGTTCAGTGCAGAAGCCTACCTGGCACTTGAATGAAACCTGGGCCTCCAAGAATGAGATCATGATTTCATGGACAAATTGCTCTCAGTCAAGTCAAACTTCTGGAAACATCTATGGATTCCTATGAATAATGAAGCCTATTAAGGGATAGAACTATATATGAGAATCTCTGAGGGGACAGATCAATGACAATGATCATGGTGATTATGGTGATAAAGAAGAAGATAGACAGATAAAAAGATGCATAGATTAGATAGATAGATGCATAGATATATAGATAAATATATAGATAATGAGTTAATGATGGATAATAAATGATAGATAGATTGATTGATAGATATATAGATAGATAGATACATAGATAGATAGATAGATAGATAGATAGATAGATAGATAGATAGATGAGTAGAGAGAGATAGATGATAAATAGCACATTAGGTAGTGAGATAGATGATAGGTAGATTAATACGTAGATAGATTAATAGATAGATAGATGATAGATTAGAGAGATGATATATAAATAGACAGGATATGGGATAATCTATGATGGGAAGTCTACAGGATGGAGAACCAGAAGCAAGCCTCACTCAGCAGAATCATGGAAGCAAATACTGCGACCCTTGGTCCAAGGCTGAAAGCTAGGCATCTAGGGGTGGAGGTACTGCTGCTGTGAGCAAGCCTTAGAGTCCAAAGGCCAGAGAAATGGAGTTCTGAAATCTACCAGTAGAAGAGTATGCCCAAACATAAAAGAACAGACAAAACACTCATGGTTTTGTTTGGTTTGCTTTGCTTTTTTTCTCTGAGGTCTTGGTGAATTGCGTGGGGCCTGTCATCACTGGACAAGAAAAAGGGTATATTCCTGTCTCAGCTTACTGACTCAGAGGCCAGTCTCTTCTAGAAACACCTTCACAGATATTATAATGCTCCACCAGCTATCTGTATGTCCTTTGATTTGGTTTGGTTTTTAGTCCTTTGAGACACGGTCTCATGTATCCCAGGCTGACCTCAGACTCACTATGTAAGTCATGCTGAGCTTCTTGGAGTTTTAGGTATGCCACACCTTGCCGGTTTGGAAAGACTGGACCAAGACCATGGAGCAGCATTTTAGTGCCAAATGGACAAGGCTGGGGCTGTCACTCAGCAGTGGAGCATTTGCCTCAGATATATGGCAATATAAGTTCAATGTTCAGTTCAAAAAACTGACTAGATAGCTATGGAGTGCTTTATACATTTGTACATGCACACAAACACACACATGCACATCCACATGCCATTGGTAAAGTCTGACAAATGGACACAGAAGCCAACTGAAGCATCCCCCAAAGGCAGCCTCTCACCTGGGCACAGGAGACTCACATCTGTAAGCTCAGTGCCTGGGAAGTCAAGCCAGAAGAAGCACTGAGTCCAGGCCAATTTGACCCATAGAGACCTAGAATGAATTCCTGTGTCAAATAGGTAAGGGCTGACCCACAAAAGTAGAAAAGAAATATCTGAAAGTACAGACTAATATAAGCAAATGACTACCTTAATAATTAGAGGACGTGGCTAGAGCTAGAGACATGGCTCGGTGGCTAAGAGCACTGGCTGCTCTTGCAGAAGACCTGGGTTCAGTTTCCAGAACCCTCTGGCTCACAGCTGTTCATAACTCCAGCTCCAAGGTATCTCCTACCACCAAGAACACACATGGTGTGCAAGCATTCACACATGCAAAACACTTACACACGTAAGAGAAATACATATCCAAAAACAAACAAAAAGGATGAAAGAACACATTCCAAATGTTGCAGATGCTTGCGCTCAAATAGCTGAAGGGCGCCTCCCACCCCCACCCCATTCCTTAAATGTGCAATGCCCACAGTGCCTTTCCTCTAATGACTGCTGAACAAGAAGGAAGAGAGCAAAACCTGACAAACTCAAGCTCAGCAAGGTGGCCAAGGTCAGCTCAACAGCCATAAATCATGTCAAGCGTCAAGAGTACAACATCTGATGTCACGTAATGAGAGCAACACCCGGCCTCCGAGATCTCTCAAAAACTCATAACCCTGGCCCTCGGGAGACATCCTGCAACCCGCCTCTGAGGGATATTCCCAAAATACCTGGCCAGTCATTCTCAACAATGTCAAGGCCACCAAAAGAGGGGAAAATTAGAGACACTACCCCAACCAGGAGGAGGCGTGCAGCTAAATGGCCTATGGTTTAGAACCTGAAAAAAAATCAGGCAAAACTGGGGTCCCCCTGAATAAAGTATGGACTGTACTTCATGATAAGACAGTGCTGAAGGACCGCCTACAAACAATGCATTATCCTCATCTAAAATGTTGATAACATAGAAAATCGAATGTGTCCTATGTGGGGAATTTTTTGTGCTATCTTAACAATTTCCCCCATAGTCTAAACTTTTCTAGAATAAAAGCTTATTTTTGTAACTTTTTTGGTTTATCTACATTATTTTATGTGCATGAGTGTTTTTCTCAAATGTATGTCTGTGAACCACACGCAGGCCTGGTGCCCACAAAAGGTCAGAAGAGGGCATCAGATTCCCCAACACTGGAGTTATGGACTATGGTTGTGAGCTACCATATGAATGCTGGGAACCAAAGCTAAGCCCTCTGCAAGAACAAGTACTCTTAACCTCTGAGCATCTCCAGACCATTATTTTATTGCTTTAAGATTTATTTTTTGTTGGGCACGGATCACACCCAGTGGTGGTACCGAGCCTACTTCAGCTCCTGCGCATGCGTGGATAAGGGCACGACAACAATGTTTCTCTTTCCCCCTCCCGCACGGGGTATGTTAATGAGGCATTGGCCGGAGGGCCAATCCCCCCTCCCGCACGGGGAATGTTAATGAGGCATTGGCCGGTGGACCAATCAGCCAGAGACACACCACGCTAAGGCCTGCATATAAGCGGCGCGCTCCGAGGGCTTGGGGTCTTTCGCTTCAGCTTCAAGGGCGCTCCCAATAAAGCGTGATTGAGAAGGATCCTGGTGTCGGCGTCTTTCCTGCAGGTGGGGAGGTCGCGACAATTTTTATTTTTAATTATACATATATGTATATCTGTTACATATGTGCACATGAGTGAAGTGTCCTTGGAAACAAAAAGAGGGTATCAGATCCCATGGAGTTCTAGTTAGAAGCAGTTGCGAGCTACCTGACGTGGGTACTGGGAACTGAGCTCAGGTCAGGTCCTCTAGAGGAGCAGTAGGTGCTTTTTTTTTAACTGTGTGTATGTATGTGTTTACATAAGTATGTACATACATATGCACATACGTATGTATGTATGTGGATCAGCACATGTGTGAGTACAGGTGCCATTAAATTTGGGTGCTGAGAGCCAAATCTGGACCCTCTGCATGAACGGTATGGTCTCTCAATCACTGAGCCATCTCTTCAGCCCCTAGAAAACTTATTTTAGACAAGATTGTTCTAGCACGTTATAAAGATTAGAATGACAGACCTAAAGAGGGATGAGGCAGGTAAAGATGGTAGCTCTGGATAAGTTCCGGATAAGCTTCATGGGGAAAGGATGGTACTGCCTCCTGCAGAAGGGTGTGAAGTGAAGATAAAAGATTGCCAGGACCGGGAGCTGCACGTGGCAGCATGCAAGGATACAGACAGTTCTAAGAGTCTTCACAGGAGATGGAGAAGATTCTGGCTCCCAGGTCTTGGAATTGAAAGTCCACTCTCCAATTTAAAAAAAAAAAAAAAGTAGTATTTGGGCTTTGAAGATGTGGTTTAGTCAATAAACCGCATGCCTTGTAAGCATTAGGACCTAAATACAATCCTCCGAATCTACCTAAGATACAGCAGGTATAGGACACAGAGTGGTAGCCCCAGTGCTGTGGAAGTGGGACCCTTGAGGCTCACTAGCCGGCTGGCCTAGTCTGCTTAGTGACTTCCAGGTCGATTAAGAAGCTCAGACTCAAAACATTATAGTTGGATATTAGTCACATACTACAGGATAACCACACTACAATGCACAGACCTAAACAAGCTAGGTAACAAGGAAGATCCTAGGGAGGATGTCTAATTCTCATTCAGAAGGGCAAATAGAATTAGACACTAGAAGCGGCTGAAGAGAGGGAACAGGACGGGATGGAGTCTACCATAAATGTCCTCTGAGAGACTCCACCCAGCAGAGGATCAAAGCAGATGCTGAGACTCCAAAAGAAGACCAATAGAGCCAGCAAATCTAGGCGTAGGAGGGCTGGCAGAGACAGATGCACCAAACAAGGACCATGCATCAGAGGACCTAACCCCCTGCTCAGATGTAGCTGATAGGCAGCTCAGTTTCCATAGGGGTCCTGTAGCAAGGGGAGCAGTGGCTATCTTCCATCACTTCCCCCTGGCAGGATGGCCTAGCCAGGCCACAGAGGAAGAGCATGAGGCAGACCTGATGAGACTTGATAGGCTGGGGTCAGATGGTAGGGGAGGAGGTCTCTCCCTCTCCGAAGACTAGGGGAGGGGGGAGGTAAGGTGAGGGAGGGAGAGTGGGACCGGGAGGAGATGAGGGAGAAGGCTACAATTGGGATGTAAAGGGAATAAATTTTCAAAACTAAATTTAATAAAAAGAAAACATGAACAGCACCAGAGGGATGACTCCCAAGGTTTCTCCCAGCCCTGTACACACACACACACACACACACACACACACACACACACACACACACACACACACACACA
>OU015742.1:62760458-62771402 GCA_907169655.1 Acomys percivali | reverse complement strand
TATATATATATATATATATATATATATATATATATATATATATATATATCTGGGTTTGGAGATACAGCTTAGTCAGTAAAAGTGCTTGCCTTGCAAATGTAACAACCTGAGTTCAATGCCTAGAACATAGGTTAAAACCAAAATGGGCACCATCAGCAAATAGAGACAGCCAGCACCCGACCTCCCATCCACTTTCCCTGAGAACTCAGCCCAGGAGTGTCTGTGGACATGTGGTACTTACTCAGAGCCCAGCCTCTGCCATAGCCATTGGCAAAATAGGATGCTGGAAGCAGTGCCCAGAGTTGCCACACAGCCTTCCTTGTCTTTACGCAGAGCCGCTAGAGTGAGCACCACATCAGGAGCGTTCATGTGGAACCACTTGGCTCATTCAAGGACAGCTGTTGCTCAGCACCTCAGTGGAGTCAGACAGTGGGACTGGTCGTGGAATCTTGTCACATTGGCTTTTCTCCTCCTCTGCCCAGATGGGTTCTTGAATGCATAAAAGCACTAAGAGGGTGAGGGAAGAAACATGTGCTTAATGACATTACCAGGACCGTGTTTTGACTACATTCACAGTTCTTAGAAAGGGCAGTGCTGTGGGCCACATCCATGGCTGCTCCCACTGTTTTAATGAGTCCCTGAATACTGACAGGAAGGCCATTTAGGCCTGACTAACTGGGTCACAAAGATGTGGGTGGGCTGCAGAAGCTATGTCGCCGACATCAAAGTGACCAATGGGCCTAATTCAAAGCCACTGGAAGGTGTTGGTGAGCTTCAAACAGAACCAGGAGCCAGAACTGACCTGATGGCACAAGACAAGCCAGAGTTACAGCCAACCTGGTGGTCTCTACTTCTCTACAGTTAGTCAGGTTGTGGCAATTCCCCAGTGCTGGTCCCTCATGTGCCACTACTGTGAAGTTTACACCATTGGCATTCGCTTTTCTGTTATTTATTTAACTTGTCTAAAGCAAGATAACTCAACGTCCTGCTTAAATACATGGATTTGCGTTGAAATTTTATGTCATGACCACACACTGGCAAACCAGGATCACCTGCCAGGAACACAAAGCAATAACTGATTAAGTACAACAGAGATGGGTACTGCTGCCAGACCTGAGCCATTGCCCCGGGGACAATCTGGAATGTATCTCATTGTCACTTTCACTTTTTTATAGGTGGGTGGACAGGGTGGCTTAGCAGGTGATGGTGGATAATTGAGTCAGCTTATTTTTAAGCAATTTTTATAATGTAGCAAACACCGCGTCTTATTATAGTTCACTATTAAAATTGTGTCCTTGGGAACATATAAACAATTAATTTCTTAACTGGCAACTGGGGCTGGAGAGATAGCTCAGGAGTTAATAGCACTGGATGTTCTGATAGAGGACCCAGGTTCGTTCCCAGCACCCAGAAGGTGGCTCACAACCCTCTGTAACTCCAGTTCCAAAGGATCCAGCTTCCCTCTTCTGGCCTTAGCAGGTACTGCAGGGACGTGGTACACTATGTACACGCATGCAAACACTCAGACACATAAAAGAAAACTGAAATAAATACATCTGTTTTTAAAAGATTTTGCAGTTAGTAAACCACAAATGACTTTTTTCTCCTAGAATCAGAAACACTTAAGAGAAAAAACTTTCTGCATTCTGGCCATCTTATCCATTCTTATTTTAAGCTAACGTCACCTGGAGATGTGTCTGTAGCCATCTCCATCTGCAGCTCTGGGTCAGCACCAGGGATAAGTCGGTTGGTCATCTGCACTGTTGATTCCTGCCTCAGTGAGAACAGCCACAAATTATGGCTTATGGAGCTGAGGCTCATTGAGAGAAGTAAATATTGTAATAAGTCTATTATAACCACTTGCTCCAGCCATTCTGACCCCACCCTCTTGCTCCCCAGGTCATGAATTCTGTCCTTGCAGAAGATAGTTGTGTGATGCAAGGATGGACCAGAGTTTCCACCTGTGAAGGATATCTGGAAGTCTCTGGTATATCCTGGTGGCAGGATTCCATCCTCTCTGCTGCTGGAGGCAGGGGAACACCCATGACCAGAATAATGTTAGAGAGGCAGCCTCCAAGAATTCTGGAAAAGGGCTCTCCACCTCATAGTCTCTTTCTCTGCCTGGAAATCCAAGAGGAGTTGAGTACCCAGCCCCAGTGGCCCAGGGCCGCATAGGGATGGCTTCTCTCCTCCCATCTCCCTCTCTGACTGACACAACTTTGGACTCAAATCCAGCAACTATCAGGAGAATACTCCTCAGCCACTTCAGCTGGGATAAAGAAAACCTAATGAAAGGGTACTCTGATGGAACCTTGGAGAAGGTCTTGGCTGAGTATCATGTAATTAACCCAAGTAAAAAGTCTCGAACTGGCCTGATGAGTACAAGGTCATCAGCACAGGATATGCCTTGTCAGATCTGCTACTTGAACTACCCTAACTCATATTTTTACCAGCCTTGGATGTGGACATAAGTTTTGTATGCCATGCTGGAGTGGATATTTAACTACCAAAATAGTGGAGGAAGGTTTGGGACAGACTATTTAGTGTCCTGCTGTGATGTTTTAATGGATGACAACACAGTTATGCAGCCAATCACAGATTCAAAAGTTAAATTAAAATATCAGCATTTAATGACAAAATAGCTTCGTAGAATGCAACCAAGTGTTGAAGTGGTGTCCTGCCCCACCCAGATCGCCACCTTGTCGTTAAAGTTCAATATCCTGATTTGAAACCAGGTTACTGCAAATGGGGGCTTTCAGTTTTGCTTTGACTGTGGTGAAAATCGGCATAATCCAGTTAAATGTAAATGGTTGAAGACCTGGGTTAAAAAATGTGATGATGACAGTGAAACTTCTAATTGGATTGCAGATAACACAAGGGAATGTCCCAAATGCCACATCACAATTGAGAAGGATGGAGGTTGTAATCACATGGTCTGTCATAACCAGAACTGTAAAGCAGAATTCTGCTGGGTGTGTCTGGGCCCTTGGGAGCCACACGGATCTGCCTGGTACAACTGTAACTGTTACAATGAGGATGATGCAAAGGCGGCAAGAGATGCCCAAGGGTGATCTAGGGCAGCCCTGCAGGGGCACATGTTCTACTGTAATCGCTATATGAGCCACATGCGGAGTCTACGCCTCGAGCATAAGCTGCATGCTCAGGTGAGACAGAAGATGGAGAAGAATGCAGCAGCACATGTCCTGGATGGAGCTGCAGTTCTGTCCGGACAAAAGCAGTCAATGTTCCCTGACAGTGTTGCGCCACACGCGTGCACACATATGTCTTTGCTTTCTACCTCAAAAAGAATAACCAGTCCACTGTCTTCAAGAATAATCAAACAGCTCTAGAAAATGCCACAGAAGTGCTTCTGGGCTACCTTGAACGTGATAGTTCCCAAGATTCCCTGCAGGATATAAAGCAGAAAGTTGAAGATCAGTGCAGAGACTGTAAGAGTTGACGGAAGGTTTTTTACAATGTGCACGTGAAGGCTACAAAGAAGATCTGTGGGAGTACGCTGAGGACCAAGAATGGCGCTGCGTAAAATGAACTCTGAAAATGTCACAACTAGAGTCCTCATGCAATTAAAACAAAACACACACAAACACAAACAAGGAGTCACTAAGCCTGTCCTGACACTGCTAGTCTATAGTACCAGAATTCTGTTGTGTTAACAGAAAGCTGAAGTAAATTGCATTGTAATTTTTATTTTTTTATTATTTTTTAATTTAATTTTGGTTTTTGGAGACAGGGTTTCTCTGTGTAGCTCTGGCTGTCCTGGACTCACTTTGTAGACCAGGCTGGCCTTGAACTCACAGAGATCCGCCTTCCTCTGCCTCCTGAGTGCTGGGATTACAGGCGTGAGCCACCACGGCCGGCTGCATTGTAATTTTTAAAAAGGTAGATAAGCCGCTGTCCAACAGTATTCTAGGCTGCCAACAAAGTGTGACAGACACACAAAACGCCCTCCAGCTTTAACTTGTTAACGTAGTTTCATTCTCGAGGCTGACTTCCTTTTTCTTTTTCCTGAGTGTAACACAGTTACAATTTCAAAAAATTCCTAGACACCGCTTTTCATGTTCAAGCCAGCCATTCTGTTGTGCCACGTCTTCCCCTTCCTCCCCCGCACACACATACACCCACACAGTAGCACTCACTTTCTCTCATATCCTAAGGTCATGAGTAAATAATGATTATTAGCTACTTATAAAGGAAATTCTTGGGAAGGGGAAAGGGATAGTCTGAGAGAGAATTAAACAAACAAAAACTTTGTATATAACTTTTAAAACAAGGACAAGCTGGGCATGGTGGCGCATGCCTTTAATTCGAGGCCAGCATAGTCTACAAAGCGAGTCCAGGACAGCCAAGGCTACACAGAAAAACCCTGTCTTGAAATAAAATAAAATAAAATAAAATAAAATAAAATAAAATAAAATAAAACAAAACAAGGACAACACAGTATTCTTCACAATTGTATATAGAGCATATGCGTGAATAAAGCAATTGTGGCATGTGTTTGCAGTATGTTTAATTACAAAAATATTTATTCTTTAAAAAGCTTCAAAAAAAGAATTCTGGAAAAGGAAGCTGGAACTTTCTGGAACTCATCTTTCCTCAAAGCTGGAAATGAAAACTACACCCACTATGTTCCCTGACACCCTGCATCCAATAGGCCAGCACCCCCATTCAAATGCATTTGTCTTGTGGGAGATGGGCATGGCATACATGTGGCTCAGATAGCTGTTCACCCTACTATGCTTCTTGCTGTTGGCGGCTTGTGACAGAATCCACGGGGCTCAGTGTGAGGGTAACCATCCAGCTGACACAGGGGAGAACACAGCTGCTGAAGGAGCCAGTGTAACACCACTCATTCATAGGCACATTGTACCCCTGCCCCGGAAGTCCCTACTCCAGGCCAAGAGTGCTATTCTATGTGCTACTGATACAATAGACAATGGCATAGGAAATTCTCTATAGCCTGTATAGTGTGCTGCAAGAAACAGACAATAGGCAAAGACCTGCTGTGACAGGTGCTCATATATGTCACAAGGAAGAAGACTGAACAAACGCACAGGCAGGGTCCGTTCTGTGCAAGAAGTCCAGATGGGCCTTTAGGCAGAGTAGGCATTTGAGAAAAGACCTACATAAAATGAAAGAGTGAGCCCATTTGTCTATCTGGAAGGATAAATGTACCTAACAGCAAGATCAATGAGGCCAGGCTGCAGCAGGAACCTGGCGGGCGCCTTTGAGAAACAGAGGGGAATCACCAGTGTGGCTCGGGGGGGGGGGGGGGGGAGGGGGGGGGAGGGGGGGGGGGGGGTAGTGAGCAAGGAGAGCAAGAATGGAAAGCTGGCCCTGACTCCAAAGGAGACGGTGAGCCATTAAGCTTTGACAGGATAGCTGTTACACGCCTTATACTGAAGGACTATCACCCATGCTGGGGGAGGACCAGAGGCTAGACGGCAGTTCGGATCCCATTATAATAAGGTTCCCACAGAAAGGGTAGGTGTCAGTGACCTATGGGAAGTAATTAGATTAGTGAGGGTAGACCCTCATGAAGAGAGTGAGTGTGCTGTGGAGATCCCTCAGCCCATCACAGCACGACACAGATAGGAGGACAGCAAGTCCTCACCAGCCACTGAATCCCATGGCTGTAATCTTGGACTTCCCAAGCTTCAGAATGCTGAATGGTGAACTTCTGTGAAGTCGTACACATGCATGGGCACACACACACACACACACACACACACACACACACACACACACACACGCATGCAAGCACACACACACACACACACACACAGAGACATCAGTTTATAGTACTTTTGTTAGAGCAACATGGGAAGATAAGGACAACCTAGAAAGACTTTCATGCTACCCCTTACCTCCCAGGGCTCTTTCCAAATGTCTTCTTAGCCCAGGATACAGGAGCAAGGACTAAGGGAGAGTGGTGTGAGGAGGAGCCAAGAAGTGCTACCTATTTGTATGATTTGTTTATTGTCTTCATGCCATGTCTGTCTGTCTTCTCTCCCAGCCCCTTTATCCATGCACACAGCCCAGGGCAAGCCTTCCACACTCACAGTCTGTGAGATTAAAAACACTTACAATCTGAGTGGCGGTCGTACATACCTTTAGTCTCAGCACGTAGGAAGCAGAGGCTGGTAGATCTCTGAGTTTGAGTCCAGCCTGGTCTACATCCAACGGAAAGCAAGAGCTTCTTCTAGAACCTGCGGTTGGCTTCAGACAACTGTTTGCATTCCCTGGGCCTCAGGTTCCTCTGCCTGGAATGACATGAACTTGATGGTGACAGAACATTGGATACTCAAGTGTATAAAGGCATCAACAGCGTTCAGACAACCAGATGTTCAGACAACCAGCAGCTAATCTTACTGTCAGGCACTCACTCAGACAACTGGAGCAAGACTCATAGGCCTTGAACAACCAGTCCTCCTGCCTCTACTTCCTGAACGCTATGATTTTCACAGGTATGCATTACCACAGCCAGGTGTCCACCCATGCTGAAGCCTTATCGGCAGTGCAGAGGGTTTGAAATCATGACCTACCCCTCCCCACAATGTGGCATCAGAAGCAAGACCCTGATTGACTTTGCCAAGGGTGTTTCTAATTTCAGTGGAGTTCTGTTGGATGGCTCTGCTTGTCAGAGGATAGGAACATAACTACTGTTGACCTTTTCAAACCAAGTTAATTGCCAGGGTTTTAAGGTTATGCAGCTGAATTTTTGCCATCTATTGATGGAGGGGGTTGCAAACTCCCCTCCTGACTCTTAATTTCTTCTCCAGGAGAAAGTATGAATTGGCCTTCATACCTCTTCTCTAAATATTCAAACATTTTCTGTTTCCTAATCAATGTGGCTAATTATGTGGTATAACTTCTCAAGTGACAAAGGTAATCTATTCTCTCAGCTCTTAATTTATTCAATAGGTTTTATGGAGGACTGCCCACGGGGCCAGCCATGTGCTGGGCTCAGTAGTCACAATGGTGAGCTAAAACTTATGGCCCAGTAGGAGAGAACATTGTGGATCCAGTGACTAGACAAGTACATGAAAAGCTGTCATGCTCACATTGATAACAAGCTGCAGAGGGGCAAGGAGGGGAGCAGAAGGATGGTGTCTCAAGTGCAGGCAGCAAATGGGCATTAAATCTCTCAAGGATTTCAAATTGAGGCTACTGAGATAGCTCAACGGGCAAAGGCATTTGCTATCAAGCCCGGCTAACTAATTTCTGGCCCAGAACACAGTGGATACAAGGAAAGAACCAACTCCCAAACTTTGTTCTCTGACCTTCATGCATATGCATGACATGCATGTACACACACACACACATATATGTATGCATGCATGTTCATGCATATACACACAGACAACATACATACATACATACATACATACTTAAAATAAAATTAGGTCCATTTGCTTTTCATTGTGAGCTTTTGCATGGGTAATAAAGGGCTCTTTGCTGTAAAAGTGGACTGATGGGAATTTGGTGGGACCAAGTCATTCAAGTGAGGCTTCTAGGAATATGTGTGGCTTAGGCTGGGGTGGGAAGGAGAATACCAGTCAACCAGGCAAACAGCAAAGGCACCTCACAGAGAAGGGTGCATGAAAAATTACAGGTGCTGGTGGATAGCTTCCACCATTAGAGCAAAGAGCTGACACATGCAATGGATGGGCAAAGAAATAGCGAGGGAGTGAGAACAAGTGTTCCAGAAAGCAGGAATGAGGTGGGCATAGCAGCACACTCCTGTGATCCCAGCACATGGAAACTCAGTTCATCCTTGGCTACACAGAGGGTTTGAGAGTACCCTGGCATATGTACTTATATACCCCAGAAGGATCAAGGAGGGTGGTAGAAAGGCAAGGAGGAAGGCAAGAGGGAAGGAAGAATGGAGGGAGAAAAGGAAGGAGGGAGGGAGAGAGGGAAAGAAGAAAACTACAGAGGGGCCAATGGGAAAGAGGAGGAGATGGGGAGGGAGGTGATGCTTAGCAACTCTTCATTCTGGTAATTAATATAATCACCTTGGAGCTGACCTCATCCTCAGTGATGTGGAAATGGCAGAGGTGTGCTCACTGCTTCTAACACCTAAGACAAACAGATGGATTAGAAGGAAAGAATATAATCCATCCATCTGGTCACTTCTCCACTTGTATAGTGTGCCCTAGAGTCTAAGACGTCAGAGGACTCTCCTGACAAGTGGGCAAGTGAATAAAGTAGACGGCCGAAACCTGTGTGACGTGACCCCATTGAAGAATAATAAAACTGCTCCTAAAAGTGTTGCAGGTGTGGCTACTGTGTCACATCTGCATAAGTAGGTAGCAGAGAGGAGAGAGGCTATGTTTAAGCTCTGTGCTCTGACCTACTCTGAATGATTAGTAGCCCGACATTCCCTGAAAAAAAAAAGCAAGCCTGAGACCACCACCAGCCCAATGTTTCACAGGCCCCAAAGGTTTCCAGGACTAAGAGAACGTTGGAGACTATAGAACCATGCCTGAGACTGAGGGCCCTGGGTGGGAGTGAGCCTGAGACAGATGACCCCCAAATGGGGCTACTCAGGCTGGCCAGGCCTGGAATGAGCATCAGATGACCACCAGACTGCTGCTATGGGGCCTGGACAGGAATCTAGGCTAAGAATTGCACAGGCCAGGGGTGGGAGGGTGGGGGTGGGGTCAAAGAGGAGCCCTGCCCAGCAACCATAACGCACAAGTGGAGCATAGCAATCCTGCGACCACCCCTGAGATGACCCCAGACACTCAGAGACCCCAGGCGCCACTAAGAGGAACAAGTAAGTGGTAGAGAAATAGAAGAGAAAGAGAAACAGAAGGATGTGGGCACAATGAAGAGAGACAGAACTGGAGACTTGGGGGTAGTGAGGAACAGCCTGATGTGAGTGGGTGGTGATGCCACCTGAGACCATGGTGGGGTTCTGGCATGTGTTGCCACTGAGGGTCATACCTGGGCCTGTGTCCTGCAGCAGCAGAGGTCTGTTACCACCAAAGGCCAGGTGGGTATCCCTGGTCTGGGTTGGGCATGTTGATGTCTGAGGGCTGTGTAGAACTGGCCCCACCCTTCACCTGGGCATTATAGGAGAGCTCATCCTAGAGGCAGGAGAGCAGGAGAGCTGCCCCTGCCCCTGAACAGCTGCAATACTGGAGAGACTGGGCCCCACACATTTCAGGAGTTGCAGGTGAGGCAGACCCCAAGGATAAGAGTATGAGAAACTTGGCCCTACCACTCAGTCTTCTGAGAGGTTGTATAAATAAGGGAGAGATACCCTCCTATCCCTTCACCCCTCACCACCTGTGGCAGGTGGGAGACCTGACCATGGGGTCATGAGAGCAGGAGAGCTGACCCTGCCCCTCACCAGTTACAGCACTGCACCTGATCTGGGCAGCACAGTAAAGCTGGGCATGAATTTTGGGGTTAGAGATGAGTCAGCTCCAAGGGCAAGAAAGCTGGAGAAGTAGCAGACTGACCAGCTCAGATACCTCTCAGGCCCACCAGATTCAAGGCTTTGAATTGACCTACCTCAACATCTACCCCATCAATGAACTACTAGAGTGCATAAAGGGGTTGGTCCTACAGATCTAAAACTACAGAATCTCCATAACACAGGGCAACAACAAGATATCTAAGAGGAGTCCCAGTGAGGTTCCAGTATTAGTAAAGTAGTAGAAGCCAAAGGCCTTGTACCAAACCAATGAGTCATTGCAATGAATATTTGCAAGAAAAAAAGTACAGAAGATAGGGTGTACTGTGGGACACACTGACACAGTACAACTTCCACATTGAGATTTTTTTCTTTTGTAGAGGAGGTTGTAACTGTGGACGGGGGGGGGGGAGATGAGTGGGATTGGGGTTGATGATATGAAATTCACAAAGAACCAATAGAAAGCTGTTTTAAAAATAAAAATAATGAGTAATCTGACTCTTAAGAAAATATGTGAAACTTGAATAAGTCCACAAGCATGTGGAAGAGTCTGACGGTATCATATTCAAACTGCTAACAGTGGCGTACTTTTTCCATTATTTGGTTGTTTTTGTTTTTGTTTTTGTTTTTGTTTTATTTTAATTGGATACACTCATAGAGTACAGAGTGATAACTTGATACATGTGTATAAAGTGTAATAGTATTTTTCTACCTTTAATATTTATCATTTCTTGGTGAGGGAAATCTTCAAACTCCTTCTTTCTCGTTGATTATAAAATATTTGAAAGTACTTTGGGCAGCACAGTGCTTTGCACAGTAGTGAGTATGTTTGCTTTTCTGTTCCATGTTGTTGAACATGTCACTAGAAGCATATATTACCTGACATTTAGAAAAAAATAGTCCAATTGGTTGGGCCCTGGTGCCTTGGAAATGCCTTCAAGCACATGTTCCTCAAGTCTGAGCCCTCTTCCTGCCACTAACCATCATGACCTTGCACCATGACCAACAAAGGCTACTTCCTGGCCTGTTGCAAAGCCCAGTTCTAGACAGGGATTTCATTCTGGACAGGAAACAGAACATACTTATTGATTGCTTTGGCTAATAATGATAACAGCAATACCTATGGCTACCATTTCCTGAGTACTTTCTCTGTGACAGACCCTTGATTGTGACACACATATCAATCCATTTAATCCTTACAAAGGCCCATATGGGGCTGCTCTTATTTTTTTTCTTTTTCTCAGATAAAGAAACTGAGGTGAAGAGAAATTAAACACCCCATTGTAAAGTATACATCCAGGATTTAAATGAAACCCTAAGCCAGACACAGTGGTGCACACCCATAATCCCAGGGGCCCACTAGCCAGCCAGCCTAGCCTCTCTTGGGTATCAAAAACAAAGTGGATGGTACCTGAGGAATAACATCAGAGGTTGCCTTCTGGTCTCCACACTTCTCTCTCTCTCTCTCTCTCTCTCTCTCTCTCTCTCTCTCTCTCTCT
>OU015742.1:62724333-62759559 GCA_907169655.1 Acomys percivali | reverse complement strand
ATGGATGGATGGATGGATGGATGGATGGATGGATGAGTGGGTGGATGAATGGGTGGATGGGTAGATGGATGGGTGAATAGGCTTGGGGTTGGATGAGTGGGTGAGTAGATAAGTAAATGAGTATATAGGTGGATAGATAGATGAGTGGTTCTGACCAAAAAATAACTTTAGAAAGAATGGGTTTATCTGGCTTATAGATTAGAGTAGATACTTTTATGTCAACTTAATACAAACTAGAGTTATCTGAAAAGAGGAACCCTCAATTGAAAAAATGTCTCTATAATATCCAGCTGTAAGGCATTTTCTTAATTAGTGACTGACTGAGGAGGTCCCAATTCATTGTGAGTGGTGCCATCCCTGCGATGGTGGTCCTGAATTCTATAAGAAAGCAGTCTGAGCAAGCCATGATGAGCAAGCCAATAAGCAGCACCCATCCATAGCATCTGCATCAGCTCCTGCACCCAGGTTCCTCCCTCATTTGAGTTCCTGTTATGATTTCTTTAAATGATGAATGGTGATACAGATGTATAAGCCAGATAAACCCTTTCCTCTCTAAGTTTCTTTGGTCATGATGTTCTATCACAGCAATTGTAACCCTAACTACAACACGGGTTATAGCCCACCATCAAGGGAAGCCAAGGTATGAATTCAAGGCAGGAACATGGAGGCAGGAACTGAAGCACAAAGAACAGAGGAACACGTGGTGTTGCTAATCTACCTTTGTTATAAAGCACAGGCCCAGCTGCTAGAGATCACACCACCCACGGTAGACTAGGCCTTCCTACATCAATGAGCAAGTAAGCAAAATACTCCACAGCCAATCTGTGGGAGGAGATGATTCTTCAGTTGAGGTCCCCCCTTCCCAGATCATCCTAGGTTTGTGTCAACTATGACACTTGGATTGTGCTTAATAAAGAAAAAGACAAATGGAGAAATGCTCCAAGCAAAACTCATTTCCCTTCAAGGATAGGACAAGAGTGGGATTGAAAGAAATTGTAAAGCTATCTCTTTGATACAACTTACCTACAAACACATCTGAATTTTCAAGATGTATTTTATACACAGAATGAAGAAAATGTCACTGTCGTTTAGTGGCATCAGCTCATGGCAGAAGCAGTCTGTTTATACTCAACATGATGCCAAGACCTAGCACAGAAGTTCACAGCTTCTTTTAGTTCAACACTATCATTGAAAACTTTAATGAAGTTACTGCAATCAAGTGGGGAACTTCAGATCAGCCTCTTGGAGCCTAGGTAGGAATTTCAAACATTGTAGAGTGGGAGACAGCCATGCAGTACACTCAATACACCCTTATAGGATTTGATGATATAAAGGAAAGAAGAAAAGTGGGTTCTTACAAGCTCCTAAGAGTTGCTTGTTTAAAAAAAAGTTATGTTGTTGAGTTTTGGATTTAACTGAGTAAAAAAAAATAAAGTTGCTTTTAATTTTGACACCAATTTTAGGAAAGGAATGTATTGAAGTACCATTCATACATGAGGCCCTGCATGCAAGCTCCACACTGTATAAACTAGAAGTGGAGATACATCAGCACTCAGGAGATAGAGGTAGGAGAATCGGAAATTCATCTACATGCTAATTTTGAAGCCAGTCTGGCCTACATAAGACCCATGCTCAAGGGGCTGGAGAGATGGCTCAGTGGTTAAGAGCGCCACCTGTTCTTCCAAAGGTCCTGAGTTTAATTCCCAGCAACCAGAAAACAATCATCTATAATGTGACCTAATGCCCTTTTCTGGTGTGCAGGTATACATGAAGGCAGAGCACGGTATACATAATAATAAATAAATAAATCTTTTTTTAAAAAAAGACCCATGCTCAAAAAATGTCATAAGTATTCAAAAATATTCACACCTGGTCTTCCATCTATTTAGTGAAACTGAGGTGTGATGCATGTCCACACTTAAGCACACAGAGCAATGTATTATTCTGTGCTCCTTTCTGCCAACGGTCCCACACACATGAGCCTGCACGGAGTAAGATGAAAAGATACCACTCTGTTTACGCGATCCTGGGATAATCAAACAGCATCTTCATGGTCATCAGGAGCCTCTTTTCCTTTGTCCTCCAAGGAGCACTACTTCCCTTTTGTGATCCTGGTACCTGCAAAGGCTGACATCACAAGCTGCACCACCTCTACATCAGAAGATTCAACTGGGGGAAGCAAACCTCTATTTGATGATCATTATCTCAGTGTAAAATTATTTTTTGTAGGGAAGGCAAGATGTCTCAGTCAATAAAGGTGTTTACAGCCATGCTTGACTGTCTGCATACCATGCCCAGGACCAACATGGTGGGAAGAGAGAACCAACTCCCATAAATTGTCCTCTGGCCTCTATACATATGCTATGGCATGCGTGTACCCATGCAAATACACACACACACACACACACACACACACACACACACGCATGCACGCACGCACGCACACACAATAAATAATTAAATAAACAAATGACTTTAGATGGATTTTGTGTTCAAACAGATATGAAAGAAATCATTTTCAAAGCTTGTCCGCGCACACTGGAAATGCCTGCTAGGGCACCCGGGTGTATTTCACCATTATTAAAACTGTAGCCAGAAACAAATAAATAAGATAAAACACAGAAGTGGCCTGTCTGGATCTAGGTAACACAGAACCAGGGAAACAGCATCAGCTCTGGTAGATTATAATCAAGAAAAGCTAAGGCATTCATTGTGGGTCTAACTCCCTGTAGTGGAGTTCAGCGATGGCCCCAAATGGATGCTGCTTGCTCTTCTGCTACCCCAGGTTGATAAATGGATCTCCATTTTTCATTTTGAAGTGTTATTTCCTTTTGCAATTTGCCCAGCGCCTTTTCATGCCCCATTTGAAGACTATCCCATGAGCAAGGCTCCTCCAGGGGAGACAAGTTAATTATCTCACTGCCATTCTGATTGTTGGCTTCTGGGAATAAAATTCTTCCCCAACCCCAATGGCGAAGAACCAACTGTTGGACAGGGGTGTCAGATTCCCACAGGACCAGCTGACAGACAAGTAAAGGAACCAATAGCTAGGAAGCCAGATGTGCAGCCGGGCAGACCTTGTTAGGTCCTCCTCTGGTAAGCTGTGAAGCCTTGGGCATCGTGGCTAGTCTCAGAGCCCCAGTTTCACTATTGCACAGAGTTACTCATGCCTCCTCAGCTGCACAAGTATCATAAAGTGTCAATAGCCTGGCAAGCACCCGACTCTTGACACGTCATAAGCATCGAGTAGATGCTTCCATTCTGAGAAAACACATTAGATGCACAGTCCCCCTTCCACTCACAGGAAGATGTGGGAGTCATTGCATGGAGCACCCCTGGATCTTATTTCAGAAACGTTTCCACAGCAACTATATTACATATGTTTAGAGACGCATTACATTTGTAACTTTTCTCATTGCTGCAACATAATGCCTGACAAGCGGCCATTTAAGGAAAGGCTTATTCTCACATACAGTTCAAGGGAACCCGATCCATGATAATGCGGAAGCTTGGCCCCAGGAAGGGAGGCATCTGGTCACAACGCTCCCACACTCAGAAAGCAGAAAATTAACAGGAAGTGGGGCCAGGCTACAAAACCTCAAGGCCCACGCTCAATGACCCACTTCCTCCAGCAAAATTCCACCTCCTAAATGATCCCACGTGTGTCCCACACAGCACTGGAAGGTGGGAACCAAGTGTTCAAACCCAGGAGCCTGTGGGGGGCACATCACATGGAAAGGATGTGGACAAGTGTTTCTCCTGAGACTGTGTCTTCAGACATTCGAGATACTGAGGTCACACACTTCTGCTGGGCATGGCAGCAAGCAACTTTAACCACTAGGGCCATCTTACCAGCCCTAGTCTTCTCATTCTTAAGGTTCCCACAACAATGTCACCCCCCCTAACCAAATATAATTTACAGCCTGGGGACACGGGGGTGGGGGTAGCTTAACATAATAGTACTTGCCTAGCATGCAAGAGGTTCTGGGATCTGGGATCAATACACAAAAAGAAAATAAATAGTTTATTATAAGATGTAAGATTACCCAGAATATATAAATATATATGAACAAAGAGAGTGGAAATATCCCTTTGGCTTAGTATTTAAATATTCAAGTTGTGAGGTATAATGTATTATAACTCAGAAGGAAAAAACACCTAGTTCAAGAGCCAAATATATATTAATTACAACTTATTTGTTCAATACCATTGATGTATGTCAAGCTATACAGAACAGTAGGATGAAGGGCACAGTAAGAGCCCAGTTCAAGAGCACTAACAATCCCAGAATGTGTTACCTATACATAGGAATATTTTGCACTGAGGTTCATGACTGTTAATGATAAGAAAATGAAGTGAGGTCAACAGTGGGGTCACAGAGGGCCATGATGACCCACGTCAAGGGAAAGCACCCACCACTCACTCTCAACTCCTCAGAATCCTCCATGAACCAGAGGAGACATGGCTCCCAACCAGACGAGGCAGTGTGGACCCCTCACTGCACAGCTTACCACCAATGTTCATTCACACAGAAGGGCCCTCGTGATGCCTCTGGGGAAACAGTTGGATGAGCTAACGTGAGAGCCATGCATCCTGCCATCATGTGTAACTGTGGGTTTTACAGATGTGATTTCTAAAGTGATGGTGCTTATGAAATGGATGATTCTAGAACCCTGATCCTCAATGCTACATGAGGCATCTTACAAGGGTAGGAGACATAGCATACTCTTGACTTTATTTGTGTAAGAAAGACTTTATTGACCTCTGTATAAGGTAGTGAGATGAGGTTTGACACATGTTTCTGGTCACATAGCTACTGCCAGAATTACCATATGGAAAAGCTCCATCACCCTGAAAAGGTTTCTGTGTCATTCAAACTTGTATGGCTGTAACAAATTACCTGAGAGAACTCGAGGAACAGGTTACCCTAGTTCTTTGTATCAGCAGTTGTTTGTAGTCCTGCTCAGCTGGCTAAATTGTTTCTGGACCTGAGACTGTGCAAGGTGTCACGGGGGAAGGATCTGGTGGAGCCAGGCTGCTTATGTGATATTTTAGATTAAAAATCTGTGGTTTGCGTCCCCTGGATGGGGAGGCCTGGTGGCACTCAGAGGAAGGATAGCAGGCTACCAAGAAGAGACTTGATACCCTATGAGCATATACAGGGGGAGGAAGTCCCCCTCAGTCACAGTCATAGGGGAGGGGAGTAAGGGGAAAATGGGAGGGAGGGAGGAATGGGAGGATACAAGGGATGGGATAACAATTTAGATGTAATATGAATAAATTAATAAAATATATTTTAAAAGGGAAAAAAATCTGTGGTTTGCTCAGGAGGTCCTGAAGAATCAGCTGTGATTAGCAAGAGACCAGCTTCACTGAACTGAATCTTCCGTGCTTCCCCTAGACGATAGGAGCATCGAAGAGAAGCTGTGGTGCAAGGAGGCTAACGCTGAATCTCAGAGCTTGAAGCCAAACGTGGTAATGTATAAGAGTCACCTACATAGCGCTGTCTTTCAAGGCATAAAACTGAAAAATTGAAAGGTGCATGGAGCAAGGCTGAGGCAGGTGACAAGACTGGAGAAGCAGGGATGTCCAAACACTTTGGAACCAAGAAGATCATGACTGAGTTCAAGATGGCAGACATTCACCTATTTACACTTCAGGGTTTTGGTTTTGCTTTGAGCCAATTATAGTAGATAGACCCTGGCTCTTCTTTCTTGGAATAAGAAAGTATGTAACTTAGCCAGCATGCTGAGGCACACGCTTTCAATCCCAGCATGCAGAAGACAGAGGCAGGTAGAGCTCCAAGTTTGAGGCCAGCCTGGTCTACAGAGTGAGGTCCATGACAGCCAGGGCTATACAGAGAAAGCCTATCTAAAAAAAAAACAAAAACAAAACAAAATGAGAAGAGTGGGGGTGAAGAAAAACTTGATTTTTTTTTTAAAAATAGGAGCCTCATGGTTAAAATACTTTGAACTTTTGGAGACAGATTAAACTTTTAGGGTGCTTATGGGACTTTTGAGTTGTACTGTGTTTGATGATGTCAACATGAGCTAGCTCTTCAGCACAAGAAATGAAAGGCTATAGCTTAGAGTGGTATGTTTACATGTAAAGTTGAAAGGCATGGAATGTCCTACTTAGATTCAGCTGTCAACTTGCCACAGCCTAGAGTCACATGAGGGAGTCTCAACCAAAGGTCTGTCTTGATTGGTGATTGACTGTGGGTGATGCCATCCCTAGTCAGGTGTGCCTGGCTTGTATAAGGAAGCTAGCTGAGCATAGTCTAGAGATGAAGGCTTCTGCTTTAGTTCTAACTTAAGCCCTGACCTGACTTCCCTCAATGATGAACTGTGACCTGGAAGTGTAAGCTAAATAAATGCTCCCCTGCAACTCCCACCCCCACCCCCACCCCCACCCCCACCCCCACCCCCAAGCAGCAACTGACTGGAACTAGGACTGTAGTAACTCGGATCCACAGAGAGGGGAAAGTGAGCAAGGGAAGTTAACTGTGGCTGCCTCTAAGTGGTAAATTAAAGGTGAGTTCTGCCTTCTGTAGTTTTGTAAAGTCTATGTGTGTGGAATATTTTCTCAATAAATGCTATTTCTATTTTTTGAAAAATTGCCATGAGTGAAAATAAGCAGAAAGAAGGATGGATAGTGAATATCATTCATGTTGTGCAGGACTAATTCATCTTGTGTACTCTGATGAAAGCTTAATGAGCCTCAATGCCACAGGAATGTGAAGGCGTGATTACAGCATGCTCCAGACAAGGTCCCCTCGCCTGTAGGACACATTCTGACATTCTCATCTCTTTATCTAAGGGTGCTGATGTTGAGGGCATGGAAGTAAAAAAAAGAAAAGAAAAAGAAAAAGAAAGTCCCAGGAAACATCTAAATAATTATTGAAATTAGTAGCTAGGGTTTTTTTTTCTTTCATTAATTTGGTTGTTTATGGCCATAAGGCAATACCAAGCCACTTTTAAAAGAACTTGGGTTAAATCCTAATTATCTATAATTGGATTTTTTCTGCCTTGCAAATTATCTGTAGTGGCTTCAGAGTTATTAACCTCATTCATCCCAGGAGCTCTCCAGCTGAGTGAAGGGCTGTAGCCCCACACCTAACAGGAAGAGAAGCTAAAGCAGAGGCAAAGAAAAACTCAAGATGAAGCATTCGAGGGTGGATTAGCAGGGAGAAGAGGCACCTAGCCAGTCTAAATTACTGCTTTCCAATTTTTTGATACTAAAGTTATTAACCACTTGGGCTAGAAACAGAATGGAGTAAATACACTTCAGTTAAAATTAGAGGGATCCTCATTGGCTGCAGCTGTGTTTTCTTTATTATGGTCTCCAACTCATTCACAGAATTGAGGAACAAACCCCGAGATCGCCTGAGCTCTGTCCAAGGTCCTGAAGCTGCCTACTAGTTACCAGTCAGGGTCTCCAGCTGCAAGGGCTTGTGGGACAACACAGCTGGGTACCATGGTTGCACCTGGGAAAGGTTAATAAAAGTAGTTAAGGAGTCTCTTTGCACATGAGACTTGGTGAGGTCACTAGTCCTGGCACTATTGCATGCTTCTGATGAAAACAGGAACTCCGCTGGATATCTGTTCACACTACTCTTAGCTTTAGGAGGTCCTTATTTTCAGGGTGATGATTACGTGTGCCGGCTTTTGTACTTTAACTCCAAAATGGTTTTTTAGAATTTTTACTTATTCTTGGACAATTTCATACGTGTATACAATATATATTGATGATTTCCAAGCCACATCTCCCTTCCCACTCCCACTCACCTGACAGATACTCCCTCTCCCCTTCACATCTGCTCTTTTTTCACAACTCACTAAATCCAGCTAGTGCCCCTAGCAAGCATGTGGAAGTGGCACCACTCTTTGGAATATGGGCCACCCACCAGTGGCCACATCCGGGAAGAACTTGACCTCCCAGCAGCTACCCTAGCCTGGACTCCATGACTTTCCACTCTACATCCAAGAGAAGCAAACTGAAGCCCAGTCTCAGTTGCTGCTCTGTTCTCAAATGCCATTTGAAGCTTTAGGTTTCCTTTTCACTCCTAAAGAAGATTTACCGAATCAGAGCCCTTCGTAGCCCTGGCTTTGATCCAGATCAAAACTTGGGCAGACAGTGAAGCGACGTAACTGAAGGCCCATATGAAATGTTGGTCCTTCTCCCTAAGCCCCTCCTTCCTCCCCCTTCATGGCCCTCCTTTATTCATATTTCAGGAACTCTTGTGAGCACACTATAGAAAGCTTACATGGCCTTCCCAAAAGCTCAAAGAAGGTATTTCTCTCTTTTTCTTTTTAATCCTTTGTTTAAGAAAAATAAAGAGTAGGAAAAATGCATGCACAGAGATGAGGAGGCTGGTTATATATGTAAGATTCCTTCAGGGGGGGAAATCAATTCAAGGCTGTGTTTGATGAACTTTGCTGAATCACCAAACAACTATTTACCGCCACAAGAAGAAGAAGAAGAACATTTTAGGCAAGAAAGCAATTCAAGAACTCCTCCCAAATCTGGAGCATCACCATTAAAACTCCCTAATGAGTCAGCCATGGTATCCGCTGGTAGGCTTTTCACTCCAGGAGATAGGAGGGACTCTGAAACATTTACCCTCTCCCTCTACAGTCCCAATGACAAACCAAAGTGCTAGTCCACCAAGTTCACCCTGGGGAGACAATGAGTCTACCAGGCTTCCTCACAGAGAAAGGTTAACAAGACCAGCTGGGCTGACCTTTGTAAGGTACCCAACCACCCTTCTGGAGGTGGCAGTTGTTCAGCTCACAAACCCTGCACAATAGTCCCAAACACCATAATAGGGACTGGTGTTTTCTCACCACTCACTGTAAGCCAAGCAAGCACAGCTGAGTTGTGCTAAGTGCACAATTGGTCATTCTGAGCACCATGGTCTTGTCCCCTTTCATAGGTGGGGAAAACAGGGCTGGGAGGACATGGTGATTACCACACTCTGTAACAATGGTATTGCAACCAGCTCTGAACCCACAGTCCAGACTCCTACAACTGCTCTGTGCCCAGGTCAGCAAGTGCTTCCTGTGAACACTAGACAGTTGATATTTCTGGCCATGCATGTCTGTCATAACTCTCTTGGTGTTGCAGGAATACGTTTGCCCTGCTATTGTTGGACCAAAGTCACCACGGCCAAGAATGAACCACATTAATCACTTTTTGAGAGACATATGTCTGATGACCTAATCATCTGCCTTGAAGGCCCCCCATTTTGTTGGGTTTTTTTCAAGACAGGGTTTCTCTGCATAGCCTTGGCTGTCCTGGACTCACTTTGTAGACCAGGCTAGCCTTGAACTCACAGAGATCCACCTGCCTCTGCCTCCAGAGCGCTGGGATTACATCATGCACCACCACATCCGGCCAAGCCCTATCTCTTAAAGGTTCCACCATTCTCAAACATCACTGCACTAGAATTCCAGTATAAGAACCAGCAAGATACAAACACAAACCTCAGAAATGTCTCAATAACATAACATGGGCACTGTGATAAAGCTTTGAACACTAAATCACAAACTTTTAGCATTCGTTGCACATTTATCAGATGAAAGACGGTAGACTACAGCTCACTGGAAGCTAACACAAGATGGGAGTGTGTAAACCTTGCTTCCTTTTCCCACCTCTCCTCTTCTGCCTTCATGTCCTCAGATATAACCTAGAATTTTTATACAAGGGAAGACATGCAATGTTTGTCTTTCTAAGGATGGCTTATTTCACCAAACAATGTTGCCCTACACTTGCATGGCACAGTACCATTCTTTTTCACAGCTGCACAAAATACCATTGTATTGCCATACCACATTTTCTGTTTTTCATCTTTATGAAGAACCCCAATCCTGGTTTCCATGAAATGTTGTATGTTTAACATCCTTGGCCAGTGAGGTTTGTTTTCTTTTCTGGCTCATCTAACCTCCAGGATCCTTCTTAGCAGCTTGTCGGGGCAACAGACAGGATTCAGGAACTCACTGGACATCCTGGGAGGGTAGTTAGAAAGCACCAAGGCTCTTGTTCCCCTAACTTTTAAACCAGCAGCCTTGCTGTGTTTTGCCTTAGATGCAGATGCTGCTGATATGACACCTCAGCGTCCCACTTCTAACAGCCCACTGAGCGCAATGTCACAGTGACTGCATCAGAACCCGTAGATGCTCTACTCATGTACTTGCTCTGAATGTTACTAACATTTCTCAAAATCAGGTGTTGCCTTGGAGCAGAAGAACAAGGTGTGGCATCTGCCTGTTTTCATAACAAGTTCTCTCACAAAGCGCAATGCTCATATGATTAACAGTTCCCTATTCCCTCAGTTCATTTCAAGGGAAAGGAACACAGAACCTCCAGGCCCAGGTTACCCCATCTGATCTCAGGGTCCTGAGTTAGAGTGCAGCACTGATCACTGACTACGTGGAGGAGATTACTGCAGGCTGCCCACAGAGCTGTTGAGAACACACACTCTTTTAGAAGCTGCCCTGCCTGCCAGGTGTTCTAACAAAGACACTCCAAGAGAATAGGTGGAGACAGGATGGTGTGCTCCTGTCTTGTTTGAAAGTGACAAGTTTATCTCAATACCAACTGGTTTAGGATGGAGGTCTCGCAGCTGAGTTTTCGGTCTCTGATCCTGAAAGTCATGCAGCCCACACATGGTTTGGCCTTGGTGCTCTGTAGAGAGCTGCGATGTGCCGCGCCCCTAAGATGGCGCCGGCTTCCGCCTTCCACTATCCCGATGGTGAGCGCTCTCTGAGATAAACAAGTCCTTATTTGGCTGCAAGGCGGTCGCAGTGATGGTGACGGTCTGGTGTCGATCTGGCGTGATTCGACCGGATGAATGGGGAGTTGACACTTGGCGGATGCTCATTGGCTCTTGCGATGGATATTAGCTTTAGCCCTGAATGAGGACGGGGCCATTCCCTGCTAAGCGATACTGCTGTAACTTCACTCCTGAGCAAACTGCCTTGAGAAAGAACCTGGTTGTCTTGAGTCTTATTCCTGCTGGTCAGGAAGGGCACGGACAGTGCTCCCTCTGCCTGGTCCTGGCCTGATCTCCTGTTTCCCACCCTCTCCACTCTCCACTGAGGACGTAAAGATCTCCTCTCCTCTCCATTGAGGATGTAAAGTTATCCACCACCAAAGAACGATGTTCTCTCTAACCCAGGGCCTCTGAGGTCTGGTAAAGTGCTTATGTACAAGTGTGAATGCTAGAGTTCAGAAGCCCAGCACCCAAATATGCATGGCAAGCCTGCCTGCAAAGCCAGCACTCAGGAGGCAGAGACCAGGGATCCCCAGAACAAGCTGCCTAGACTAGCTGAATCTAAGAGCCCTGGGTTCAACAAGAGACCTGAGAAACCCTGCCTTAGTATATAAGACAAAGAGTGACTGAGGAAGACACTAGATATCAATCTCTGGTCTCTACACACACACACACACACACACACACACACACACACACGCACGCATACATACATACAAATATATACACTGCATATACACATGTTGCATGTATATATATGAAGAAAGCCTGCTGAGAGACAATTTCAATGGGAGGCTATATTCAGACAGTGGACGCTGACTAAGCATATTGTCCTGTGTGCCTAGTACAGTGCTGCAGATACAGTATGGTGAAGACAAGGGGGGGAAAGCCCATAGTCTGTGCCTTCCTGGAGCCACAAATCCCATCAGAAATAAATCTGACCACACTTTGCTCAGGTGTATGCATGAAAATTCCACCATGTGATGGATGCTGCTGAGACCTGGGGTATCTCTAAGCAGATAAACTCACAAGTGGGTCCAGCCAACAAGGGTTTCTCCAGACTTATGATTCTTGGGACCTGCTTCCTTAATTCATTCAAAGCTCCCTAGAAATTCACCTCCTCAGAAGAGATGTCATTAATAGATGTATTGTTGAACACCTTTAATCCAAGCACCACTTGGCTGGTGAATCTCTGTGAGTTCCAAGCCATGGAGGATACACAATCTCTCACCTGTTCCAATATCTGACCTGTGTATACATACACGTGTGCTGGTATTTGCTAAGAAAACACACATTGAGGCTGGAGTTCAATTTAAAAGCCAAGCACTTGGCTAGTGAGAGGCCAGGGCCGTACTCTCCAATCTCTAAGTAAAACTTTGTAATTTTCTATGTCCATAAACGTCATGTCACTATGATCAAGCACTTGAGAAAAACCACAGAAGGATGAAGGAAAAACAGCCAAAAACTGGGACAAGGATGTACCCCTCCCCTCCGCAGAGCAGTGCTGTCCACAGCCAAAATCATCCCCAAACCTCACGATGGGCTACAGTCCCATTCATATTTCACACTCTACTGACAACCTAGCTGGCAAATTTAATCAAACTTTGAGGCTCTCTAAGAACCCTCACAATGTCAAATATATAAGTTCCTAAACATAAAGCCTAGGCTTGGAAGTGAATTTTCCAGGGGGGAAAAAAACAGCACAACTCTTTATTACTTGAGTAACCCAGCACTAAAAGGGCACACCAGTGAAGGCACACACTTTTCACTACACATCCGTACACATACACAGGCATACCAACACATGCCCACACTAGCACATGTGCGCACACACACACTGGAGTGTGGAGACCCAAGAATGAAAAAGAGGGGAACCTGGAAAAGGGAAACCCACCCAGAATCATCCCAACATGGGATTACAATAGCAGTTGCCAATTTTTCACTCCAGACCAAGGCCAGTGGTTGGGCAAGGTAATGGTGAGAGGTCTGATCCATGTAAGGAACTCTCTGCCACATGCCCTGCTCTGTGCTGTTCCTGGGCAACAATTGCCAGAGTCAATAACTGCTTAGGAAATCCCTAGCCCCAACCTGGCTCCAGGTACCAGCCATTCATCTGGCCCTGCATGTAGGATGCTGTGAGACAAACTCACTGGATAGGTTGCCTCCCCAGAAGTTGGTCCCACCCTCTGGACATCAACTATTACATAGCATTGCTCCACCACTCATTTCAGACCCAGTTCACTTCTCTCAGCAACTGGGTGACATCAGTTTTTCAATCTCTCTGAGGCTCAGTGTTTACACTTACAAAACAGGAGTGAAGATCCTTGGCCCTGAGCTGGGCCGGGAGCTGGCTGTGTGGAGTAAATGCACTAGTGCACTAATGGTTTGCAGAGTAGGAGCCTCACATTGCAATTCTCAAGCCCTGAGTTAGTGCACATCAGGCTGGTGACATCAAAGCTACAGATGTGAATCAACCTTTTGTTATGGTTTGGATGTGCAATGTCCCTCAGAGGCCCAAGATGGCAGTGATTTGTCCCCAGACAGTGGTGTCATTTCTGGAAGCTCTGGAACCGTTAGTACGTGAGGATCTAGCTGGAGGAAGCAGATCCAGAGGAGACAGATCATGACAGCATATTGTTTCTGTGTGCTTCCTCCCTTGGTCTCTGCCTCCTTATCTACCCAGGAGTAAAGATCACACTCTCCCACTGGCTGCCACCCAGGATGTTCAGCCTGAGCCTGAAGAGCCAGGCCAACCTGGGGTGAGCCATCTGAAACAATGAGCAAAGAAACCTTTTCTCTCTCAAGCTGCTTTGTTGGGTATTTCGTCACAGCAACAAGAAAGTAACTAAGACACAATTCAACTTTTCATGCTATTCTTTTCTTCTTTTTACCTACAAGGAAACTGAGGCTCTCAGGGATGTGTGCACAACCACAGCTGACAGAGCTCTGATTCAAACCATGCCCTGGATGGGACCCATATGTCCATGCTCAATATCCAATAAACATCATCTGTCTCCTCACCCTAGTCCCTGTGGTCTCTAGAGCCCTCACTTTCCAGCCTCAGAAGTATGGCAGTTAGCTCTGCATTCCACCACCAACTCCTTAGAAAAGATGGGTTTCTGGGCTGGAGGTGTATCTCAGTTTGTAGAGACCTTGCCTACATACACATGGTCCTGAGTTCTGTGCCTAGCTCTGTGTAGACCAGGCATGGTGCTACATGCCAGAAATTCTAGCTCTTAGGATGCAGAGGCGGGAAGATCAGTTCAAGGCCATCCTGGACCTGTCATGATGTCATGATGGGAAACATCAAACTCAGAGTGACACATCTCTGGGTATATGCAGAGAATGCTGTTTGTGCAGAAATGACGTCACTCCCTATGTCTTCAGCTTGCCTCATCTGGTGTAGAAGACTTGAGTTGAACCCTCCCGGACTGAGGCTTGCTCCACTTGCCTCTATTCCAGGCCCTAAACTAACCACGTCTATCCCCCAGAGTTGCCACTGACACCCTGCCCTGAAACATCTCCTGTCTCGCTCTCTCTCTGTAAAGGTCATCCTTTTCCTGGACATGGTAAACAGTCACAGCTTATAAAGGAGGGACCCTTGGAAAGAAGGGTGGAGGGCTGGTGATGGCACCATGGAGCACCAGGGTACATCATCCTGATAGCTGTAAGTGACTTCTCTAAAGCTCTAAGTCTCCATGGGTTTCTCTCAGGCACTGGAATCAGAAGTGAAGTGGAGAATGAGGCAGAGGGAAGCCACATGACCACAACAAACCTGTGCAATGAGGGTCTTTAGAAAATTCTTCCCACGTAGAACTATCTTATTACTTTAAAAGTTTATACTTTTTAGGGATGATGGAATTGCTCAGCAGGTAAAGGCACTTGCCACCAAGTTGACTGATGAATTCAATCCCCAAGTCTCATATGGGAAAATCGACTCCCACAGGTCATCTTCTGACCTCCACAAGTCCACCATAGTGTGTGTGTGTGTGTGTGTGTGTGTGTGTGTGTGTGCGTGTATACATTTGTAGCGTGTACTCAGTGCACACACGCACATATACACATGCACACACATACACCAAATAAATGTAATGAATTATGATGGTTGATTTTATGTCAACTGCTTTTGCAGTTCAGTTCCCAGCACTGTATTAGTCTGCTCACAACCACCAAGAGAGGTGTGGGGTAGCTATAATCCCAACACTAGGTAGACTGTGACAAGAGGCATGCCATGACTTTCAGAGCACCCCTGGGTGACAGAGTAAGAACTTATCTCAAAAGAAAAAAAAACACAAAAAACAAACAAACAGAAGAACCTCCAAAGAAGTCCCGGCAAACAGCTCTGATACTCAAATACCAAACAACCATGGAAGAAAGAAGATAAAGAAATGAATACTATAAAAAACTAAATTCAGAGCTTGAATGACCTTAAGTGCCATGTCTGAACTTTAAGTTTGCCTTCCATTCACAGTCTATTCCCAGGACACAATTACATCCTAAGCAGATAATCCTCTGTAGAACAGTTTTTATGTAAACAGCTAGTAACTTTGATATATTGGAATTAAAAGACATTTCCTAGGGCCATATTCTGCCATGTTTTAGGAAATATGCCCTAGTTGTTCCAGGAATAATTTTGCTTCAGGGAGCCAATTAAAATTATCAAAACTGCAAGTTCCCCTAGATGCTAAAGACACAATATATTTTGCACACACCTCTACAGGTTGCTCTTTAAAAGCATTGCATGCTGCAGATTCCTAAAATATATCTCCAACCAAGCTGATGGTGGCACAGGCCAATCGTCTCAACTACTCAGGATGTTGAGGTAAGAAGGTGGCAGGTTCAAGGCCTCCTTGTGCTACAGGGTGAATTCAAGGCCAGCTTAGGTAACTTCGATCCTACTGCGGCTTTTAAGAAAGTATTATTGTTGTTGTTGTTGTTGTTGTTATTTATTTATTTAATGTTTATGGGTTTTTGTTTTGTTTTGTTTTGCCTGCATGCATGCCTGAGCACCATTTGTGTGCCTGGTGCCTGGTCCCTAGGGAGGCCTAAAAAGAGGGTGTTGGATCCCCTGGAACTGCATTTACAGACAGTTGTGAGTTGCCTTTAGAGTCCTGGGAACTGAATCCCTGTTCTCTGGAAGAGCAGCCAATGCTCTTAACCACTGAGCAATCTCTCCAGCCCCCTACCTGAGCAAGGGAGCTAAGGGTGTAGCTCAGTGGTAGAATGATTACTCGGTGTGTTCAAGGGTTTGAGTTTACTCTCCAGCACTAGTGAGGGGAAAGGCCAGGGAGCTGGCTCAGCTCACTGGGTAAGGGGGTGGGGGAGGGCAGGAGGACAATGGGGAGATAGCTCAGTGGGCGAAGGCTGGGGAGATGCCCCATGGGTAAAATGCTTGGCATACAGCACAAGGACCAGCCTTTAGATCTTCGGAGCCCATAGGAAAAGCCAAGCACAACAGCTCACTTGTGATCCCAGCCCTGGAGAAGTAGAGACAGGTGGATCCCTGGAGCTTGGTGGCCAGCAGGTCTAGCTCTCAGTGAGGGTGACTGAGAAAGATGCTAGATGCTGAATTCTGACTCCATACGTGCACACACTAACACACGTGTACATGTGCCACTAAACACATTACACACACACACACACACACACACACACACATACACACACACATGCACACATGCACACACACCCTTATAAGCAAGTGGAAAGGTTTTGGAAACACACATCGTTCTGACATGCAAACCAAATGCACACAGCTCTGTGATCATGACAGCTTAGAGCCCATTTGCTCCAGGAAAGTTGACACGGGTTCATCTAGAGGCCATTTTCCAGACTTTAAAGTAGATGTGTTAAACTCAGATAACGAGGGGCATTTGGGTCTGTGGTAACTGCCCTGCAAGAGTCTGCCGCTCTGTGCTTTTCCTAGAGAAGAAAGGGAAAAGGTGACCGTTAATGACAGGCTTTCAGTGTCTCCATTCTTGGGGCCACAATTGTTGAAAGCATGGGCCAAGCAGAACAGCTGGGGAGTAGAGAAAAATTGGGGCAGGAGGATGCCCAGATGGAAATGAAAGAGCAAATATTTCTGCCTGTGAGATCTGAAACACACACATGTGTGCACACACACACATACACACACACACATGCTGGTGCACACGTGTCACCCTATTAACTGAGTGACATCCCGGATATGTCTCAGGTAGCAACAGATTGAGCTTGCAAATCAGAACTGAGGCCCTGACCTTTATCTTCTAATAAAGAATGAAGCAGGGGACGGTCACACAATGTTTTCTGATATGTTCCCAAAAAAGCAAGACAGGAGGAAAGGAGAGCAGCATATTTCCACTTCCCTGCTAAAAGGGCACCAATCTGGCCTGGTGAGGTCAGCCAGCAGGCTACTCTCCCCTCCTGGCCATCAAAGGTGACAGTAGCACACAGAGACTCTGAGGGACTGCAGAGCCTTCCCCAGTCAGGGTCTTGTATAGCCCAGGTTCACAACAATGAGGAGGATGACCTTGAATTCTTGATTTTCCTGAGGGCCGGGATGGGAGGCCTGCATCACCAAACCCAGCCTATTTAGTGCTGGGCGCTCTGGGCAAGCACTCTACTGACTCAGCTACAGCCCCAGGCCACTGAACTTCCAGATGTTTCAAATACAGTTGAGTTTAATTTTCCCTCTATCGTCCAATGCAGGGCTTTGTAGAGCAGACAATGATTTGATTCACCCCAAAACTGTGCATTGCAAGTAAGCATGGCTTGCTATATGCAAATGAGCTTGACTGTGCTCTGGAACACCTCGCAAAGACAGTGCCCCGTGACCATGGGTCCCTGACTGCATCTCACCAGCTGAAGCTGCTCCACACACCTTCCAGAGATGCCACCAGTTATCCAACACTTGGGGGACATCGTGCATCACAGACAGCCATGAAACTTTACACTATGGGTTTATTAGTAGAAGGCTTATCATGAGGCAAACACTGGAGCACATCCCTTTCATCCTAGCGCTCAGGAGGCAGAGACACACAGATCTCTATAAGTTCCAGGCCAGCTTGGACTACATAGTGAAACCTTGCCTAAAAAAGAAAGAAAGAAAGAAAGAAAGAAAGAAAGAAAGAAAGAAAGAAAATCATTTTATGGTACACTGACATAGAATACAGGTTTAACTGTCTCATATCAAAAGCACAGTCCAGCCACCCATGACACACCCTGCAATTGTCTGTTCCCAGCTTGTTGTTGGGGTCCGCTTGGATGCTCGCCTTCTGTGCAACCTTCTGATATCCACTTGCCTATACGATGGCCTGCTTGACCCTCTGAAGCCTCAAATCCCACATCAACCACACAGGTACTCATAATGACCTCTCCATCATAGCGGACCAAGGACAACTGGACCTTCTTGCTCTGAACCACAGCCAGACCTCCATGGAGACCAGTTCCTCCCTGAGGACCCTTGTGCTTGTCTCTTCCTCCCATTCCTTCCTCCTCTCCCTCCCTCCCATACAACTCACCAGAGCCTGTAGACTTCCTGTGGCTTCGCTTCACCACTCCAAGCTTCTCTGCCACCTATAAATGATAAATCTCCTGCAGTTTTGACTCCACCTCCTCATGGGTCTCGCATGACAAACATAACCAAACTGCTTTCCACTGGCCAGCATCTCGCAGAAGATGCTATATCGCTATGTAACAGAAACTTCTAGACCCATATTAGAAGGAAACACAATAAAATCACGACAGAAAAAAAAAAGTCCTATAATATGCTAGCAGGACTTCTGTTGTTGTTTTCTATCCCATTGATTCCATTTTCTCCATCCTCAACTGGAAACAGCAACAGGTTCATAAACAAACTTGTTATAAGTGACCCCAAAACGTAAGAAGACACCAGCGTTTCTCGCATCTTAGTCAGGTCTGAGACCTGGATGGATGAAATGCAGGCAGGATAACAGAGTTAAAATCAGGAAACAGCCTGTCTTCTGCTTCCAGCCAGGTGATCCAGAACAGCATGGACCCTCTCAGCCCTGCCACAGTTCCCTACCCGACAGGTAACACAATAGGAACAAGGACCCACGTATGGGCTGGAAACACATTCTTCATGCATTTGGGGGCCTGGAATTTTTTGATCAGTGTGTAATCACTGTACAAAGTAGTGGGTCTCCTGCATCTGCTGTGACCATAGGAAATCCCCATTACCTCTCCTGCCTAGCCTCTTCCTGCTCCTGTTTCATCTTTCCAGACAGCCCCTGTGATGGCTGACAAGTTCTGAAACCATGCCTCTTGGCATGTGCATGAGGGATTACCTAGATTATGTTCATTGAAGTGGAAAGATGTCTCCCCTCCCCAACATGTAGGCAGCACCATCGGGGTGCTGGGGTCCTGGGCTGAATTAAAAAGAAGTGAGCTGGGCACCAGCGCTCATTGCTTTCTGCCTCTTTGCTGTAGACACAACGTGACCTGGAGCACCTGCCATTGCACCTTCCGCACTGTGGTGGACTGTGTTCTTAGCCTGCGAGCCAAAATGAGCAATCCTTCCTTAAGGAGCTTCGGCTGTGTATTTTGTCACACTAAGACATTTAACCGACAGACCTTTCTACTATCACGTCACTGTCACGGGTGTGTCTGTGTGGGTATCTGTGTGTGTGTGTGTGTGACATAGTGTATGAGAGAACACATACAGCACTCTCATCTTTCAGGGTCTGTCTTGTTCCACATTACTCGTCACTGTCCATTAAGACTGTGATCTCTAAGCTGACGCCTTCTAGGAGAGTTGCATCTTTCCCCAAAGAAAGAAAAAATAAAGAAAAATAAAGAAAAAAGCCACTATCCACCGACTGATCTACAATTTGGGGTTTCACATCTAATTCGTTTGTTTTTCAATGTTCTGAGTAACACAGATTATCTCTCAGCCCAAGTCTCCACAACTATGAGTTAAAGGACCCTCTAACTGAGAGCAGTTTGCAAGCTTGAATGTTTAATACAAAATCGTCGTCGCCCCAGCGTTGACCACTGTCACCCTTCCCCTTTATCCATCGCCATCCTGGGGTGAGTGCCACAAACCAGAATGCTGATTTCAGCCCCCCAGGGGTCATAGTTTTCTTTCTAGTAGCTTAATGGAAAAGTCCGGAGCCTCCGACCTTCAAGGTGGATGACTCATGGCCTGACTTGAAGACTGGAGACCTGTCTTTCTGCCTTTGCAGCCCCCCTGCCCCATCCTCACAGCTACCCAGCCTGGGCTAAGGAATAAAAGGAGTGAAGAATAAAAACAGCTTTGCCTCAACCAAGAAGCAGCACTTCAGAGAGGCCAGAAGCTGCCTTTTGAGAGGTGGTGAAGCAATTTAAATAACAAGGGTCAGGATTAGCCCTTTACAAAACCAAGGTGGAAAAAATCTCCAGAGGCAGTGAGACAGAAACGTAGAGAGAGATTCACTCTCTTACAAAAAGCCCATTTCTCATCTTGCTAAGCACACATGGGCTATAACTATATTGCTTTCTATGGACTTATACTCACGCTTTCTCCCTGCCATAAACACGCACGCCTGCACAGACGGAAACCGATTCTAATATAGAAACCCCAGTATCTATAATTCATGCTCTTTAGCCTTACATATTTATTCTGCATTTTAATTAAGGCCAAAATCTGAATACTTTAGATGGATGGCTTCTTTTTTCTTCTGTGCATAGCTTATAGGTAAATTACCTGGCAAAAGCCCAAATGGTAAGCAAACACAATAGAAGGCAAGCCTAAAGCTATGAAGGAAGCAACAGCCCCTGGGAGCTGTGGGGGTGCTCTGCCTTCAAAGTCACCATCTTGGGTTTGTCCCCTCTGCAGTCACAAAAAAAGTGAGATGATAAAACACCCCAATGTGGGATTGCAGGACAGCATACATCTCTCCACAAGAACAGGTCCTGGACATCTGAGGAGAGAGGACTCCAGCTGTTGCTAAGAGAGGGGCGCTTGGAAAGCCCCCTGAGCCTCACTGTAAATTCATTACCTGGGCTGGTCTAGAACAGACATGGGGCAGGTCCACTTGATAACAAGAGCAGGTCTAAAATTAGAACTACCAGAAGTTCATGCTTGATTGGAAAGACCAGATTTTCCCCTGCAATGCTGCTTTGAAGCTCTAGGCGGCCTCTCCATGAATAATATATCAAGGAAGGTGATCTTTAAAAATGCTAAACTCTCCCGGAAGTCTCGTCCAAGTAGGCACCAAGCACTCTTTGGCAATTGCTACACAAGCTATGGGCTAACTCTAGACCAGTGCCTGCTTTTGTCAATAAACTTCTATTGGAACACAGCCACTCTCATCTCTTGGGCTGTATTCTCAATGGCTGGCTTCACGTTGGGAGGAAAGAGTAAAACAGTTGGGGTGCAGGCCCGCTAGACTGAAGAGTCTAAAGGTAGGCTGACTTTGCCTTCCACACCCCACCTTCGGTGTTCGCTCTTCAGAGAAAGGCATGGAAATGACCGTAAGCCATTTAGAAGTTTTTCATCCTCTGTATTGTTTCTGCTAATCTTCCCCATCACCACTGTATCTCACCTTAGCCCCAGCTGCCCTGGAATTTACTGTGTAGACCAGGCTGCCCTCTAATTTGTAGTAGTCCTCCTGCCTCCGCCTCCTGGGATTTCAGACATATACAACTATGAAGGAAAAACAAAAACAAAAAACCAACAACAACAAAACATAGAAATTTGGGCTAGAAAGTCAGCTCAATGATTAAAAGCACTTGCTCTCTCATGTGGACTGGAACTTGGTTCCAAACACCACATTGGGTTCTGAACACCACATTGGGTTCTAAACACCCACATTGGGTTCTCAACACCCACACTGGATTCTGAACACCCACACTGGGTTCTAAACACCCACATTGGGTTCTGAACACCACATTGGGTTCTGAATACCACATTGGGTTGGGTTCTTTTTTTTTTTTTTTTTTTTTTTTTTAAACCAGTTAAGCCAATTTATTAAAATAGTTGACTTTGCGTCTGCAATGGTGACTTCAACTTCCACTCCTGGCTCAATAGTGATGGAAGTAATCTGCTTAACAATCTCAGAAGGACTGTGTAAGTCAATGAGTCGTTTGTGGATTCTCATCTGGAAACGATACCAAGTCTTGGAACCTTCACCACAAGGAGTCTTTCTGGTAGTAAGTCTCAGTGTCTTGGTAGGCATGCGCACCGGTCCTTTCACTTTCAGATTCTTTTCCTTTGCGCCTCTGATCAAGTCGGCACACACTTTCTCCAGCGACTTTATGTTGCGGCTGGTGAGCGTGATTCGAATTCGGTGAATGGCCACCTCGGGTTCCATGGGCGTCTTTCCGGTATCTTTAAAAACCATGGCTGCGGCGCGGCTTCCTGACCGACTTGTTCCTCAGCAGGAGCGAACAGCGGTAAGTCAGGACCGGAGCAGAGTGAACGGAGCGCTCCGCTGCACGCACCACCGCGTCTCCCACATTGGGTTCTGAACACCCACTTTGGGTTGCCCATGGACACCTCAGACTCCAACTTCAAGGGATCTGACACGCTCTTGTGGCCTCCTTGCATTGTCCTGGTCTGGAGCTGTCGAACAGAACCAAGTTAGGGCCAAAAAAGGCAATGTGGGGCCCCTTACTTCAAGGAAAGGTATTTATGAGAGTCTTCTAATTGTTTAAAAAATACATTTTATTTTACTTTATTTTACATACACATGTGTGTGAGTGTATGCAGGTGCCCTCAGAGGCCAGCAGTGGGTGTCAGATCCTCTGGATTTAGGTGGAGGTTGAGGGTTCTATGAGGACTACAAGAAACATGCCTTTTTCCTTCCTCTTAGATGAGCTTTTTTTTTTTTTTTTTTTTTAACTGCCAAGCATTTCCAGGCTTGAATTTTAAAAGGACACTAGCTTGTAGGAGCTATGCAGATGGTTCACTGGTTAAAGTGCTTACCACACAAGCAAGTAAATAAGCATGCTGGGCAACCTACAACCTGGCTAGCCCAACTAGCCATATTGGCAAGCCCTTGGCTCAGTTGAGAGACCCTGCTTCGATGAATAGGTAAAGAGTGCATCCAGCCTTTCACATAGGTATAGGGGAACTGAACTCAGGTCCTCAAGCCTGCATAGCAGGTTCTTTACCCACTGACCCATCTGCCCATCTCAGACCCTTTGTAAGACTTTTTAACCCAATTCTGCTTCCATTTTTTTCTTTTCAACCTAGATAGCCATTTTATAACGACTAAATGATAGAGGATGGAACCATCTACAACATAAAAGGAACAAACATCATTTTATCAACACCCATCTTGAAGACACTAGGTCTTCGGTACTTAATTTATTTGTCTGTCAGAGCTTGTCATCAAACTCATGGCCTTTCTTCCCAGAGCTGGTACCCAGAACTCTGATAAGTAGATGCTTTCTAAACCCGGCTGGTAGAGACTGGGATTGACTTCTGTCTGTTGTCCAAACAGATGCAAATTTTCTCCTCAGCACAACTGTCCACTCTACACTGGATATTCCTGCATTGTCTCAGTAAATGCTTTTCTGAATATAGCCCAGAATGTCTACATGGATTCTGTTAATCTCTTACTCTAACAAACATCATATGAACAAAAGAAAAAGACTTGGCACAGATGATTCAAGGCAAGCCCAGGGAAGTCATGGGCAGTGTAGCTTTCCTCTTGCTGTACCATACTCTGTCTGACCTCTGTCCCACTCTTGAGACTGTTGGATGGTATCCTGTGGCACTTGTAATAAAAGAAACCTCATTAAATTTCCATATCCCCATTGTTTAGACCTTAGAGCCTCACCCTGCTGACTGCACCCTCCCTAGCACAGGCTAGCCCCTTACAACCCTCAGGACCTCTACTCCTTCTTTTCTTTCCTAGGCAATTGCTCCCCTTGGTCTCCAGGTCTGACTCCTGCTGATCACTCAGAGCTCAGCCAAAGTGTCACCACTCTAAAAAGCTCTAAGGGACCACTGGATCTGAAGTATCTACACCCCCAACTTGCAGGCTGAAGGCATAATGTTATTGTGTAATGCAAATGCTGAATTCTGTATATCTCTCCTCCCCCCATATCTGGTCTCCATCATTCTGGGAATCTCCTGTCTCAATGATGTATAAATGCTGCTCCCCAATTGTCCCCTGATATGCCAATAAAGCAGCTTACAGCCAATCACTGAGCAGGGGAGAGAATAGGGCTGGACTTCCTGCCGGCCAGGGGAGGAGGTGGAGGGGAATCAGCAGGGGATTCAGCCACAGGCAGAGGTGCAGGAAAGATGAAGAAGATTCAGCTGGGGCAAAGAAAGAACTAAAAAGCAAGTGACTTGGGGATTTTGGCAAAGATGGAGCAAAGATAACATAGAGGGTTAAGAACAGACTTAAACTGTTCACGATTGTGTGGTAAAGTCTTAGAAGCAAATATAAAAGAGTCTCAATTATTTGTGTGGTAGCCGAGTTAAGAGAGAAACTAAAAAAAAAAAAAAAAAAAAAAAAAAAAATAGGCTCGCTTCACATCATTTAAGCTTTGCTACTGTTTCAGTTGCCCAAAGTTCAATGCAAGACTGATAAAGTCCAGTTGGTATTTCTGGCATTTAGAACAGCAATGGCCTCCTTGTGAAGAGGGGGAAGGGCATGATGGAAGAGGGAAGAGGGAGGTGAGGGAGGAAAGAACATCACAAGCATGGGGATTCTTCGGGCTGCCTGTCAACATCAAACCCATTACACCATGTGACTCATCCTCAGTCTTCAGATTCTAACAGTCATGGTGACTCTCGGGGGCAGGTCTAAGTCATGTGGGACCAAATATAGTTTTAGAGACCCTCTTTAAGAAAAAAGAAAAAAATGTAACACAGAGGTCAGAAATGCCTCTTCTTTAAAACAAGTTATCAGGCAGGACATAAGGCATGTCTCAGGGGTGTACAGCCGTTCTTCTTGGTTATCTTCAGGAAATTCATCCAAAATGTTTTTTTTAAGTGCTTTATGTAAATGGCTTAGCCTCAGCTGCCTATCTAGAACATTCTGTGGCTCCCAGAAACTCCTAAAATCACAGGAGTCCCGGCATGTGAGGACTCCTTGAGTCATTTGCTTCTGGAAGCACAAGGTCTCTGTGTATGATATTCATGAAGGACAGTGCGCCAGCCAACTGTAAGTCTTTCTTCATAGCATTGCACTTGGCCCTCACTACCATTCACTAGCAGACCTCCACCAATAAGCCACCCGTGGGGGTGTAGCTCAGTTGGTAGAGGGCTTGCTCAGCATGCATGAGTCTGATCCTTAGCACTGCAGAAAGCAGGCATGCTGGCACATATCTGTAATCCCAGCATTCAGGAGGTGGAAGCTGGGGCATCAGAAGTTCATGGTCATCTTTGGATTTAATATAGACCTCAAGGCTAGCCTGGAATACATAGAATCCCTGTCTTCAAAGAAGGAGAAGAGGAGAAGAGAAAAGGAAGAAGGAAAGAGCAAAGGAGACGGGGAGGGAAACATGGGGGAGAGGAGAAGGAGGAGGAAGGGGTAAAGCATGGAGGAGGGGGAAGAGGTACCACTTCTGGGATGGAGACTTTGGAATCTGCCCTGATGCTGTTCTCCACAGTACCCATCGCCTGTGCCAGAAAGTGTGGTCAGGGTCAGTGCTCCCCACTTCCTAGGAGACTGACACCCTTCCCCCCACCTGCTGTGTGCTTTGATTCTTCCTGTTGTTTTCCTTACCAATCACTCATTTTCCAAGCTGCAGCTCATTTTTTTTCAACTCTCCCAAGGTCTCTGTGTTTGCTTTCATCGTTTCTGTTGTCTGTAGCTTCAAGCTCACCTCCTCTCACTGTCATCAGCATACCCTCCTCTTCCTGGGAACCTCCAGGCAGGCTCCTTTGGTGGGGTGATGTGTGCGTCCCTACAGAAGGGAGTCTGGGGCTTCTGGGGAGGGATGCACCAGGTGCAGCTCTCAACTATCAAGATAGCTAGAACTAAAATGATTGAGAACCCTCCAGGTCAGCAAGGCTAGGAGAACAGGAAGGTACAACCCTATTCTCTCAAGCAAATTGACATGACTGAATTTGACAATAACCAAATGTATTCCCTTTGACTCAGTCAATTCATTGTTGAACTCTGTTCCTTGGGACCCAGATCCAGCACTTTAGGTTCTCCCTGGCTACGGGTGTTCTAGTTTCCTGTTACTGTGACAAGACACTGTAACCAAGAGCAACTTAGAGAAAGAAAGTCTTACGTTTCCAGGTCACAGTCTCATTGAGGGAGGCCAGAGCAGGAGCTTGAAGCATAAATCATGGAGAGGCATGCTGCTTGCTGGTTCTCTTACACAGGCACATGTTTGTCCAGCTTTCATATACTGCTCAGGACACCTGAACAGGGGATGGTGCCGCCCACAGTGGGCTGGGCCCTCCTATATCAAATAACAGTCAAGACAATGCCCCACAGGTCAATCTCATCTACACACTCTCTCACTTGAGACTCCCTTGTCAAGTGACTCCAGGCTAGGGCAAAGGGGCAGGTTCCAGCTGATGGCTCTTGGCTTCCATGCCTGTTGGCCAGGCTGTTGTCTACCACCTGTGACATGAACCAAACAAAAGATTAAGGGATCTTACTGACTGAAGCACTTGACCATCTTAGCAATGAAGGGTCCATCTTTCAATACCCAGTTTCATTACTCACCACAAGTGCTTCCAGCACACCACATGTGTTCTTGGATACCATCAATGGTCTTCAAAGACAACATTGCCTTACACAGAGGTCTTCAGCATTTGGGGTGGTGGGGACTGCATGGCTCATGTGTGGAGGTCAGAGGACAATTTGGGAGTAGGTTCTTTCCTCCCACCATATGAATCCCAGGGGTTGGACTCACGTGACCGGGCTTGGCAGAAAGTACCTTTCCTTACTGAGCCACCTCGTCAGCACAATTTTCAACATTTCTGTACCCAAATATTTCTAACCGGCCAGTGAGAAAACACTATCCAGCACAAAAGTTTTTGTGGCTTTGTTTGGGGGTTTGTTGTTTGTTTTTGTGTCAGAGTTATCACCATGCAGTCCTGGAATTCTATGTAGAACAGGCCTTGATCCCCAGAGATCCACCTGCCTCTGTTCCTGAGTGCTAGAATTTAAAGTATGCATTACCACACCTAGCCCAGGACCAAGACAAGTTCTTTTGTTTAGGAATTTATATTTCATATGTGTAAATAATGTATTTTGACCATATTTACCCCCATATTTTCTCTTGTCCTCATTTTTTTTTTTTTTTGGTTTTTTGTTTGTTTGTTTTGTTTTTGTTTTTTGTTTCTCAAGACAGGGTTTCTTCGTGTAGTCTTGTCTGTCCTGGACTCGCTTTGTAGACCAGGCTGGCCTTGAACTCACAGTGATCTGCCTGCCTCTCAAGTGCTGGGTTAAAGGTGTGTGCCACCACTGCCCGCCTTCTTGTCCCCTTCATTATCCCTTCATTTTCCCAAGTCCCTTTCTTTTTTCATGGCTTTGCTGTGTGACACACTAAGTTTAATTAAGGATGTTGGTGTGGGGCTATTACCAGAGCACTAGCAACTTCCAAGTGTCTATACCACCTAAGAAAATGCCAGAACACAGGTCCTAACAAAACTCAATCTTTATACCTCTCTACCAGAGGCCCTCAGCTTGGGGCAGCCCTGTCTCCCAGCAAAGCGCTGTGATGCCTGGAGACTCTTCCAGTTTTGGACATAGGGTGGTGAAAGTGAATCCCGAAGCCTGGGAGGGTGCTCGCCATCTTACAGTATCCAAGATAATCCCACCTTAAACAATGTTTTGGCTCAAAAGGACCATCAGCGGGGGCTGGACAGATGGCTCCATGGTTCCTCAGCATAAGCGTGAGGACTGCAGTTCAGATCTCCGGAAACCCATGCAAATGACAAGTGTGCATGACAGGTGTGCATGATGGCCCATGTGTGATTCCAGTGTTGGAAGGCCATGGTTGGATCCTCAGAGCAAGCTGGCTAGCAAGACTCTCCACACAGAAGCTCTTGAGAAAGCACACATGAACCATGCCGAGTTAAATCCAGGTGACAGGAGGGTGACATTGTTGTCAGGTCATGATTGAGCGCCTGTATGGCCTAAGCACAGATGACCCAGTCGCCATGGGTGGGGTATGTAGCGCTGTCACTAAACCCAAATCTCATGTACACATCTGGACTCAGGAGAGGACCCACACCCAGAACCACGATGCAGTCGGTTTGATGGCCGAGCTGTGTGTCTCAGTGAGCACTGCATCTTTATGGGCAATCCCTCTGAGGTAGCACAGGCAGTGTGGTCCTGATGCTCTCCTCACTCTGTGGTGGATGCTGGCCATCTCTGGAGGAGGGACTGGTTTGTTGTGTGTGGCGCTCTTTCTTTTAAACTCTACTTTATTTGGAGTGTTTAGGCCTCAACCTCCCTACCCTAGTTAAGAGAAAGAAGGTTAGTGGGGAGAGGGGGATCCTTTACTTCTCCCGGATACTTGGGGTCAATTAGGTTCTTTTGGGCTATACCCATCTCCGCCAACAGCACCAGTCAGCGATCTCCTCCAAGCCGCTGCTCCCTGAAGTGTTTCTCTCCATCTGTCTGCTCCAAACCATAACACCGTCTGTCTCTGGTCTCTTCAAAATGCTACACACCACAGGCCAACACCACACACCACACCACGCTCTCTCTGTGCTCTTATTTATATCCACAGAGCCCTAGACCACACCGCTCTCTGTGCTGCGGGAGGAAGGCCTTTACCAGCTGGCAAAAGCCATGCACCATCTCATGAGACAATTAACAGGTGTGGACAAACTAAAGCTCAAACTGAAACCCCACACTTGGGGTTAGAATAAAAACATATTTACATAACACAGTTGGGTTTACAACAAAACCAAAACTCCAATTACAGCTGTGGGGATCCAGTAAGTTAATAAAGATTTTGAACCATACATTTGGGAAATGCCAGCTATTGTTTTTGAGAACTAAGTCAAGTGACTTGTGGACTGACTGGAGAATCTGAGGCGAGGAAGGGAACTGGTTTCTTGCAGCTCATACAAAACACCTGCAAAGACTCAGGACCGAGGCCTGGCTGTCCCAAATCCTTGTCCAGTGTCTCTGCCAAAGTCTCGTGGACCCCCGGGAGATGATCTCAGTCCACTCCAAAGTCATCGTTGGGGACTAGGGGGATTTCCCAAGAAACCAGCAATTGCTGATTCTGTGGATGCCCCCCACCAACTTGGCAAACCAGCCAGGTCACAGGGTGAGGGCAGAGCCTGGCTTGGTCTGCATGTCCTGGAGCCAGCCGCCTCCTGCAGCCAGGCGCCCTTCCTAAGGCTCACCCACACTCTTCATCTGCTTTCCAACAGTCTTCAATTCCTCGGGCTTCTCCATTGTATTTATCACCTGCTTTTTCCATTTATGAGTTAGCAACACAGAGAGAGGAGCTGCAGGCTCCTCTGAGGCAGCAAGGGGAGGCAGAGAGAAGGGGGATTAGGGCTGTGTTTACTTACTGCTGTTTTCTGAGCTGTTTCACCATCAGGCGCGACAGCAATCCAGTAGGGTATTATTAACCAAAGAGCTTCGGCAGATGAAACCAAACAGCCCGCCATGACTCGGGCCCAAGTATCAAGGCAAAGATAAATGCTGATTTCAAAATTAAATTGCAATTTCCCTGCATGTCCCAGGTGATAAGAAAAGGATCATGGGAAAAAGTGATAGGGTGATTATGACAGGGGACTAGCCCATGGGGAGGGAACTGGCTCCTTTCCACCCACTGATAATGAGGGAGGTGGCTCAGCAGGTAAAAGTACTTGTCACAGAAGCCTGGTGACCTGAGTTCAATCTCCAATATCCACAGAAAGGTAGAAAGAGAGAACCAACTCCATAAAGTTGTCTTCTAGCTTCCAGAAGCACATATAATAAATAAACCAATAATTTTTTTTTTTTTAGAAAAGAAGTTGTGATTGGACATAGACCATCACCAGATGCTTTTGCTGTGCTGTGTGCTTGGCACATTCCACGCATAGTGTGGCACTTCATTCAGTCCCCCTCTGAGTGTGGATGCAGGTGTCTTTAAGAACTCCGCTTTACAAGAGAGGAAACTGAAACTGAGAGAGGTCCAGTGATGGAGACAAAGTACTACTAGGTATATTTAAAAAAAAAAAAAAAAAAAAAAAAAGAGGCCAGGACTTGCTTGCATCTAGGAAGTCTGGTTCCAAATCTCATAAACTCAAAAGCAGTCTAGAAATGTGGCTTGGTTGGTAGAATGGTCCCTTAGCATGCGCAGAGTTCTGAGTTCCAGTCTTTCTAACATCCCATAAAACCGGGTGTGATGTCACATGCCTACAATCCCAGCACTCAGGAGGCAGAAGCAAAGAGGATCAGAAATTCAAGGTCATCTTCAGCTATATAGCAGGCAGCTCCCTGGTTGGGATCATTTTATGCTGCTCTTACAGAAGACTCAGGTTTGGTCCCCAGCCCACCACACATCAGGCTGCTCACAAGCACCCAGAACCCCAGCTCTAAGGGATGCAACTCCCTCTTCTGGGTTTCAAGAACACCACAAACATTCTCTGGCCTCGGTGCAAGAGCCACGGGAGCCTCTCTACCCAGAGGGAAGACAGGACAGTTTTGAGGGAAGGACCAATAGAGATGGGTGGACTGGGACTGGGAGCACTTCCTCCTCTGGTTACTAAGGCTTGATCTGACTTGGTAGCCAGAGATCATAAGGCTTAGTAGGTAAGCCACTGAGCCTTCTATAAGTCCACCACTCAGGGTTCCCACAGGGATTAAACAGCAGCTGGTTCCACCATCCAACTTCCCAGCATGCCTGAGGAATTGACCACACACTGCTTTCCCTCTGCTCTGAATGGACAGGGCTGTTTTGTTTTCTTCCTGTTCCTTTTTTTGTTTTTGTTTTAAATGTTTTCACTAACTAGAATCACATCATTTCCCCCTCCCTTTCCTCCTGTGACCCCCCTCGAAGTTCCACTCCCACACCCCCATCCTCAAATTGATAACTCTTTTTCTATTATATTTGTTACACATATGTATTTGTATGTATGTATTCACAGATATACATACACACACACATATATGTATATAAACAGAACCTGCTGGGTCCATTTTGTTGTTTGTGTATATAAGTTTCAAGCTGATCAGTCTTCGTTGGGCAGCCAATAAAGGGGCTCATCCCTGGAAGAGACTAATTCTCCTTCAAGCAGTCAATAGCGCCTCTAGTTCTTTGTGGTCTCAGAAGCCCGGGAGCTGCAGCCAGCAGCTTTTGATAAAACCTAAAGTCATTTGCTCCCACCGCCCCCAAAGGGATGGCTTCCACGAAGCGTGCAAAACTCTGCTTAGAGTCACCATCAGCAGATGCCATGACGGCTGGCCGTGAGATCTGACCTGATTCCCACATCAGGAGTGGAGTGAGCATGTGATTTACAGGGCCATGTGATGGGGACTGACGTTCTCCAACTGACACTCCTCACGCGGATGGCCTGAGGCCTTCTATAATCATGTCATCTCTTCTGGGTATCCCAATACTCCATTATAGTCAGCATTAGTGCAAATCTGCCGACGACAATCAGAGTCAGCATTTGTAGCATATCTAGCCTACACCCGGTACCGAGCTCCACACCCATGAGCCCTTGGAAGTCCCAGCAAATCCCCTTGCAGTGGAAATGGTCATCAGTCCCACACGACCTGTAAGGACACTGAGCTCACAGACCCATGTCATGATCCCTGGATGTAGCAGACCTAGACTTCAGGGTTAAGTGTCCTGGCTGCAGAGCCCAAGATGGGAGGCGTGCCACAGAAGGCCAGAGGGGAGGTCCATGGTTGCTGCCTTCAAACTGTCCTTCACAAAAAGCAAGATGACATTGATATGCCATCTCACCCCTGTCAGGATGGCAGTGATTAGAAAAACAAATGACAAAAAAAAAAAAAAAAAAAAAAAAAAAAAAAAAAAAAAAAAAAAAACCTGTAGCAATGTTGACAAAGGGAACCCTGATACACCACGAGGGGGTTCAAGCTGGCCCAGCCACATGGAAGTCAGCATGAGGCTTCTCAAACAACTCAAAATGGACCCTTCACATGAGCCAGCTAGGATGCTCCTGAGTATTTATCCAAAGTCTCCAAGGCAACACATCACAGAGGTACTTGGGCATCACTGCTTATTGCATCACTGTCTGCAATAGCTCTTTCATGGAACCAACCTAGATTTGTAACAATACAGTGAGGTAAGGAAATGTGCTGTGTGTGTGCACAATGGCCCTTTTCCCAGTCCCATTGCATGGAACAAAATTGTGCCATAATTGAGATAAACCGTCTCTGAAAGATGAATATCCGAGGTTCCTTCTCATCTGTGGTTCCTATGTTTGTCACAGATACATAAAAAAAGCATATGAATATGACATGAAAAAAGTAAAATTGTCTAGCTGACAAAGGAAACTAATGGGAGGTGGTCGGGAGGGGAGGAGGACCATACTGGGGAATAATATGCTGAACGTACATCACAACAGACATAGACAAAAGCATTAAAAATAAACAATTTTTAAGAGAGATTAGGGCCAGTAAGATGACTCAGTGGTTAGTGTGTTTTCTGGGCAAGCTTAAGGACCTGAGTTCCAATCCTTAAACAACCACAAAAGCTTAGCATGGTGCCATATACTTGTAACCCCAGCACTGGGAGACAGAGGCGAGGGGAGCCTGGAGCTCACTGACCAGTCAGCCTGTCCATTTACTGAGCCCCAGGGGCAGTGAGAGACCCTGTCTCAAAAAAAAATAAGGTGAAGGGTGATTGGGAAAGATACCTGACATTGACCTCTGACCTCTGTCTGAGCACAATATTCCTATAAGTGAGCACTCGGGGGTGGGGGGCCGCACACTGAGATTCATCCTGAATCACTGAAAGGGGAGCAAAATTCCCCTGCTGCCCTGTGCCCTCTAGGTTTCTAGAAAATGCCATCCTCCATCTCATGAACACGCTACAGTATGCCTCTATTTGATGATGATCAAATCCTAACCTCAGATGTCATGTGAAGTCTACCATGTATTCTTATATGTTTCTCCCTTTAAGTTGGAAAGGACAGAGCATAGCCAGGTCTGGTTTGGAGGTGGAGGATGGTGCTGCAAACATGCTGCCATGTGCAATAGAAAGTTCAAAGAGAAAAGCTCCAGACCTGCAGACAGATCATGCCACATCACCCCATCATCCTGGATGCTGATGCTACTCCCAGGAATGGCCTCTCTTCCCACATCACCCCCATCATCCTGGATGCTGATGCTGCTCCCAGGAACCACCTCTCTTCTCAAGTGCTCAGTGGATGGCTGTCAACAGCTCTGGGCCAAGTTCTAGCAGCTCAGATCTTCGAGTGAAACTGAGTCTCTCTGTTCTGGAACTCCAGCATAGACTTCAGATTGTAAACCCTTGGTCCAAAAGACTCTTGTGCTCTGAACCCACCACAACCCTATGACCAAGAGATAACATACAATATTTACCTTCAACAGCCCTGGGTCCTGTGAGCATCCCAGTAGGGGGAAGCCCTACCCAATGAGCTCAGAGACAGACAATGAGAAATGTGTGCTGCTCCTAGTGTGGAACTCTTTCTCTGCTGCCTCCAGAGCCACACTACATCCATTTTCTCTCTCCCAATCCAGAGCCATATTCCATATGAGCCTCTCCCCTCCATCTCCTGACCTTGTCCCATGCTTGAGTCACAGAACAATGCATGCTTTATAACTTAGAGGACAGTTTCAAGGAAGAATGAGGAAGAGAAAATAAGAGGAAGAAATGACTTAATTCTTTTTAAAATTTTTTTACACACTTATATAATAAACTACCTACAGTAAGAAGAACCAAAAAAACAATCAAAATTTATATAAATTTTACATTCATAGTGTTTTGGTTATTTGTATTTGGCAGCCTTGAAGAAGATATCTTTCCTATCTTGGTGAGTCTAAAATTCTGAATGTAAATCAATACCTATCATATCTCATCATTATCAACTTAAAATATCTATCTAGACCTAAAAACATCTTAAATGACTTAATTCTTTTCCCAAAGTTTTGTGGCAGCCTCGGAGGTCTTGGGTTTACAGCCAAATATTACAGAATCTTCTCATGAGAGTGTTTTATGCGAGAAAGGCAGTTAAGCAAGGAGGCACTTGACTGCTCCTTCTAAATGGAAATTTTCAATTAGTCTGAATAAGTTAATTACATCATCCGTTAGTAACTGCTCTTGTGATTCTGCAAATCCTCTATTAATTGATTCAACTACTTGCCCTCAAACCAAGCAGCAGCAAACAGGTAGAAAGGGACAGAAAAGCACCAGAGAAGGTAGAGGCTGCACTGGTCACTTCTGTTCAACCAGCACTGACCTAGCCATCTGGGGAGAGGGACCTTAACTGGGAAAATGCCTCCAGAAGACTGGCCTGCAGGCAAGTCTGTGGTGCACTGTCTCGACTGATGAGGGATGATCGAGGCCACTGTAGGCAGTGGCACCCTTGGGCTGGCGGGCCGGTGTTCTATGTGAAAGCAAGCCATGGGGAGCAAGCCAGTAAGCAGTACCCCTCCATGGCCTCTGCATCAGCTCCTGCCCTGGTTGAGTTCCTGCCTTGACTTCTCTCTGTGATGGACTGTTACCAGAAGTACAAGCTGAAACAAACTTTTCCCCGCAACCTTAAGTTTCTTTTAGTCGTGGTGTTTATCAGAGCAGCAGAAACCCTGACCTAGGACAGAGGTAAAGATAAAGGAGTGCTGTCACCTTCTGACTCACAGGGCAGTCCCCGTTCTATCTGCCCGTTGGCCTATCCAATTCACCACCAACCATGTGCGCGGCAGAGGGTGCTGCACGGATCAGAAGGTAGCCAAGCAGGTGGTACCACCAGATGCCTCCACCCATGGAGACCCAGCATAGATGCTCAAAGGTAGATAGATAGTAACCCCAAATGAACAAGAGGCCCTTGATGCTGCTCTACTACCACACGAGACGGGGCGCCCAGGTCAGCAGCCCATGGAATTACACCCCACGTCCACTGTACACGTATTTTGGTGAGTCGGTCAGATCCTATGACTATCAAATGTGTCTTCATCAGGTTCTTGCCCACTGGGAGCTCATACTACTTCCTGCTCCTTTAACACCTCTTTCTAAAGATCTATTTTTATTTTACTTTACGTGGATATGTATGTTTGTGTGAGTATGTGTGCATAGGATCCCACAGAGACAGAAAGAGAGCATCAGATCCCTCAGAGCTAGAGTCACGGGCATCTGTGTGGCTCCCCACATGGGTGCTGGAGTCCTCATGAAAGAGCAGCTCTCTTGACTGCTGAGCCATCTCTCCAGCCCTTTCTGTCTTTCTTTTAAAAAAAATTGTGTGTGTGTGGTGCATGTGTGTGTATGTGTGTGGTATGTGTGCATGTTTGTGTATGTGCATGTATGTGTGTGAGAGTGTGTATGTGTGTGCATGTGTATGTATGTGTGTGTTGTATGTGTGAGTGGTGTGTGTGCATGTATGTTTG
>OU015742.1:62704094-62714333 GCA_907169655.1 Acomys percivali | reverse complement strand
TAGCCTGGAATTGAGGGAAATTCCAGTGGTTGGTTGTGTTTTTCTGGTGGTGCTGTGAGTCCAAAGGTCTGCCTGCAGGCAACACTCTATGCCAAGTCTCCCCGAACCCTCTCATAGAAATGCACGGACGTTCTTGCTTACAGCTGGAATGTCCATTGCGCCAATTCCTCTCCACCCCCACCCACCCTCACCCCCACCCCACCCCACCCCACCCCGCCTTCTCAAATTCTCCCTCACAGGCATTAACTAACTGTACCCCTCCAGGTTTTCCTCGCTTCAGTCATTAATCCCCTGCTCTGGGCTTTCAGATTCTGGAATGACTCCATTAGAACATGAAAAAAGAGCACATCTCTTCTCCTATTTCTTTGACACCACATTCCACTGGTAGAAAGTCAACAAGCCCCTCTGTTTGGGGTTTTGTTTTGTTTTTGTCGTTTGTAGGAAGGTTTTAGAGGCCCTGACAGAAGCAATGGGTCTGGAAAGACTCAGTATACTGCTAGGGGCAGAACATGCATCACAGGATGCTGCTTGGCTCTCCGTCTAATTAAGAAGCTCTCCTGTATAGTTTAAACAGGGTTTAAGCCTTGGTTCTGTTCAGGGGTGTCACAGACGCCAAAACTCCCCAGCAAAATCCTCTCCCCAGACAATTTCCCAGAGCAGCGATGCGCAGCCTAGCCGGAAGGTGGCACCAAATCCTCTCGTTGTGGAGACGGTGAGGCGGGACTATGCTCAAGTCAGCTAGAGTGATGGTGCAGCCACAGAGGATCCTAAAACTACTAGACTTTCGATTACTTTCCATGAGCATCTGGATTCCCTTCAAACAGAGGAAACGTTGTTATCCATATATTTCTACCCGAGAACCCCGAGGCACAGAAGAAAATTAGGTGAAAAGTTTGGAGTCTGCTCAGTAAAAGAAATTGCAGTCTCCAAAGGAACATTCTGGAAGGTGTGATGTATTATTCTCTCGGTCTGGTCCGCACAGTTCCACTGAGGTAAGGAAGGATGGCCATCTCAGAGTTCAGACAGTTAGCAAGGGGTCAGGCCCACAAGTGGCTCCTGTGTCCCAATGCTAAATGACAGGGCAGTGCTGGCTGTGGAGGAGCAAGGAGTACTAGGCCCTGGGAGAGGCTTGACTCGGTCCAAGGGGAGCCATCAGGGCATTTGCCCATCAGCAGCAGGCAGAACACTGGGTAGGGACAAAGAGGACCAGGTGCTGGGCTGAGAGGAGGCCTTCAGGTCCCCATTGACTGGGTATTCAAGTCGCCTTTGAGATAGTAGAGAGTTACTTCAGGGGAGAAAGGGATGTCCTGTGTCCCCTCTTTCTGCTCCAGAGCCTTTGCAGGGCTCCTGACCAATCACAGGAAGGCAGTCCATGTTGCTGTGTCCCCTGCTTCAGACAAAAGAGATTCAGAACCAAGAACTCTGAGATCTGGATCATAGCCCCCTTTCCCCCCCCCCCAAAAAAAAAAACAGAGCCACCCCACAAGTATGGTGACATGATGGCGACCCTGCCCAACTCCATGTCCTACCTCACACAAGGACCACCGAAGGTCAGGCCCATCTGCTGACAAGAGTGTGACTCAGAGGGAAGAAGCCTTTCTGAGAGCAGAGAGGAAGCCTGGTGACCACGGTCCAACACCACCTCCACCTCCACCTCCACCTCCACCTCCACCTCCACCTCCACCTCCACCTCCACCTCCACGTATAAACAGCGTGAGGACTTGAACCCACTAGTGCCCATTCAATGACCCGTCTGTTAAACCAGACAGGAACGGGACAGAACAGGTACGTATCAAATGGGATTAGGTTGGCTTGCATGAGATGGTCTGGGTAGCCCACAGGTCTACCGACAATGACGGTCTCACACCAGTGAGGCCAAGAAACCTGGCAGTCCCCAGTCCATGAGGTTGGGTGCATTACTGGTACCAATTTGTCACCAAAGGTCTGGAGGATTCCCAGAAGGCTGTTGTGTTTCAGTCCATGTTGAAAGCCTGAAGAAGCCAGTTCTAACATCAGGGAAGGAAGGAGCAATGGCAGCAGTGGGGTAAATGAGCTCGCCAGGGAGGTGGAAGCGTGTGAGCACTAAAAAGCAAAGTTTCCCGGCCCCTTGCCTTTTTATATGGGCTGCTGCCAGAGGGGTCAAGTCCCACACATGGGTCCCCAGGCCAACCTGATATCACCCGCCCCTCTCTGAGGCTCTCATACCAGGTGTGTCTGTGTGGCTCACACCCTCTCGGTTGTGTCAAGTTGACAAAGCCAACCAGCACACCTCTCCACATGAAAGCAGAACTGCTGTTCACATTTCTTGACGCTGAGGAGATAAGACAGACTGACGGTTGCAACTGGCATGCTGGGAGAAGAGAGCTAGCAGCCCTGCCCTCTGGAACCCCTCGCGAGGCAAGTTCCTACAAACAAGGATCCTCAACCAGGCTTCGGGCTCCCAGGGACCACAGACAGAGCAAGCCTGGCCTACACTGACGCAAATACACCACAACTCACATTCTGCAAATTGTCAAGTTCTGAGCCCCTCTCGACACAGCACACTCTCCCATTAATATTGACCAAATTCCCGGCTAGAACAAAGAGAAGGTGCCACCACATGTCCCTATGAGTATCAAAACCCACCATCTGGAGGCATGCCTCGGGCCTTTAACTCTGAGCATCTAAGTAGACAGGGCTACACGATGACCTTGAGCCAACATGACTGTGGAGGAAGGAGGAGCAGCTTGTTCTAGTGAAGGCTAGCTCATCTTACTTCTTCTCATGCAATGGCCATGTCTCATTGGTGTCGTTCCTGCTGGCTCTAGTAGATGCTAAACCCGCAAGGGTGACCTCAGCGTTCATCTCGAAGGATAGCAGTTACTGAAATGTAAGTCTTGTTCTGTACTGTAGCCTTGTCTTTGAACAACAGATTCACTTAAGCCTTCCTCTAGGCGAGTAACAGGGAGCTGAGTCCCCAGGCCTATGGACTCCACCATGCCTCGCTCCAACAGATCCTTGGTGATTTTTGTTTTGTGTTTGCTTGCTTTTCTGTCGGTCTGTCTGCTTGTTACTGTTTAGAAACACAGACTCTGGCATCTGAGAATCAGGTTCAGTATCAATGCCCCTGTGGTGTTGACTTGACCTCAATCTCTACAGCTTTCTTCAGAATGCAGACATATGCTGCCTCAAGAACCATGAAAGGGAAGAATATCTGATATCTCAGGACTTAGAATGTGTGCAACAGTTCTATTCATAGTAGCACTCTTCCGGGGACGGAGCTTAGAGGCACTCAGAATGGGCCGGTGTTTGGCATGCCATCGTAGGGTCTCCTACAATACAACCTCTAACAAAACTAGGCTGTCTACACCAGGCTGGCAACAGGATTGTTTACCTGTATACCGAGGAGGTTGGGAAAGCACCTAAATCCACATGCCGTGTGTGCCCAGGCAGACTGTGAGGGGTTCGAGCTGTGAGGCCTAAAGTCCTAATGAGACTGTCCAAGACAGAGAAGCACACCAGCGGGGCCTACGGTGGTTCCATGTGTGTCCGTGACAGGATCAAGCGGGCCTTCCTTCTTGAGGAGCAGACAATCATTATGAAAGTGTTGAAGGCACAAGCACACGGTCAGAAAGCAAAATAAGCATGCAGCTTTTTAAAGTAATAAAAGTCAAGGCTTGGTCCAAAAACATAAAAGAACAAGAGTAAAACACATCTCAGCCCTGAACATGGACCTTTGGCACACATGTTTAAAGAGAGGCGGTGTCTTCCTCTCACTCGATCACTTGAAGGAGAAAGATGGGTAGGGTGCCAGTATCCTGCAGATAGAGGGGCTATGGAGAGACTTCAGGCCACCATATACCACAGGGAGGTCAAAGCTCTTGCCAGACAGTTGGAAACTGCTTTACGTAGGAGGTCAAAACGCAGCAACTGTATCCAGAACCCAACCACTTCCTTTTTTTAGATTCTGTTTTTAATCAGTGTATATTGGCCATATGTAATCATGGGCTCCACTGTGTTGTTTTTCATACATCTGTATAATTCATTTTCACCATATTCAACTCCCACTACCTTTGCTTGTTACGCCCCTCTCACTCCTGATGACCCCTCTCTTCCTAGCTTGTTCCCGCTTCCGCTTTCATGTCATCATTGTGTATATTTGTTTGTTTGGCAAGCCAGTGAGTTCAACCAACAACAGGAGTGTGGTGGAGGGGGCACCTAAGGAATATGGGCCACCTACCAGGGGCTACACCTCTGAAGATGTGTCTCTCCCTAGCAAACCATTAACTGCCTGTAAATCCTCAGGGAGAGGCAGGGCCCAGCCAGCCTGGCCACATCAAGAAGGTCTCAGGCAGATCTCACAAAGCCCAACTGTAAAAGTAACTTTTATTCTCTTGTTTCAATTGCCCTCTGGGAGGCTTACTGCCTCCTTCTCCTAAATGAGGCCCACCCTGGAATCTTTCAGCCTCTGTACAATCTAACCCAGGCCTAGAATGCTTTCAGCCTCTGAGACTTAGTGCTGAATAAGCTCACCTTTACTTGTTCTTTTTGAGTTCTGGGCTGGCTGGGTCAACTCAGCTGGCCCAAACTCTTCAGCTGACTTATTTAATCTGGCTTCTCTCTTGGCCTCTGAATTGCTCTACTTGGCCTCAAACTAACTCAGCAATCTACTCTATCAATCTTCTGGCTTCTTCTCATTTTCTGGCTTGTTCCGTCTTCACCCCTGAGTTCTCTCTCTCTCTCTCTCTCTCTATCTCTCTCTCTCTCTATCTATCTATCTATCTATCTATCTCCTTCCCTCCCTCCCTCCCTTCCTCTCTCCCTCTCTCTTTCTGCAACCCATCTATTACTGTCCTGGTAAAAACTGCCTCTTAAGTAGTTTCCCCTTCCTCGCTCTTCTCGTGATAGTTGGGCGTATCCTATTCTGTTGAATCTTTTCTGATTCATCACCTTTTCTGCCACTCAATTAGACATCACTTTACAACATGGGTGCATCCTTCTACAAACTCACTTTACCTTCATTTAGAATTAAAGGCATGTATCACCATGCCTGGACCTCAGCTTTTCTTTACCTGATACTTGCTCTAGACCAGGTTGGCCTTGCACTCAGATCTGTTAGCTCTGTTTCCTGGATTAAAAGCGTGTTTGTATTCCAGCCAGATCACACAGACCTGGAAGATCTTTGGATGTGATCTCTTGCCAGAGCAGCCATGTTCTAAATTAACATTCCTCCACACCCAGCGGCTTCTATGGTCAGCAGAGTGCTGTCTCCAAATGTGTCCATGCTCAACCGCTGGAGCCGATGGCTGTCCCATCACAAGGTAAAAGAAACTTTGAGATGTAACCAAAGCTGGGTAATGAAAAGCACGGAGAACCACAAGGTGGGTTCAGTCTGATCGAAAGCGCCCTCGCTTTTGAGCAGGTGGTTTCCTCTTGACAGAAGCTGGGGGCCTACCCAGGGGACCCAGGGAGAGCTGAAACTCCCAAGGCTTTGCACAGCATTGCTGGCCCAAAGGTGGAGAATATTGTGAGGACTTCAGATGGCTTCAGGGAGCAGGCTGGCCTCTCATCTGAACAGAAACCGTGTGTGTGTGGTTGTCGGCTGGAGAGGCATTCATCATCCATCAGAGTGCTATGTGCAGCTGGATGCAGGTGAGGGCCCTAGGTTGCTAGGCGCTATTATGAGGGGTGTGTTTAGGACATACAAGTGAGGGTCCTTAGCTTCCAGCTCAGTGTCAGGAAAGCGGTGCGTGTATAGCCCAAACCAAGTGGAGTCCCAGTTAGCAAGCCTTCCCTATGCTCGCCTGCCTCATAACTGTACAGCACTGCTTTACTCTTCAAGTCTCTGCCCCATATTTCTAGAATACTTAACCCCCTCTGACGCATCTTATGTCTATGTGCTTATTTGTTGTTGTTGTTGTTGTTGTTGTTGTTGTTGTTGTCTTCTTGTACATGTGATAACAGAGCCCTCTGTTTTGTTCCCTGGTGATTCCTGAATACCTAGCACAACACTAAGCTGTACAATGGATGGGTGGCGGCATCCTGTGGTCCACTAGAAGGATCAAGGGTTGGAGTTCTCATAACTGCTTTGTATCCCAGACTGGGTGTTCCGGCAGCCCCAGTCACTCTGGCCAGAGATCACACACTAGAAAGCAATGTAAAGTGAAGGACCATGACTTGAAGCAGGTTGAGGGGTTGTTGCAAACAGAATAAGGAAGTGACATGTTTGGGTTTTTTAATGATGATTTCATATATTAGTACCACATTTTCATCATTTCCATCACCCCCTCTTCCCCCCAACTTCTCTCATGACCCCCAAGTCTCTTTCAAATGGCACCTCTCATAACCTCTTCTTCTATAGTTATCATGTCACACACGCACACGCACACACGTGCGCACGCACTACTGTGTCTATTGTTGTTTGCATGTCCATGGGTGTACAGCTGATCACTTGAGATTAGATCTATCTGTGGGGGTGGGGAACTTGCCCCTGGAGGAAACTGAGCATTTGTAAGAATAATAAGGATGGCTTTAAGCAGGGTAGGATAAACAAATGTGCAGTCGAGCAGTCACTCTCAGGACAACATACTCAGTAGAATTAAGGGACAAGCAGATGGAGGCAGCGAGAAGAACAGGAGGGAGGCTGGGTCCAAAATCTGATGAAGACTGAGTGTAACCTGGGCCAGAGGGACCAGGATCATACCCTGCGCTCTCACATGCAGGTCCCTGTAGGTACACTGTCTCCAAGATCCACTAGGTGGTGGAACCACACAAGGAACCGCTTCATACCCAGCCTATGTGTTAGCAGGTAGCACTCCGGGTGTCGTAGGGGAACCTGAAACCGGAGCTGATTTTGACTGACTGCCAAATAAAATAATGCCAGCGACAATGGCAGAACATTGAAAAGCCCACACAGCGCGGTTTCAAGCACAAGAGGAATGAATGGCTCACCTTCCCTAGACAAAGAAACACTCATGAGACAAAAGGGAGAAAGAGCAAACACTAGAGGGATTCTTCTCAATATGGTAACAATGGCTGAGCATCCTAAGACAGGCCCTGGGTACTGGCGTTGACAGCAGCACGGTTCTGAAGGATGGGCTCTTCTTAGTGGACTCCCACATCAGATCGAATCACGCGTAGGCATTACTGGGCAAACGCTCTCTGCCTCCATCCGTGCAACATAATGGACATAAAAGACAGGTCTCGTAGGCAGCTCTGGCCTGTGCCCTTGCCCCATCACAAGCTGCTGTACCCCCATCAGTAAGATGAGCAGAAAACAGGGCCAGCATCAATGAGCAAACAGGAAAAAAAAAAAAGTCAAGGAAAGGGCTAGGAAGATGGCTCAGCCGCTAAGAGCACTATCTGTTCTTTCACGACCTGAGTTTAGTTCCCAGCACCCAGACTGAATAGTTCAAACCTGTAACTCCAGGAGATCTGATACCCTCTTGTGTACTCTGATTGCACTGCACTCACATGTACATACCAACACAGACATGCCTGCATACACAGAATTTAAAATAAAATGAATTATTTTTTTAAATCAAGGAAGAAACACAAATTCTAGCCACAGGCATATCTTGTTTCCCCAAAAATTCATTATCAAAATGAAGATATCACAATTTAATTTACACAACAATGTTATTCCTTATTTTTCATCTCTAAACTTTCCTGTATACAGCTTTTGTACAGTGAGTAAAATTTCGGTTTGAAAAAAAATTAAGCATTTTGAAACATACATTCCTGTGGGAGATTCAAAACTCAGAAATGAGATGAAAGTTGAGTCACTAAGAGAATGGATAAGGCTTCTTGCCCGGCAGGCACCAGCCAGTGGTACCTCCGGAGGCCAGGCCAGCAGAACAGAAGGGCCGTCTAATGTCGTCTCAATCACTGGGATTTCTTCACTTAGTCCTCTGCCCTGTTAGAACATTTGAACCTTTAAAGAGATTTACATGGTAACTGAAAATGAAGGAAACCCCCAAACCCAGAAATGGTTAAAATAATGCACAAGTTATAGGCCATTTCAATAAACTTGAGGTGCATCTCTCAGGGAACCCTGAGATCACCAGTTGCTAAGAACAAACATCCCCAGCAAAGACTCAAAGCCCAGTTTACTGAATTCTTGAGTGTCCACAAAATACCCCAATGGCTGGCATCTTACTGAGGTCAAGTAGGTACAGCCAGGATGTCAGATGGCTTTTTCTTCTTCCTGTCACTGGTTCCAGAGATCCAGTGGTGTCCAATGTGGCTCTGCCTCTACTTTCTGGGACCCACCTGTTCACTTCTATATGTAATGCTCTTCTGGAGAAAAGCGTTAGGGGGATTCTCACAAGAGTATTAGTGTCGGGCTGGAGAGATGGCTTAGTGGTTAAGAGCATTGGTTGTTCTTCCAGGGGTCCTGAGTTCAATTCCCCTCAACCACATGATGGCTCACAACCATCTACAATGAAATCTGGTGCCCTCTTCTGGCCTGCAGGTGTTACATACAGGCAGAACACTGTATACTAAATTTTTTAAAATTAAAAAAAAAAAAAAGAGTATTAGTGTCTGGGTATGATGTGACATGTCCTTCTTGCTCGTGTGTTTGAACCCTGGGTCCTGGGATGGCTGTGCTGTTTTGGAAGGCTGTAGAACCCTTGGGAAGTGGGGTCTCACTGGAGAAAGTGTGTCACTGGTAGGGATTAGACCCTGAAGTTTGTAACCCAGCCTCACTTTCTCATCTTTCTTCCTAGTCCTCCAAGATATGGACAAACGACCTCAGGCTTCTGCTGCCACTCCCTCAGCCACGCCTTCTCCACAGTGCTGCCTGTACCTTCAAACTGGGAGGTGAAAGAGACCTTTCCACCCAAAAGCTGCCTCTTGCCAGGGCACAGCAACAGACGTGAAGCGTGAGTGAGCAGATGTGCTCACTCCAGGGGCAACTCCTAGGAACAAGCACAGTCCAGCACCCTGCAGCCAGCCCATCCTTCCTTGCAGATGTCGCCAGGGCATAAATCAAGTGTGGGTGTCTGAGAGACCCTCACCAAGGCCCCCTCTCCTCCAGAACAATGGAACAATGTCTGTCATCAGCACATGGCTACATCTCAGATTGCAACTCAAAGAAGCAAACATGGAGATGGAAACCGAGTTCTGCCTAGTTAAAAATAACAGCAGCTATTGAAAAACAGATTTGCCTAAAGTTTCTATACATATATAAATGAGTATCAAAGATTCTAGTTCAGTCTTTCATTAGTGAGAGACCTTGTAAGATATCACAATTGTCTCAAAGGCGACTTGGCAAAGCACGCACAACACAAAGCACAAATAGAAAAAAATGGTCTCTGTCACCAGGAAGTAATTAATTCTATTTCATTGGACAAAATACATTTATATCTCTCCTCTCTCCACAACTTACTGAGTTATAAAATAGTTCAAAGGCAACCCAAAGCACAGACAATGCTGAAGAATGTTCAAAAATATACGGATTTTTTTTCCCCTTTGGTCCTTTTCTGATTCTTTTACAATTTTTTTTTCTGACCCAGTTTATTAAATGAGCCAAACTCGACAGGGGGCAGGCAGCACGGCAGACCAGATGCATCCATTGGTGCAGCTCACTCAGTCTTCGCAGGCAGATGTCTCCCTGCCCCCTAAAGGATACAGCAGGCCTCCAAGTCCTTCCTGCCCCTTCGGGATAGTGAGGGAATAGTCCATCCCATTCTCAAATACATGGGAACCAGTGGCATTGCCTTCCTGCTCAATGTCATGTCACATGCCCCTGTGGGAAAGCTGGGGGAAGCTAGGAAACAATGGGGCTATTTCTTCTGTCTGACTCCTCAGAGATGGATAGATATCACACACACACCCTTTCTGGATCCCTGGCCTTGGTCCCCTGGGGAATCAAGGTCTCTCAACTGAGTCCTTCCCTCAGGAAGTGGAAACTACCAAGCCCTTCTCTGCCCTATTCCCAAGCTCTCCTCACACTGCCCTCACCAAGAGGGTACCTTCTCAGCCCTTAGGTATCCTCATGGCTTTCCTGGGCCTCAGAGGTCTCTAGTGGATTTCCCACTTGTATGCTCACTTTCTCATCCCTTCAAAAGTTCCTCTTGAACCACGTCCATTTCGAGTCCTCTCCATCCACCTCATCCTCAGTAGGATACACCAATGGCTCTCCACCTCATCCTCAACAGGACACACCAATGACTCTCCACCTCATCCTCAACAGGACACACCAATGGCTCTCCACCTCATCCTCAACAGGACACACCAATGGCTCTCCACCTCATC
>OU015742.1:62686912-62697561 GCA_907169655.1 Acomys percivali | reverse complement strand
ACAGCTGTATAACTGCAGTCCCCCACACAGCTGTATAACTGCAGTCCTTCACACAGCTGTATAGCTGCAGTCCCCTGCACAGCTGCATGCAAAGTCCACCAGAATCTGCTCTCTCTTATCCACAGTTGACTGATTAAACAACTTCAGAGTGGGTGACTCCCGAGTCATGAGTTTGTGGTGAGGTTCTTGGGCCTCCCACTTTCCCCCAGAAAGGAATGTTTCCACCCATAGGAAATGGCTGCACAAACAATGAAGCCAATAAAGTCCTTTGGCCAACTATAGCACTGGCTTCCATTGATGGGCAATCTTTCTCTCAGGCAACAGGAAGTTGACTATGGCAAGAGAGAAAGTGACTGCTCCTCTAAACTGTACAACGGAACCTTAGTCGGTCTTACATCTATCCCAAACCCTAATGCAAAGGAGGCTGGAAACTTAGTGACTAGACAACCATGAACCCCACTCAAATATTATTGGGATTTTTAACTGTAATAACAAATATTTGTAGACAGTGGTTGACATACTTGTGTAAGGATTTAAGCAAAGTATATATTATAGAATCTTTAAAAATAACTTGAAAATGTATTTCTTTTGTCTCAATTATCAAACCTCTTCTTGCAGAGTGACTGACCCTAACTTGGACACCCACCCAACTATGACCATCTTAACACACCCTCCTGACATTATTTTGGGAGCCATAGCTCACCCTGTCCCATAAATATGCCCCATGTCTGAGTCCCAAATGCCAAATGTTAATGCCTGGTGAAGCATTAGAACACTGGGCTGAAATCCTGCTCTGCAGGAGGTCTAAGGTTGTCATTTTCTGCCTGAATGATCTTCAGCAAATCTCATATTCCACCCACGTGTCAACACTCTCACGTGCAGGATGGCAGTGGGATCAGCTCCTATTTTGTCATGTCATCTCCCTCTGTTTCTTAGCTATGAATAGCTCACACGGGGCCCGACACACAGTGAACCCTCAATTTAGCTAACTGCTCCTTTCGTCCATTCATGCCATGGCTTGGGCTCCTCAGCATCTTCCATCCGCTTCTAATTTAGTAAACAGCATTGCAGAACCCGGGGCTGACCACCAGGGCACACTCCTCTGTGGAGACTGCTGCTGTCCTCCAGGTGAGGGGTCCCTGTGGTTCAGATTTTAACCTGCTAGCACGCGTCAGGCCCATCTATGGCCCAATTTCCCCTGACAATGGCCTAATTTTGGATCTATCAGGTGTTTGTAACACAAAAAGAAGGGTCTGGAAATGGAGCCAAAGTATAACAAGTTCTCTGGTTTCCTCTGGGCACAGGATGCCTCGATGAGTACCAAGCCCTATTAATCCAGTCTCTTCAGAATTTCTAGCATAGAAACGGCACACATTAGAAAGAGGAACACTCTCTTGAGCAACTGTTAATGAGAGCTTTATGAAAATGCCATTAGCAGCATCAACCCAGCAAACACCCAGCACCTGCTGATCAAGGGTTCAGGGCTGGCAGCTCATCCGTTGTCTGCAGAGGAAAACAGGGTAGAGAGGTTCAGCTGCTCTCTCAACACCAAGCCACCACTCCTTTATCTCTCACTGCCCCCCTCCTTCTACCTCCATCTTAATTACAAGGATAAGCAAGATCTGAGGTGGGGAGGGCGAGGGGGGGGCGCAGGGGGAGAGAATGGATCTTGATGTCTCCGGCATAGGAAGATGTTCTCTGTGCACTTGTTGCACATTGCAGGATGTAGGGAGGGCCTCCACTTTTACAAGCAACAATTCCTTTCTACTACCAGCATATTAATGTATTAATCAGTTACAAATGCCAGACAAGCAATTCAAATCCTCTTCAGGGGAAACAAAAAAAAAAAACAACAACAACAAAACAAAACGAGTGTGTGTATATGCATATAGGTGACCGTGTTTGTGCGTTTGTGTCAAGGCAAGTGTGTGTAGGTCAGAGGACAACTTCGGGGCCGGGTCTGTTATATTCTCTCCTTCTTCTTGTTGAGCAGGCTCTCTCTTGTTTCTGCCACCTCCCTGAGAGCTTCAGGCTAGCTGTCCGGAGGGCTCCTGGCTGGCTTTCTCTCTCTTCCCCCCCATCTCACCACAGCTGCACTGAGCACACCTGTGCGCCACTCATCAGACTATTTGGTGTGGCTTCCAGAACCTAACTAAGGTTGTCAAGGTTTATGTTTCTGTGCATTCATATTCGCCCTCCCTCCCCCGCCACCTCCCTCCCTCCCCCAGCCTCCCTCTCTCTTCTCTCTCTCTCTCTCTCTCATGAGTGCACACACATTAATGAGCTGGGAGATACATCGACAGGCAACTGACTCTCCCAAAAACACGTTGGAGAAAGAATAGTTTCTCAGTGAAAACTGCTGGGGGAAAAAAATGAGCCTGGTTATCTGCGTACAGAATACTACAAGTAAAGGCCTCACGCCCTTCTCAAAAAATTAATTCAAAGTGGATCAAAGAGCCAAAGCTGGAACTAAATGTGAGCTAAATGCTTAAGGCATCAGTAGAGATGGTGACTTTTTGTCTCTGACCCCAAAGCACAGGAAAGATGAATGAGATTAGATCAAACTAAAAAGCCTTGTCGCGGCAAGAGAAGCAGTCGGCAGAATGAAGAGACAACCCTCACAACAGCCTGCCCCCATTCATGCTGAATACAAGGAACTCGTAAAACAAGAAAGGGTGCAACTTTTAAAAAGAGACACTTTGCAGGGGAGTGAAAATGCACACAGCAAAAGCAGCGTGGAAAAGTTGCTGTGTCGTTAGCCATCCAAGAAATGCAAATCAAAACGACAATGGCATTTTAAACTTTATTTTTATGTGTGTGAATGTTTTGCTTCCATGTATGTAAGTGCACCGAGTACATGCAGTGTGTGTTTGTGTGGATGTATATGCAAATGTGCAGGGCGGGGGCGGGTGGTGGCGTGCCTGAGGAGGCTGGAGAGAGCACCGGATCTCCTGGAGTTTGAATTACAGGTGGTTGTAGACCACCAAGTGGTGCAGGAAACCAAACTCAGGTCTTCTGGAGGAGCAGTCAGTGCTCTTAACCATGAACCATCTCTCCAGCCCACTATTTTTCCCTTTGGTTGTTCAAGACAGGGTTTCTCTGTATAGCTTTGGCTGACCTGGACTCACTTTGTAGACCAGGCTGGCCTCGAACTCACAGCAATCAGCCTGCCTCTGCCTCCTGAGTGCTGGGATTAAAGGCATGCACTACTACGCCTGGCTTTTTTCTTTTTAATACAGGACAAGATGTATATGAGGGAAAGGTTCTTGTTACACTGTTTATGGAAATACACCTTGGAACACTGTAACTGTTCTTCAAACACAGAAAATGTAGGGCTGCTGTACGATCTAGCTATTTGTTCCAGAGCAGAGAAGCACAGGAAATGAAATGAGCAGACCAAAGAAATATCTCCATGCCCATGTCCACTCCAACACTAATCACAGTGGCTAAATAGTGAGTAAACCTATCACTGGCTGAGCAGATAAAGAAAACGTCCTATATCGACATGATAGAATGTTATTTAGCCATAAAGAAGAACAAAGTCTTTATTTTTGAGTCAAAATGAATGTTTGGGGGCACATGACATACATGATATAAATAAGAAAGATTAAACAAAAGATGTTCCCTCCTGCCACTTAACTTCACCACAACATCCTGGGCAGGGCCTTCCTCAGTCTGACTTTGACCCTTGAAGAGGCACCTAGTGTGCATGGCTAAAGGATCAGGCTGCTTAGGTCTGCTTTGATGGGACCATCCTACACTTGCTTTGTCCAATATAAATGCCACTAGATGTCAGTGAACATTCAAAAGGTGCCTCCTGTCCCTGAGGAATGTGGTGTTGTACTTAGTACTAATGTAACTGCAAACAGTACAGGTGGCTAGTAGCCGCCCTACTGGATAGATCGACTTTGAAGATGCTTGGGCCTGGAAGGCAAGTGAGGGTTACGAGCAGGCTCATCCTTATCACATAGGGCGAGGAAAGAAAGGGGATGCAGATGGTATTAATATCAGAAGGGGCAATGCAGCTGAGTATGCAGAGCCTGGAGGCCAGCATGCTCCTCCTGAGTCTTCCTACAGGCTAATATAATGGGAGCATTTTTTTCTATCTACTGGGAGTTAATTGAGGAATTTTAACCCAGCAGGTAACAAGATTAGAGTTGGTCTTAAAATGGAGCATTGTGGATAGTGGGTTGAGAAAATAATTGTAGAAGACAATGAAAACACTGAGGACCGGAAGACGCTTGAGCATCTAAGTTAACCCTGCAAAGATGCAGGTGGTGGAGTCAATACCTAATTTGAAAGTGTGGACAACTGGGAGCTGTCCAGCAAGGCTCTGCTGAAATCACAGGGGTTGGCGTTGCAGTGGACGCTTGTATGTCAGGAAAAGTTCAGATCCACATAAAATCTAGTGATGTATTATTCCAATACTGGCCAAGGCCACCTCGTTGCAATGACACTTGACTTCTAATTATATTACATTTATGCTATTATAAAGATAGCTTTATTGACATAAAATACTAAATCATAAAGTCTGCATAAGTCATACAATCCAATGAATTTTAATGGATCTCTAGTGCTTCTGTAATAGCTAATGGCTGGACATTTTTTAAAGATTTATTTTTACATATCTAGTTATGTATCTGAGTGTGCCTGTGTTGTGTATGTGTGTGTGAGTACCTGCCCACGGATGCTGGAAGAGGGCGACAGATGCCTGAGAGCTGGAGTTACAGCCAGCTGGGAACCACCCAACATGAGTGCTGGGAACTGAGCTCGGGTCCTCTGTAGGAGTAGAGTGTGCTCTTAACCCCTGTGCCGTCTGTCCAGCCCCTTGTTGGATATGTGATATCTCTTTTGGTAAAGTGTCTGACCAAATCCTTTGCTGCTTATTTTTAATATAATTTAATCAGCACATAAATACTGAAACACTTTTATGGGACAGGGTGTGGTATGATATTATAACACACAAGTATAATATATGATGTCCAGATGGAGATAATTTCCTGGCTGTTTTTAACGAGGCTCTTGGCCTTCTGAATGGATTATACACATTTTCTGTTTGTTCAAAGTGTAAGACACTTAGTAGGCTGTCTGGTTTCCAATGCCTTTTTCCAATTCTGCTGACTGTTTTCTCACTTCCTTAGTAGTTTTTAAAATATAAAAATATTTCATTTTGATGACATCCAATTCATTTATTATTTTCCTTTTGTGTGCTTTTGAGAATAAGGAAGGCATCCTGAACACTGCTGGCCTGGTTTGGGAGATTTTGTGGCAGAGGCTAAGCTGGCACATGAAAGTTGATGAAAAAATTAAGTTGACATTTAGGCTGGATCTCAAAAGATAACAGGAATATGCCAGCTACAATACTGAAGATGCTTTTGAGTACACAGATCATCTGGGAGGATTTTTTCCTAATCCACTCTAGATTTTTAGGACGGTTTGTGACCACAGATTCAAAACAGGAATCCACACAGGTGCCAGCACCACATGGCAAATATAGACGGACACTGTCATGTTTTGTAATTATTAAAATAAAGCCAATCCATTTGTAGAAGATTCAGTTGAAATGTAGAATTGTGTCTGTATGGTTCTCTCAGAAAGCAGAGGGGAGGGGTGTTCAGAGACCAAGTCAGTGCTCATTAGCCATTGGAATGTAGCCAGAGTTTTAGGGCAAAAACCCCAGCCAGCAGCTGCAACAAGCCAGGCTCAGGCACCCAATGCAATACACCAATTAAAGAGCCAAGTAATAGAGATGGGAAGACGGTTCTTTCAGCAAAGTGCTTGCTGTAAAGCCTGAGGACTGGTTTTAAACTCCTGTGAACACATAAATATAACCTGGGCATGTTTATGGTGGGTATCCCAGTGCTGGGGAGACAGAGACAGGAGGATTCAAGCTCTGGGAGTCAATGACTAACAAGCCTAACCTAATGGCCTAGCCTAAGCCTAGCCTAGCCTAATGAGCAAGCTCTGAGGTCAAGGAGAGACCCTGCCTCAAACGCAAAATGGAGAGCACCCGAGAAACAATACTGAAAATTAGCCTCTGGCCTCTGCTTGCACACATGCACAAATTTTGCAATTATACATCCACATACACACACTCACATAAAAAATAAAAGCTAGTTGGATATAGTGGCACACACCTGTAATCCCAACAGGCAGATCGCTGTGAGTTTGAGGCCAGCCTGGTCTACAAAGCAAGTCCAGGACAGCCAAGGCTACACAGAGAAACCCTATCTCAAAAAACAAAATAATAAAAATAATAATAATAAATAAAGCTACTGGTATGCATAATTAAGTGGTCCTGGCCACAGTGCCATCTGGCCCACCATTGACCTATCATTTTCTTAGCTGCAGGGTGGCGTTATCCCAGAGATCACCAGTCTGTACAATGGTTAGTTCAGCTCCCAGGTCAGCCTCACCCTCAGGGACAATTGCCCTTAATTGGAGGGAATGGGGTCTTCGAGTCTTTACTCATTAATATGAAGAGTTGTCTGAGGTGGCCACTGGTTTGGGACAACAGCCCTTTGTGTCATCCACCCTAAGGGAGGATACTAAGTTTGGTTAGGTAGGAATACACAGATGAAGGTAGAGATACCCAGCCATCATCAACCTTTTAGTTACCTGGTGGGTTCTAGTGAAGATTCAATGCTAGGGTGTTTTCTTGTTGTTTGTTTGTGGGCCTTTTTTAAAAAAAAAAATAAAGCAAATGCAGTTTTAAAGTGTTATCACATGAGGATGCCTGTTGGAAGTGTCAAGTCCCTCCATGTTCTTCTTAAAGGATGTGCACACCAGAAGATGGAAACCCAGAAGTGTTCCCAGGCAAAGTACAGAACAGGAAAAACCTCACGGGTACCAAATGTTCCTGCCTTGTACCCCAGCTTTACCCACGACACCAGTGCCCACAAGCACACAGATCCAGAAGGCATGAACTCACCTCTAGGTGTGGCCCTGAGGACAAGAAGTTGTCAAAAGTTTAAGATTGCTGCTCTCCTGCACCCTGGAAGAATGGTTGGTGGCTGAGAATCAGAGACTACATTTAAAAAAAAAAAAAAAGCTGAAGTAGCATCATTTCACACCGTCAGCTCACTGCTGAGATGCCTAACCCCACCAGTCTTATTTTAGTAGAAACTGACAGCTTGTGAATCTGTTTGCAAACAGTGGGAAGGCGTGAGAGAGTTCTATGTTCTCTGCAGAGCCTGCCAGCTTTTTAACCCCTGCAGTCCAGCAGGGGAAACAGTATTGCACCCCATCATGATCGCATCCTCCAGCCTCCCCATGTATAGCACCTGTTCGTGTTTTTAATCATCCATTCACGTTTACTTTTAGGCGAATTCATATTCACACCCTCTACTTGGTTTCCTCGGCTTGCAATTCTGTTTTCTATTAGCGTGCAAGTACGTTGTCTATGAGAGAAATTTGGAACTCATCCTGGCTTGTCTTCTGACTCTGTTTAGCAGCCATCTACATGACAAACTTGAGGTTGTCCATCCTAAAACAATTTCTGCAGCCCAGAGTTTCTAAGAGTATTCTAAATTTTCTTCTACTTGAATTAAAAAGTTTATTTTGGCCACAGTTGGTTGTTGCTAGGGGTAACCAGTGAGAGTCAGCTGAAGAATGTCAGCTGATCAATAACCATCTCTCCTGGCTGGACATTATTGGGAGTCCATGGAGAGGGAAGAATCTGGAGAAATGAGATACTTAAGTTCTGGGTATCAGATTATTACAGTTTAGAGAACTGCCACAGGTCAACCAAAATGGAGGAGTTTGACAAAATGGCGCAGGCCAGGCTCATGTGGTTCAGAGATCAAGTGGAGTCCTCATGCCCCATGCAGGTGACTATCCCCTCCAGATTGTAAGCATGGCTGTCCCTCTGCTCAGAGCCATCTTCTACCTCAGCCCTACCAGGTGCAGCTCCTCCCTTGGTCCCTGTTGGAAGGACCAGGCTGTTTGAAGTTGCAGTCCTCCCAGTCTGGATAGCCATTCTGAGCTTGGCGTTAGGTGTAGGATTCCCTCTCCCCAGCAAGGCCTCCAGATCTCTGCCTGAATCCATCTGGAGAGTGTCTTAGACATAGATGCCCCTAACCACATTTGATATATGACCTTGACACAGCTCCCTGCTAGCTCCCCCCCCCACTGCCCCTGTAGAGTAATTAGGTACTGTGTTCCCACTCACATAATAGGAGCGGGCTGTCAAATGCAAAACAAGCATCCTTAAAGTGCCTGGTTTCAACCAATTATGAACATCTATCCTGGAAGCCACACACACACTCCCCAATGGCTATATAGCCTTTGTTCTCCCTGATTAAAGTTGAACTAGCTCCTGGAGTGGTTCCTGGAATATTTGATCTCCGTTGTGCTTATGTCCTTCCCGAGCCTGCATCTTGTCTTCTGCTCTTCTTGCCTCAGTGGGCTGGTAGCCAACAATCCCCAGGGAAGAGGAGAACCACAATTCCCTTCTATATCCTTTAACCCCAGCCTCCAGCCCAACCACCCCTCACATTGGCTATCATCTCTTCATAGAAGTCAAAACCTATGTATTGCCCAGTCTGGTAAAATTCCTTGACCATCCAGATTAGAACCCCTCTCCTTTGCCCCACGGGCCCCTAGGCTTTCCCAACTGTGTCCATCACACTGTCCTATACTGAACCATACAGATTCTGCTGGTCAAGCTGCAGCAGGGATCTGCCAGGCACAGCTCCTATCTAAAAGGAAAAGTCTTGTTGTGAGTGAAAGGCCACTGAGAGCGTGAGATGCTGCAGAGACAAGTCTGCAGAAAGGAAAAATCATTCAGGCCAGCAGTTTCACTGCTTCGTGTTTTATTTGGTTTGGAGCACTGAAGAGTGAACTCAGTGCCCCTTACATATGATCCACAAATCAGCTACATCTCCAGCCCTCCTCTTATTTTTAATTGTGAGTCAGGATCTCACTAAGTTGCTTAGTGTAGCCTTGAATTCACTCCATCACTCAAGCAGGACCTGAACTCAAAACACTCCTGCCTCAGCTTTCTGGCGTCAAAACAAAGCACAGCTTTCACAGCAAATGGGACAAGAGTGTCGTTTATTCTGGAGACAAGGATGAGTGACCACAGCCCATGACTACGGATTCAACTTGCCCCCAAGTATAGGTTCCAGTGTGCAAATGTTTTCATGAAGTTTTTGTAGGTACAAAACAAAAGGAAGCCATAAATCCAGGTACTTCTCAAACATATTAGTGGGGATAGCTTGTAGCCTTGGCAACAAAGTGGGAGACTTCTTGATTTAGGTTTCCAAAGCGGTGCCATGAGATGCTTAACTTCAGAGTGGGTGGACATTGGTGATCTGCTAACTTATTGCATTCCCAAAAGTGTCACCTGGTAGGTGATAGCCACAGGACATTACATCACACTCAGAGTTGGGTGTTAAACGGCTATTATATGGTCTAAATAGAGGCAAGGGCAGGCTGGGAGATGTGGCTCAGTTTGTAGAGTGCCTACCTAGCATGCATGATGCCCTGGGTTCAATCCCCAGCATCGTATATATAGGGCATGGTGCACACATGCCTGTAATCCTGCAGTCAGTGGACAAAGACAGGAGGACCAGAAGTTTAAGCTCATCCTTGGCTCTATAGTGAGTTCAAAGCCAGCCTGGTATACCCTGTCTCCAGAAAGCAAAGTAGCTCAAGATGATTTGGCCATGGATATACACACTTCAACTCTCCACAAACAGGAAACTTTGCTCCCACCAGCCTACATCACTACCAGGCCCAGATGTTGATGTAATTTAGAAAGTAGCAGTGACCACCCTAGCCTACAGACATCATACCATGACCAATCAGGAGCCATCAGCGTTGGAGCAAGACACTTCTTTCCCATAGCAAAAAAAGCCTAAGACTCCCCAAAGGGCCAGGGAATGGTTGGCATGTTTTAGTAATAAACTATTTTTAAAGTAAAGGGTGCACACTGTACCTTAGATACAGTACAATGACCATTTAACAAACTATTAGCGCGGATGTGGTTTTCATATGTTTTTGTAAATAAACAAAACTCGGTGTAACTCACATCGTTTATGTTACTTGCCTCCTGGCTATGGGGTTCCTGCAACATTGCCAACCTGTGTGTGCAACTCTCTGATTTCTTTCTTCCACTCCATATTCTAGTTGCGGGGCGTGGGAGAGGGGGGTCGGCTGGGCTAGCACTTCTCCGCTTCCTTCTGCGTTCCTTACACCCAGTGCAGACCTGACCCATACCAGTCCACAAAAGCACCCACTCACGGAAGAATGAAAGCCAACCTCTCTTTACCCAGCCATTCCTGCACGAGCCAGGTGAGGAGTCTGGCCTGCAGAGGGCGCCAGTCGGCTTCCTCATCTCCCCAGTGGAACCCAGTGCCCAGACCTGCTGTCAGTCAGACGGGTGCCAGCTGCTCAGTGGTCATTTTGCTGTGCTGGAGATGAAGTAGGAGTTCCGATGCATAAAACCGGAGTGCTCTTCCCTTCTCACATCTAGCGTTAAGTCCCACAACCCCTACCTTGCTTTGAGTAGAGCTGTAACTGTAGCAACCGGTGGGGATGTGAGAGGAGATCAGGAGAGAGGAGGTCAGAGCGACAGGGGATGTGGCGGACTGATTAGAGTCTGCACTGAGTGTTGGAGACGCAAAGGAAAGTTGTTTCTATGTCTC
>OU015742.1:62651184-62669323 GCA_907169655.1 Acomys percivali | reverse complement strand
TGTGTGTGTGTGTGTGTGTGTGTGTGTGTGTGTGTGTGTGTGTGTGTCTGTGTGTGTGTCTGTGTGTGTGTCTGTGTGTGTGTCTGTGTGTGTGTCTGTGTGTGTCTGTGTGTGTCTGTGTGTTCATGTCTGTGTCTGTGTGTCTCTGTGTGTGTTGTGTGTGTATGCGTGTGTTCATATCTGTGTCTGTGTGTGTCTCTGTGTTGTGTGTGTCTGTGTATCTGTGTCTGTGTCTGTGTCTATGTCTGTGTGTGTCTGTCTGTGTCTGTACATGTGTGTGCATGTGCATGTGCATGCATGTGTGTTCCTATGTCAGACCCAATCCCAGGGTATAGGTCATTGGTCTCCTCAGTAGGATGCCAGATAAAATAGGGTTCCCAGTTAACTTTGAATTTCAGAGAACCAATCCTTAGTTTTTCTGTGTAAGCATATCCCATGCTTACATAGGACATATTTAAATTAAAAATGCATGCGCATGTCAAAGGACAATCTTGTGGGGTTGGTTTTCTCCTGCCATCTTTACTGAGATCCATAGATCAAACCTAGTTAGTCAGACTTGCACGGCCCTGCATTGTAAAATCTGGAAGGCTTTAGGAGCTCCTGCAAAAAATGCTCCCTCCCTCTCCACCCTGTCATGATGTGTGTCCCCTTACCTCACAATGAAAGCCTAAAAGGAACTTCAAAGAAGAAAGAATGTCTATGTGGCATTTTTTCTTATTTTGCTAGAAAAATAATTATCTTTTTTTCCAATGCACCCCTTGTTCGAAAAGTACTCGTGGGTAGTGTTATTCACAACATCTGAAGCATCTATGTGCTGGGCTTTTTGTGGCACTACATGTGGTTCCAACAACAGACTTAAAGGGTAGATTTAATCTTCCTGTTTGTCAAAGAAAAACAAGGCTCAGAAGGTCACGTGAACCTCGAAGGACTGGGTGTGTGGTTCTTTGTCAAGCTCCCAGAACACTTGGGTGGATGTGTTCTAACCAGCTACCCTGGTAGGATATATTACATATAGGGTGTTATGCACAGGGTATATTATATATAGTACCTATTATACATAGGACATATTGTAGACATATATATGCCATATGGCATGTGGGATTTATTATATAGGATATACACATAGAGCATATTTCAGATAGGATATGTTATATATAGGATACATTGTGTATAGGACATAGTGCATTCTATATTATAAGGAAGCATTCACACTCTATACTGTAGGAAGGAATCTGTACACACACATTATGAGTAATCCATCGCATGCACATTGCTAATGACTTTGTTGTGAGTTAACACCCCAGCACAGGTGGCACCTGGACAAACCCAGGACTGGTACCAGAAGATACTAACCAAAGTTATCATCCCTGGGAGCATCGGGCCCAGCTGTATGGAAAACAAGGATGAGGAAGGTGCACAGGAAATGGCAAGGTGGGAGGAGCTACAGGAATAAGGCTGGCCACCTAAGCAGAGGGGCAGGACTGAGCGCTACTGACTGACTGGACTTGTCTCCCCCTCCTTGATAATGGCTGGCTGAAGATAAGACATAAAGGGGTCTTCTGTGGTGTGAGCCTGTTGCCTTCCTAGACACTGGACTTATTAATAAAACACAGTTTAAAGATTCAATTCTTGTCTCTGCTCATCGGAATTGGTGGCAACAGACAGCAGGGACCTTGGTGTTCTGAGAACAACGCTATGGTGACAGCCTGTGATGACACTGACCATGGAAAGAAATTATACCTGCTGAGGCATTAGTGGGCATCAAGCATGACTCCACATCCTTTACAAACACTAACTTATTTAATTCTGTTCTTTCTTAAATCTCTAACCCATGCTCAAAGGTAGAAAGTATCTATTGTGCCCTTTCACAGACAGAGAAACCGAGGCACCAACTGGCTAAGTATCCATGCCCAAAACAGGCAACCAGTCAGTATGACACTCTTCTGGACCATGGGATCTAAATGTCCCCCATGGATTTACTGTAAACTGTACTGTTGTTTTCAACAGCTTTAGTTTAAAAGCTTGATTTTGAAATGGGGGGCGGGGCGGCTGTTGTTTTTTGTTTTGTTTTGCTTTGGTATTTCATTTCGAGTCATCTGTCCTCCAACTGAGGGACCATGGCAAATCACTTCAGGTTTCTGAACCTCGGTTCCCTCCAGTGTAAAATAAGGACAACTGTACCCTGTAACTACCTACATCTATCATCAGGTCCTTGTGAAAACAAAAAGGAGATCAGTTCCCACCAAGAGCTTACCCTAGTGCCCAGCACATTGAAGATGCCCAATAAGTGATATGATGATTAATAAAGAGGTGTTTGCTGGGCAGCAACCCCAACTGGCTAGGCAAGATGAGGCCATGGGTGCAATAGTGGCAAACCTGTTATGGGAGTAAAGTAACCGACCATTTTCTGGTTGGATCTGAAGCCTGTTACACAGGTAGGCACTCCCATCTGGTACTATAAACCCAGTCAACAGCCTGCAGCTGAGGGGGTCACAGACCCTGGTGGAGAAGTTACCGATGCTATTTTCCTAAATAGATGCTATGTACCTTAGAAAGGAATGAAGGGAGGGATGAGGAAAAGAAGGAGGGAAGGAGGAGGAAAGAAGGAAGGAAGGAAGGAGGGAAGGAAGGAAGGAAGGAAGGAAGTCAACTCCTAGCTCTTGTCTTCATCTCTGTAATGACAGAACAAAACTGCATGCATTCTGCCATCTATAGCCCAAGACCTGGCCTTATATTGAGAATAACAGGGCTCCATTTCAGTAAAACACAGGAAGTGCTTACCAAGGAGACTGAGTAAGTCAGAGCCTCCAGGGGGCTGTATTGTGACAAGACTGTATGAGGGAAGAGAGACCCTTGTGCTCCCCAGGGTACTATCCTGTGAACTGGTACCTCAATGCCCCTCCAAAATGTCATGTCTATCAGAACCTCCTGTGTTTGTAAGAGTCTTTGAAGATGTACTTATGCCAAGAAGGTCGAGAGAAACCCACTCCTTATAAGAATTCACTCCTTGGTAGGACCCAGGGGAGCTCTTGCCGTCAGGGTCCCCCATTTCCTGCTCCTCATCCTCCTCCTGTTTGCACACACAAAGTAATTGTGAGAAAGTAACAAGCCTACTCACCTACCGATGTCAGGCCTGAGATAGCAGATTGTTTGGAGCCAAATATTACCATTTGGTAATAACTTAATGCAGGTTCCCATGGAGGTGTGCATAGCTCAGCGAACACATTAGGAGACTGGCAACATCCATTCTGTGTGTTCTGCACAGTGGAGGTGTGGGATAATTGGGCTTCATCTTTGGGCAGCCTTGATGTACCTGAAATAGGGAGCAGAGTCATCATTTTATGTAGAAACAGCCACATCCCCACAGTACACATGGGCTCTGGCCATGGCACCCAGGCCCTGTCCCTGAGACCAGAATCACCTTTGCTCTACTTAGGTGACTCGGATAGTGATATGGTACCCCAACCCACCTTCAAAAACTCATGTCTATCCAGAACATTCTGCATTTGTAAGAGTCTTTGAAGATATAATTGTACTTAAAAACTCAAGAGGAATTCACTCCTTATAAGAAACCTCCTTAGAACACAGGGGAGATGGGGAAACGGAGTCCCTAAGAAAGAGGCCAGACGGAGAGAGAGCAAAAGCTGAAGGAGTGAAGTCACAAGCCAAGAGCTGATGACCACAGCAGAGCCAGAGGCCAGAAGAAGGAGAGTCCCAACCCTAGAGGTTTCCACAGGAGGGGTGTCCTGCTCAAACCCTGATTTCAGACTTCTGCCTCCTGAGCCCTGTTGCTTCAAGCAATCTGAGTGTGGGATTTTTGTCCCCAGAAAACCAAGACAGATGACTTAGAAGGAGAATATGCACCATGACAAATGAGACTGGGAGATAGACAGGAAGAGCTGGCGGGGGTAGGGGTGGAGGTGGGGGTGGGGCGGGGCCAAGGCAGGAAGTGGAAGTGAGGGGAACCTCAATGGTTGATATTGACTGTCAAAGTAACAAGTGATACAAGTCACCTGGAAGAAAAAACCTCTGGCCATATCTGTAGGGAACTTTCTAGATTGGGTTAATTGAGATAGGAAGTTCATTTGACAGATGAGATTCTGGACTGGATGAAGGGGAGAAAGTGAGCTTAGCACCTCTCTTCTCTCTCTCTCTCTCTCTCTCTCTCTCTCTCTCTCTCTCTGTGTGTGTGTGTGTGTGTGTATGTGTGTGTGTGTGTGTGTGTGTGTGTCTCATTACAGATACAATGTTACCAGCTGCCTCATAACCCCTGCCACCATGACTTCCACACCAGGATGGACTATTTTCCTTCCAAGGACAAGACAGACTAAGCCTTCCTTCCTTGTCTTGCTTTTGTCATGGCAATAAGAATGGTAACTAAGATAGTACCCAATCCACCCAATCCAGCAGTTGACCAGCACCTCCTCCCACAGTGGCAGTGACCAGGGACACTCACCAGAACTGTGTGTGTTGGAGGCACGTCTGACACTGTCAGAGAAGATTTGGATGGATCATGCAGCTTTCTCTCTTCGTCTCTTTACTCTCCTCAACAATTTGGAAGCCATTCTTGTTATATGGGTGCTGAATCTGGGGCTCAGAAAGACAGGGTTCTCCGGGCCACCACACCAGGAGGAGGCAAAGCTGGGACACATGGAGTTGAGCTGGAAGCCTGAGCTGTTTCCACCATGGCAGTAGGAAAAAAGGACCGTACCCTTTATCTTAGACAACAAACCCATAGTTGGGTATAGAAGTTCATGCCTGTAATCTCAACACTTGGAGGACTGAGGCAGGAGAATCAATGCCAGTTCAAGACTAGCCTGAGCTATGTAGAGAGCTCTAAGCCATCATGGACTAAAAGTAAACCCTTTGGTGGCTAATATTGTCAAAGTGAAAGAGTCTACAATCACCAAGGAGATGGATCATCTTCAAGGGTTCATACCCAGCACTCACATGGCAGCCATCCATAATTCCAGCTAACTAATAAACAAACAAATTGCCAGGCGTGGTGATCTACACCTTTAATCTCAGCACACAGAAGGCAGAAGTGGGCCAAGCTCTATTTTAGGCCAGCCTGGTCTACATAGTAAGTTGCAAGTCAACCAGGACAACATAAGACCCTGTCTCAAATAAAAAGAATATATTGAAAGTTTAAACCAACTTAGAAAGAAAAATTAGTTTGATTTTAAGAAGAACCAGCCTTCAAAATCTGATGTTTGCCTGATACCCCAAGTCTGATGAGACAGACACACCCCTTTAATGGGAAAGCCTAAACCTCCTGGTCTGTCCGCCTCAGCACTTCTATAATTCGGTAATGACCTGACACTCAGTACACCAAAATTTTTTATTTAATTTAATGGAACAAGAGCTGACTGTTGCTGCCTGGGAGAAAAGTATTAATAATTATATACTATCTAAAATGAAAGGTCAGAGTGTCCCAATCTGGGAGAACTGTCACATGAGCCATTAACGATTTAAATGGATAAATTCTGACTTCCATGTTTTGAATGACTTCTAAAGCTTCTCTCAGCTGTTGCCTTCCCTTCTGAGTTCTGAATTCTCTGCACAAAGAACAAGCACTTGATAGGTGCACACCTAGATGGGCAGTCCTGACATGCACTTGATAGGTACATACCTAGATGGGCAGTCCTGACATGCACTTGATAGGTGCACACCAGATGAACAGTCCTGACATGCACTTGGTAGGTGCACACCTAGATGGGCCATCCTGACAGAACAGAACAGAGTCTGAGACATGCTGCCCTTTGTTGTTTACAATCCGAAGCTCTCATCGCCCTGTCAAATGCCCAGTGACACCCACCCATGCAAATCACATTGATCCCAGATAGTCGAGGCTTCTCCAGGGGTCCTCTTGTATGGTATGGGAGGCAATTTGGGAATCTCTGGGGTCTCATTTTATACATTCCCAGTTTGGGAGTTTATCCTGAAAGTCCTTCTGCCTTCCTTAGCAGCAACTAGACTAACCGGCATGCAGAAATGAGGCCTATAATGTACAAAGCAAAAAACCAAGAGACCGGTTCTCACCCCAGGATAAGGCAGCAAGCTGATGTGTGACCTTGGATACATTCATTACCTTCCCCAGGTCTGTCTCCTTTTCTGCAAAGTAAAACTTCACCTTCAGGTTTGGGAGACTTGGGGTTGTTTTTTGTATTTGTCTTGTTTTTGTGTTGAAACAGGCTGTACTCTGTAGTCAGTTTAGCATCATTTGCAGCAATCCCCCTGCTTCAGCCTCTGGCATGCTGGGCTTACAGAGAATGGTGCACCATGCCTGGATTTCTTCAGCTTTGAAGATGAATTCTCTGCCTGCATGTGCTTGTGTGTACAAATACACATCTGAATGGGTGTGCACATGTATGTGCTTGTGTACACACACATGAATGGGTATGCACATGTAGACAGAGGCCAGAAATCCACATCTAGTATTTTCCTCAATTGCTTCCCCTTCTTTTTTTTTTTTTTCTTTTTACTCTTCTCTCATATATTACATTCCGACCACAGTTTCCTCTCTCTCCCCTCCCCTCCCCTACTTGCCCTGATCATCTCCCATTTCTCCCCAGATCCACCCCCCACTCCCACCCCTCACCCCTACCCCCTACCTCACCTCAGAATCTGTAACCAGGCAAGACCTCAAGTGGAGCAATTGGGACACCAACTCAGCCACAAAAATTTCAACCTACCCTTTGTCCTACCTGCAGAGTGTTCTGGGACAGGAGCCTAGAACTCACTAAAGAGACCAGAGAGACTCTATCCAGCAATGGACGGGAGCAGCTGCAGGGTCCACTTTGTTTCAGACAAGATTTTTCTCTCATTGAACCTCCTATACCGACACCGGCTTGCCAGCAATCTCAATCTCTCTCTCTCTCTCTCTCTCTCTCTCTCTCTCTCTCTCTCTCTCTCTCTCTCTCTCTCTCTCTCTCTCTTTCTCTCTCTCTCGGACTACCTGTGCTTGTTTTTATATGTGTTCTGGGGTAGCCTACTGGAGTGTTCATGTTTGTATGGCAGATGCTTTTCCAACTGAGTCTAGAACTGAGATCTGAGGTACTGTAGGACACAAAGGTAAAACCATGTAAGGGCCCCATCTGTTTCTGTATCTCACCTTCAGGCATGAGAACCTTATGCCAGGTATAGTGGCTCACTCCTGCACTCAGGAGGCAGAGGCAGGTGGATTGCTGGATTGCTGTGAATTCAAGGCCAGCCTGGTCTACAAAGGGAGTCCAGGACAGCCAAGACTACACAGCGAAACACTGTCTAAAAGAAAAAGAAAGAAAGAAAGAAAGAAAGAAAGAAAGAAAGAAAGAAAAGAAAGAAAGAAAGAAAAGGAAAGAAAAGAAAGCACACTTTTCTTCTGCATGATACTGACATGTCAGGCCTTGCCCTAGGTTGTCTCTGTTATCAACTAATAAGAAATATTAAATGTGAATCTTTTCTATCAAATACCGCACTTGTGTTTAGAACAAGGAATTCAGAGCTCTGTCTCTCCCACCTTTGAAGACTTCTATGCAAATGTTTACCCCACTGCCAACCTAGTAAAACCTTTGTTTATAAAAAGGCCTGTCGCTGCATCCCAGAATTTGATGCCTGGGTCCGTGAACCTTTTCTCCTTGGATCAGTGGCTCCTCCCCAGCCCCCAGCCCCTTTCCTAAGACACAGTCTCACCTAAGTTAGAGTAAAACTCTGACGTACTTCTGTCTGTGTGTTCCCTCTCCCAAGCACTCCCTCTTGGTCAAGAATAAAGTTTGCCTTTTCCAGATACTTCAGTTGAAAGCGTGGTCTCCTTCTTTTGTTGTGATTCCCCCAAACTTAATTCTAACAAACTATGACTGGCTGTATGCGACGTAAGAGTTCACTGAGCCAGTAAAGGGGGTGGAGGCACAGGAACCAAGGCATGAATGCTAAACTTTGGTTCTCATACACTGCCCCTGCCTCTCCTGACACTCCAGACTTCATCTAAAGGAAAAGTTGGTGTCTGATTTTGAAAACCTTTAACAATTAAATGAAGCACCATGCACTATTTTCCAACTGCAGACCGGTCCAGACTGAAAACATGGAGGCTATCAAATGTGGGAGGAAGAGTGGTAGGCCCCCTCTGATCCTGCAGGTGTGGATGAATAAAATCTCCTTAAAGGAGAGCTTGGCTCTTTGTTATGTTTTCAACATGGTGTGACCATCACATATCTGCCGTAGAGAATGTGAGACAAACATATAGGGGGAAAATGTGTTCTAGTAATGCCCAGGATTGAGAATGTGGAAACAAAGATGAGTCAGTAGAATAATCCGAAGATAGAAATGTCCTGAAATGCCCCACGGTCACAGGTACAAATGCAGCTGAGCAGGGGAAGACTTCCAAGTTCAAAAGAAAAACTAGGCTGTAGAATCAGGTCTGCGGTATAATTACACATATGTTAAAACACATGTAGACAACAAAAAGTAAGCATTTCCATATGTTTTATAATACAAAAATTAGTAGACAGACATCTCAAATGATAAACAATACACTAATTACTGCAATGACCCCCTGCTGTGGGCAAAGGGGACTGTTATATTTTTATTAAGTTTTCTTGCTATTATTACTTATGTGGTCGTTACAATTGTGATTAAAATGAAATACTAAGCCAGGCAATTAATGATGAAGTAGGACACAGAATTCAACAAAAAGAGAGTTGAACACAACAATCGGGAATGGAGTCTCCAGGGTGACAGGCAGACAGAAGAACTAAAGACTTGCCGCCAAGGGGGGGGCGGCACTTTACAAAATGCAAGTCTTTTGGGGGGAGCTCCTCATTGTTGGCTCTTTCCTGTCACAAGCATGTACAATCTGCCTCATAGCATGTGACTCGCTTACATGTCCTATCTGGAGAGGTCAGCCCCCGCCCCTCCTGGGAGAACTGACCCCACCCCCCAGACTTTGTAGCACGCTCCAGACAATGAGATGTCAACAAATACAATATTTCTCCATCCAAGTAAGAAGCTTTAACATTTGGGTTTTTGTTTTGTTTTGTTGTGTTGTGTTGTGTTGTGTTTTTTCTTAGATTCCTGTCTCTAACAGCCTAGAATTTCCCAGGCAGAGGCTACTTCTTCAGCCTGGGTCCCAGGGAGAGGAGACACACACACACACACACACACACACACACACACACACACACACACATACACACGAAGTGAGGTTGCCTACACCATAGGCAAGAAATAAACACACGCTTTAACAAGCCACTGAGGTGTAGGGGTTGTTCAATGTAAAGCAAAGGACGGCTGCTACATAGGCTATCTAATGTGCCTGAACTCTTTGTGCACCCATCTCATCACTTAAATTCAGTCCCTGGAATCCATGTTAAGTGGAAGGGGAGAACCAATCCCCAAAGCTCCCCTCTAACCTCCACATACGTGTCATGGTAGGCACGACTGTTGCCCCTCACACACACACACACACAAACAAATAATAAAATAAACTTTAAAAGTTTTAAGAGAGGGCTGAAGAGATGGTTCAGAGGTTAAGAGCATTGGCTGTTCTTCTAGAAGTCCCGAGTTCAACTCCTAGCAACCACACGGTGGCTCACAACCATCATAATGTGATCTGATGCCCTCTCCTGGTGTGCAGGAAGACAGTGTACTCATATACATAAAATAAATAAATAAATCCTTTTTTAAAAATGTTTTAAGAGAGAGGGAGAAATGAGAGGTTGGGGGTTTAGTTCAGCATAGAGCACTGGCCTAGCAAGCACAATGTCCTGGGTTCAGTTCTCAGCTGCGGGGGAAGCGGGAGGTAGAGTTTGGAAAAAAAGGACTAAGGGAAGGTACTTGCACTTGAAACTACTGTACCACTGAAGTGAAGGAGTTCATTCCAGGCAACATGTTTCTGAAGATGTTTGTTCCTTATATACGTGGAAAGATTTACCAAAAACTTGCTTTATATTCTAATTTTTATAATCTCCAAGAAGTGGGAGCCTGGCATGTAATAGCTAGGAAAATAAAAAAGACTTTGCATATGGACAACACCCAGTTACAACAAGCCAGGTCAAGGGAATAACAACAAAAGTGATAACGTTGGGAGACACGTTGCTTTAGCCTCTCAAGTCCTTTCCCCAGGAACTAAAACCCCACTGGGTGACACCCTTAGAGCCAGTCTGAAGCATGAGATAGAGTGGTTAGCGGTTGTGGGAACTGTGAGAACATGACAGCATCTCATCCCTGGAGACGCAAAACTGTCCTGCTGTAGGCCTGCCAAGGATGGAGGAAAGGCACCATGGCCACAGGCAAGTCACAGCCTCTGGTCACAGGTCAAGTCCACAGCAGGGATGAGCCCTGTGAGAGAGAAAAGCCTGAGAAACGAAGTTTAATGATACACTTTGATGACTCAAGAAGAGGACCTCTCTCTGCCTGAGCAAGCGGCCCTATAAGAGGAGAGTTGAAAAGCTTATGGCCAAAGCTTACACATCATTAGGCAGCATGGAATCCATGCAGAGGAGACGCCTTATCAATGTATTCATGCTGAGAAGCACTTTCTAGTAAAAATTCATACCACACTATATGGCAGAAAATTTATACCAAGGGAAATCCTTATGGATATGATGAACACGGGGAAATTTTTTTTCTTCTAATAGTTGCTTTATTTTTTTTTATTTAATTAATTTATTCAGATTACATCTCAATTGTTATCCCATCCCTTGTATCCTCCCATTCCTGCCTCCCTCCCTCTTTCACTCTATTTCCCCTTCCCTATGTCTGTGACGGAAGGGGACTTCCTCCCCCACTATATGGTCATAGAGTATCAAGTCTCATCTTGGTAGCCTGCTTATTCTATGAGTGCCACCAGGCCTCCTCACCATAAGGAAGTGGTCAAATATGGGGCACCAGAGTTCACGTCCAAGTCAGTCCTTACTCTCCACTCAAGTGTGGAGAATGTCTTGTCCATTGGCTAGATCTGAGAAGGGGTTCGATGTTTACTGCAAGTATTGTCCTTGCTTGGTGCAGTAGTTTGAGCAGAACTCCTGGGCCCAGATCTGCCTGTCATGGTATTCTTCCTGTAGATTTCTAGGACTCTCTGGATCCTTCTGTTTCCCCATTCTTCTATACTTCTCTCACCTAGAGTCCCAGTAGGATGTCCTCACAACTATCCCAATCTCCTGGTAAGTGAAGACTATCATGTGGCATGCCTCTTTGGCTAGTGTCCTATTATAAGTGAGTATACACCATGTGAGTCTTTCTGCTTCTGGGTTAACTCACTCAGTATGATCATTTCTAGTTCCATCCATTTGTCCACAAACTTTGGGATTTCCTTGTTTTTTCTAGCTGAGTAGTATTCCGTAGTGTAAATGTACCACAGTTTCTTTATCTATTCTTCAACTGAGGGATATTTAGGTTGTTTCTAGGTTCTGGCTATGATGAATAATGCTGCTATAAACATGGTTGAGCATATGTCCTTGTGTGGTGAAACATCTTCTGGGTATATTCCAAGGAGTGGAAGAGCTGGGTCTTGAGGAAGCTCTATTCTCAGTTTTCGGAGATAGCGCCAGATAAATTTCCAAAGTGGTTGTACCAGTTTGCATTCCCCTTTCTCCACATCCTCTCCAGCATGTGCTGTCACTTGAGTTTTTGATCTTAGCCATTCTGATAGGTGTAAGATGGAATCTCAAAGCTATTTTGATTTGCATTTCCCTGATGACTAAGGACGTTGAGCATTTCTTTAAGTGTTTCTCAGCCATTCGATATGCCTCTGTTGAGAATTCTGTTTAATTCTGAGCCCATTTCTTAATTGGGTTATTGGATTTGGTGGTGTTTAATTTCTTGAGTTCTTTATATATTTTGGATATTAGACCTTTGTCAGAGGTAGGGTTGGTGAAGATCTTTTCCCAGAGTGTGGGCTGTTGCTTTGTTCTGTTGATAGTGTCTTCTGCCTTACAGAAGCTTCTCAGCCTCATGAGGTCCAATTTATTGATTGTTGATGTTAAGGCCTGGGCTGTTGGTGTTCTGTTCAGAAAGTTGTCTCCTGTGCCAATGTGTTCCAGGCTCTTCCCCACTTTTTCTTCTAACCGATTTAGTGTCTCTGGTTTTATGATGAGGTCTTTAATACATCTGGACTTGAGTTTTGTGCATGTTGATAAATATGGATCTAATTGCTTTTTTCTACATACAGACATCCAGTTAGACCAGCACCATTTGCTGAAGATACTATCCATTTTCCATTGAATAGATTTGGCTTCTTTGTCAAAAATTAAGTGTCCATATGTGTGTGGATTCATTTCTGGGTCTTTGATTTGATTCTATTGATCAACTGGCCTGTTGCTGTGCCAGTACCATGCTATTTTAATTACTGTTGCTCTATAGTACAGTTTGAGATCAGGTATGGAGATTCCTCCAGAGGATCTTTTGTTGTACAGGATTGTTTTAGCTATTCTGGGTTTTTTGTTTTTCCATATGAAGTTGAGAATTGATCTTTCAATGTCTTTTTTAAAATTGTGTAGGTATTTTGATATGGAACGCATCGAATTTGTAAATTGCTTTTGGTAAGATGGCCATTTTTACTATGTTAATTCTCCTGAACCATGAACAACGGAGATCCTTCCATCTTCTGACGTCAGCTTCAATCTCTTTCTTCAGAGATTTGAAGATTTTTTTTTTCAAACAAGTCCTTTATATTGCTTGTGGCTATCGTGAAGGGCGTGGTTTCCCTAATTTCCTCTGCACGATTGTCATTTGTATATAGGAAGGCTACTCACTTTTTTTTAGTTAATTTTGTATCCAGCCATTTTGCTGAAGGTGTTTACCAGCTGTAGGACTTCTCTGGTGGAATTTTGGGGGTCACTTATGTACACTATCATATCATCTGCAACTAGGGATGTTGGCTCCGTTTCTTAACAATTAAACTTTATTATACAACCCAGCTGTCCTATACAAGAGGGGGGGTAAAGCTTAAAGGGAAACAAGAATAAACCTTCCAGTGTCTGCTCCACGGGACGGGTGCCTAGGTGTCTCCGGCCTGCGCGCTGGTCCGGCCTGTATGCTGGTCGTCTCCCTGATCCAAGATCCACATGTGCTCCTTCTTGGTTCAAACCTGCAGCCTCCTCTCATCCTCTGTCCTCTCCATCTGGTCTGCTTATGCTTGCATCTGTCTCTCTCTCGCACAAGGGCCAGTCTCCTCTCAGGATCCCTCCTCCCATCGATGTTTGATTAGAAGCACAATCGCCTGGCTGGAGTCTCCGGTCCATTTCCTGAATTATGGACCCAGGATGGTTCCTCCCACTCTTCAGTAACATCCATCTCAGTGTGGGATCGGTGGTGTTTCCAAGCCGCTGTGGAGCTTGAGGTAAGCCCCGCCTAGACTGCCTTCACCTGGGATAGTCTCTACAATCCTTCCATATACAGCTAATTTGACTTCCTCCTTTCCATTTGGATCCCGCTGATCTCCTTTTGTTGTCTTATTGCTCTGGCTAGAACTTCAAGTATATCTCCATTTACTTTGATGTTGGCTATTGGCTTGCTGTATATATAGCCTTTATTATGTTTAGGTATGTGCCTTGTATCCCTGATCGCTCCAAGACTTTAAACATGAATGTGTGTTAGATTTTATCAAATGCTTTTTCTGCATCTAAGGAGATGATCATGTGGGTTTTTTTTTTCTTTTAGTTTGTTTATATGGTGGATTACATTGATGGATTTCCGTATATTTAACCATCCCTGCATGCCTGGAATGAAGCCTACCTGGTTGAGGTGAATGATATTTTTGATGTGTTATTGTATTCATTTTGCAAGTATTATTGAGTATTTTGCATCAATGTTCATAAGAGAAATTGGTCTGAAATTCTCTTTCTTGTTGGGTCTTTGTGAGGTTAAGGTATCAAAGTGACTGTGGCCTCATAGAATGAATTTGGTAATGTTCCATCCATTTCTATCTATTGGAGTACCTAGAAGATATTGGTATTAGCTCTTGTTTGAAGGTCTGGTAGAATTCTGCACTGAGTCCATGTGGTCCTGGGCTTTTTTTGATAGGGAGACTATCAATGATTGCTTCTATTTCTGTTTTCTGCCTTCTGCCTCTGCCTCTGCCTCCTGTCTCCTGTCTCCTGTGCCTGCACCTGCCTCCTGCCTTCTTTCTCCAGCCTCCCTCCTGCATCCTGTGTCCTGCCTCCTGACTCATGTCTCCTGGCCATGCCTCCTGTTTCCTGCTACTCCATCCTGTCTCCTCTGTCCTGCCCTTTCCTCCTGCTTCCTGCCTCGCATCTCCTTCCTCGTTCCTCCTGTCTCTTGTCTCCTGTCTCCTGCCTCCTGCCTCTGCCTCCTGCATCCTGCAAGACACAGTAGGCAGGAGACAGGAGGATGGAGGAAGGAGGCAGGATGCCAGAGACAGAGGCAGGAGCCAGGAGGCAGGAGACAGGAGGCAGGAGACAGGGTCAGGACACAGGGGACAGGAGGGAAGAGGCAGGAAGCAAGGGCAGGAGACAAGATTCAGAAGACAGGTGACAGGAGGCAGAACCCGGAGGCAGAGGGCAAAAAGAAGTGGCCAAAGAAAGAGGAAGGAGGCAGGGACAGGAGACAGTGGGAAGGTACAGGAGACAGGAGGCAGGACACAGGAGCTGGAGGCAGAAGGCAAGAGGCAGGAGGCCGCAAGCAGGAAATAGGAGGCAGGAGACAGGAGGTAGGAGGCATGAGGGAAGAGACAGGAGGTAGGAGGCAGGAGACAGGAGGCAGGAGGCAGGAGACAGGAGGCAGGAGGCAGGAGGCAGGAGACAGGAGGCAGGAAGCCAGGGCATGGGACAGGAGACAGGAGACAGGAAGCAGGAGGCAAGAGCAGGAGGCAGGAGACAATGGCAGGATGCAGGCATTAGGAAGCAGGAGGCAGAATTCAGAAGGCAGGAGGGAGGAGGCAGGAGGCAGGAGGGAGGAGGCAGGAGGGAGGAGGGAGGAGGCAGGAGGGAGGAGGCAGGAGGGAGGAGGCAGAGGCAGGAGGCAGGAGGCAGGAGGGAGGAGGCAGGAGGCAGGAGGGAGGAGGCAGGAGGCAGGAGGGAGGAGGCAGGAGGGAGGAGGGAGGGAGGAGGCAGGAGGCAGGAGGCACTTTCAGAGTTTCTACACCTTGCCCAAAGCAATGAGAGAGACCCTTGACTGCAAAGAGATGGAGAGATGAGCCTCAACAGATGTGCCTGGCTGGGTCCTCTCAGCCTGTTGTTATCATAGTAGAGCCTTTGTGTTGTCATATCTCTACACAGCCACATACACCTCATCAAACCCAAACACATCAAGCCCCTGGGGCTTTATGTTTTCACCTGTGATGTAACCATGTCATGTTAAGCTGCAGCTAACTTTTCTATAATTTTCTGACTGACCTTTAGTTTAGGAATATGGGTCCTGACCATCATAACAGGCAAAGAATTGGACTGCACCTTCCACTCCTGTAGAGTCATTAATATGTCTATCAATATGAATACTGATAAAAATGGTTATAAGGTGCCAAGTGCCTGAATCTTGGCCCTGGAAGGACCACATGCATGGCTTACCCCAAAATCTTAGAACTCCCATTCCCCCAAAACTTCTCCCTTCTCTGTCTTATTAACTGCTCACTTTTCAGCTGGAAGTGTCTCCCACCAGAGCATTTCAAAAGCCTCTTCTGGGCCATCTATGGGGGCCTCACACGCCACTTATGCTTCTGGCATGAAACAGACTATTTGATGGGAATCTATTTGCACCACCATTGCAGGTGTGAGACATAAAAGTGGGAAGATGGAAAGATGCCTCCATGGGTCATGCACAAGGGCACATATAAAATATTGCCAAGAGCTATGGAGGAAGTAACATTTGTGGTGAAAATCAGTTGCTGAGCTTTGGAAGGGGCAGATCCATTGGTGGGGCAGTGCTGTTTTTCGGCGTGTTTCTCAAGAAACACTCTCTGAGAGGCACTGTAGTGGATGTAACCATGTTGGTTTTTTGTTGTTGTTGTTTTGTGTTTTGTTTTTGTTTTTGTTTTTTTGATCCCAAGTGTGAGACGGGGAACAGGCTTGAGAGAGAGTAGGTGATGTTTATCCATTTGAAGTTTGAACCACCTTGTGTGGGGGCTTGCTTTTTGCCAACTGAAAAACATCCTAGTACAGACTCTGAGAGGAGACATATATGAGGCCCAAACAGGAGGTGGGGCTTTTTGGGTCTTGGTATAGTTTGGCTGTTCATTGCTCCATTTCAAGGCTGCTGTTCCAGGCTTCAGCAGCAACTTTGGTGGAATTGCTGGTCTGCTGAAATCCTGGGGACTGCACCAGGAGAATTGCTCCCAGAAACTGAATTCAGCAAAGTCTACTTCTCCTGTTCCTATAAACCTCTTTTCTCTCCTATCTAGGGTAGGTTGGTTGGAAGGGCGGTATAAGCATTTAAAGAACCCCAAATAAAGTAGGTTTGGAAAAGTTGTGCCTACAGGGCACCCTGATTCAGAACACTTCCTGGCTTTTGTGTAACTGTTCCTTCTGTGCTGACCACAAGGTAACATCGCTGATGTGGACTGGGAAGTAATGTTGAGCAGACGCCCTCCCCCATGGCATTTCTGCCCTGCAGAGAGAGATGTACACTTCCTCATATTAATAAGTGTAGGGCTTAGGAGATGGCTCAGCCATTGAAGTGTTTGACTTGAGGACAAGGATCTGAGTTCCAGTCCCAGGCCCCATGGGAAAGGCCATCTCAGGGCCACTGAGATGGTTCGGTAGGAAAGGCACTCGCCAGGTGACTTCCTGCCAACTTACAGGGTTTATGTTAGTTATGGTTCCACAGGAATGCGAGTCCATAAGCATAGCAGCAGCAGGGATGGCAGCCAGAGCAGCAAGCTGAGACTTCTCATCCTCAACCATAACCACAATGCAGAGAGAGCAAACTGGAAACAGTGGAGGCTTTATCTCAAGGCCCGCCTCCATTGGCACACTTCCTCTAGCAAGGCTGCCCCAGCCAACCCTCCCAAGCAGCACCCCTCCCCTGCCACTGGGGACCAAAGGTTCAAATCCATGAACCTATGGGGGACATTCTCATTCAAACCAGCACACCACACAAGCCTCACAGCCTGAGCTCAGTCTCCAGGGCCCATGCAATAGAAGAATGTTGCCTAACCTCCCCGTGCTGTAGCACACACACACATGCACACCCTCACCCATATACACACATGCACATCACACATACAGTCACATGACACATACACACACACTCATGCGCACACACACATACATATGTGCACATACACAGAAATACACAAACACACACATACACACATATGGACAAATACACATACACACATTTATGCATACACACACACCTGCACATACACACACACTCACTATACTAAATACAATTTTTAAAGAAAAACTGTAATACACTCTAATTCCAGGTGAGGTAGGAACAGGAGATCATGAGGCTTACCGTGGCCAGCCTAACCTATTTGGTAATGTCCAGACTGGTGGAAAATTTTGTCTCAAAAGCTAACAACAACAACAACAAAATATGTGGACAACACCTAAAGAGTGACACCCCAATTGTCCTCTGACCATAGCACACATGTGCATGTACCTACACCACAGCTATGCACCTGCATACACAGAACACATACATATATACAAAAATAAATAGTTTAAGTCTTTGTGAAGCAATTTTGAAGTGATATCTTCAGTGTTCATTATCTTTGTTTTCCATATAATTTACTTAGTGGTGATTTGATAGAATTTTTAAGAATTATAACTGTTTCACAAACACCTTGCAACATTTTGGAAATTATAAGCATTGACTGTTAAAACAGAAAACAGCCTCCCGAAGGCCTTGGAATGAAGGTTCCAGAAGAGGCTTTCACAGGTGACATTTCAGATTAGACCAGAGAGAGGGGAAGGAAGGAGGGAGGGAAAGAGAAAGAGAGGGAGAGAGGAAGGGAGGGAGGGAGGGAGGGAGGGAGGGAGGGAGGGAGAGGAGAGGGAAGCAACCATGAAATAGCCATGGTGTATAAGTGGCCTCAGGATGGGTTCAGAGGTGACCCCAAAAGAAACAGAGGCAAAGAGCCACACGGCTGAGTGCATATCAGGAAGGGATTTTGGTGACATCCTAAAAACACTGGGAAAGCTTGAAAGGGTCCAGAGCTCCAAGGGAAATGGATGACATGGAGAACAAGAGAAAAAGA
>OU015742.1:62634506-62651174 GCA_907169655.1 Acomys percivali | reverse complement strand
AGAGTCTGCCCAGTGAAGGCCTGAGCTTTTATAAAAATTAATAAGTTTTGTGTCATTATTTAACCACTGGTGGGTCCAAGAAAGTCCTGTTATGTTTGCCATCCAACATGGTAGCACATAATTCAAGTTTAGGCACTAAATTCAGGCATTAGGACCCAGGCACAGAAGCAGTTGTTGGCCCACCCCTGCCACCACACAGACCAAGCCCTTCCCTGAGCTGCTATGCAATCTCTAAACCAGGCTTGTGAGCATCCTGGTGCACCGAAGTGCAGCCCTATGGCTGGCTGTGGTGGTCAGAGCTGGGTAGAGGACAGAGCTGTGTGACTGAGAAAGGGAGGACTGTGCACCAAAAGCTGAGACCCAGAAGTCCCCAGCCTCTCAGCTAGAAATGTATGCTAAAATGTGCACATCCCAGACACAGAGTTTACAGAAACTTAGGCACAAAAATAAATATTAAAAAACGCTCTGCAAATGTACTTAGGTGCTGAAGAAAGAAACTAAATATAAAGAGTCATAGAAAGAAATACTGAATTTAAAAATAATGAAGGAGAGAGAATGAGAAATACGTAAATATATATACAGACGATGAAGTACCATGTTTAAATAATAAGTAAAGCCTCCAAAGGAAGGAGAGCAAGTTTGAGCTCTGCAGAGTAGATTGGGAAGATGGGAGATATCATAAGAGCCCAGCACAAGGTCAAAGGCAACCAGCTGTTGGGTTTGTAGGCTTGTGAACTTGGAGGAGTTATCTGTCCTTTAAACCCAAAACTCTTGAACTGTAAATGTGACCAACATTTTACTGCTCATAGGATTATCATACGATTCACTTGCCTTCTGTAATACACACAGAGGGTCCAAGAGGATGGTTGGGAGGGTAAAGGCACCTGTTGCTAAAGCTGAGCTCCATCTCTGAAATCTACACAGTGGAAGGAGAGAGCCATGTGTACTCTGTGGCACATGTGTACTCATGCACATGTACACACACCTACACACACACAGAGAGAGACGATAGCTAAGTAGACATGCACATATACAGGAAGTTTGGATGGCTTGTTTGACATCTCTAAGCCTAAATATCCGTGCTGAGCATGTACTACTACAGGGAAGACATGACTGTGACTCACTAAATGAACTAAGATGTACGGGGTCATATGGAAAGTCCCCAAAGAATATACCAACAGTTACCATGGTTACCTGTGTGCCAAGAGTGGTGGGAGGGAAGAGGCAGAAAACTTGTAGCTTTGCCTCACACACTCATATCGTCTTGGAGTATTTTGACAAGTGTGCTCTATGAATTGCCTTTTGATTCCAAAAATAAAGGGGTAAAGATGAAGGAGACCGATTAGCATCCATCACTGGGCTTTGGGGCCGAGGAGGGCATTCACCTGCTTTAATTGAGTTCCCTGAAAGGCCTTGCCATCACTCCCTGAAACGCAAGGCTTTAACCAAATTCTGAGTAGAAGCATGACAGTGAGTCATGGTTACGGGAAAGGTTCGTAAATATTATGTAAAAATCACCCAGGGCAGCTGCCAAACTCAGGCAAGTGGGTATGACTCAGTGGGAACAATTATGAGAGGCAGAACCTGGGCCGTGCTGTTTGCTATCGACCCACATGGTCCCCATACACAGGACCTCGGGATACGTGCATCCTCACCTTCCCATCACAGGAGTCCAGGAAGTCCCCACAGTTAGTCACAACAGCCGGGCACAGAGGACCCTTGCTGCACCCTGCCATGGGGGAGGCCGTCGTTGCGGAAGAATGATGCTTGTCCCTACACTCAAGTGTTTGTAAATTAACTCCATTGTGCATGGTTCTAAAGGAATAATGGAAAAGCCAAACGGATGGCTGCCCGGAGGCTTCAAACAAGAAGTCATGTTTAGATCTGTGACCATCCATCTTGGTGTTTTCAATAAAACTTCATTCCTTCAGACCTTCCCCCTGCAGCTCTGACCATTTCTTAGACGCTGGACCAGACTGAGCCCTGTGTCCCTCTAATGTTGTTAATTCCCATGGCCTCCCAAAAGTGCTGATTCCACCTACCTTCAGCAAAACAGCAAAACCAAGCTGGAGACAGCTCTCAGCTTCTTACGGCCTTCCTCGCTTGGCTTCTGGCTCTCTCTGCGATGAGACTTTAAACCTTCCTCTGTGGCGACTATTGCATCAGCACACGACCTGCCCTAAACTTTACGTTTGAGAGTTCCGTGTGTGGTAACAGGTCCTGCTGCAGCTGGCACAGCCATGGGCATCACAGGGACCTGGAAAGGGAGGGCAGTGGTAGACAGAGACACAGGTTCACTCCAAGAATGAACATTATTTTTCCTACTGTTTAGCTAGATACTAGAAAGAGCTGTGATCAAGCCCTGGGTTCTCTCTTCTGCCCTTGTGGCCATGTTTTGCCCCAGAGGACACTCCTCTTAGACTTTTTCTCATACTTGCTGGTTTCCGCAGTCATAGGGCCACATTTGAGTCAGGGTTTGTGCCCCAGAAAGGAAGTGCAGACTTCCGGAGCCCAACAGCATCTCTGAACTTGGGAGGCAGGGACAGGAGGTCATGAATTCAGGGGAAGGTTGGGCTGCATAAAACCCTGACCCAAAACAACAGCAACAACAACAATGGGCAGCTATATCTATTTGGATTTAGATGTAAATCAGTATTTTTCAATGAATTGGTTACGTTGTAAGTCTGGGGATTGCATAAACTTTTCCTGGGATGATAAAAACAAATATCATTCACGCTAGATAAGACACCAACCACAGACCAGAGGAACAATCCACCCAGATCCATCACTGCAGCAGACCAATGACTCTATTGATCATACAGGAGCATAGGTGGGGGTTCGTTTACAGAAACGTGAAACACACACACACACACACACATACACACACACACACACACACACACACACACACACACACACACCCTGCAAAAACAGCCACAGCACTGAAAATTCTCACCCCAGCATGGAGGATTTCCACATAGATGCACTGATGGAGCCTTTCCTCAGTTAGCCTTCCTACTCTGTGTATTGCAGCCCCTCCCAAGACCATATGCAGCTGGGCAGGATTAAGCACAGCTTTTGGATGAGGTTGCTAGAAGCCAGGACATCTGGTGAATGACTGATGACTTCCCACTGCTCTTCCTGATTAAGATGATGTTTTTAGGATCACTAGTGCTGCAATGACACACACCATGGCCAGAAGCAACTTGGGGAGGGAAGGGTTAATTTGGCTTGCACTTCCACAGCACCATTCAATGTGGGTGGAAGTCAGGGCAGGAACTAAACAGGGTAGGAACCTGGAGGCAGGAGCTGATACAAGACCATGGAGGGTGCTGCTTACTGACTTGCTCAGCCTGCTTTCTTGTAGAAGCCAGGGCCACCAACCCAGAGACGGGCCCACCCACAATGGGCTGGACCTTCCTCATCATCACTAATTAAGAAAAAGCCCAGGCCGGGCATGGTGGCGCACGCCTTTAATCCCAGCACTCGGGAGGCAGAGGCAGGCGGATCGCTGTGAGTTCGAGGCCAGCCTGGTCTACAAAGTGAGTCCAGGACAGCCACGGCTAACACAGAAAGACCCTGTCTCAAAAAATCAAAACAAAAAAAAGAAAAAATTTAAAAAAAGAAAAAAAGAAAAAGCCCTACAGGCTTGCCTACAGCCCAATTGTACAGAGGCATTTTCTTAACTAAGGCTCTCTCCTCTCAGATGATTCTAGCCTGTGCCAAACTGACCTAAAATTAGCCAGTACAGACGGTGATGGCAGGCTGAAAAGACGGCTCCCTTGGGAGTTTATAGCACTGGCTGCTTTCCCAGAAGACTTGGTTCAAGTTCGCAGCACTCACGAGGCACCTGGCACCTGTCTGTACTCCAGTTCTAGATATCTGATGCCCTCTGCTGGCCTTTAGAAGCACTACACAAATATGATGCACAGGTTTACATGCAGGCAAAATGCCCATGCACATAAAATAAATAAGTCCTTTTTAAAATAGCAGCTATGGTCAGATGACAGCATTCCACAACACTAAGGCAGGAGAATTTCCATGAATTCAAGTCCAACTTTTGATTCATACTGGATACTAAGGCCAGCAAGGGTTATAAAGCAAGACCCTTTTTGTTTGTTTGTTTTGTTTTCAAAGCTAGACGCATTTGTTTGGTTGGTTGGTTTGTTGGTTGGTTGGTTTTCTTCAAGACAAGGCTTCTCTGTGTAGCCTTAGGTATCCTGGACTCATAGACCAGGCTGGCCTAGAATTCACCAGATATCTGCCTTCCTCTGCCTCCCTGAGTGCCAGGATTACAGGTGTGTCCCACTGTACCCAGCTGATTTTTTTAAATAGGCATACACTTCTTAAAATAAAAACATAGAGCCACGTCCTCTGTTAGTGTATGTTGGCTTATCCTACAGAAGAGATTCTAAATTCTCATTCCATCCTATGATAATCCAATTCCACCGCAGTCCAGGCCACCTTCACCACCACTACCAGTCTCTCCCTGGGAACAGAATCCCAGTCTTCATCCACCTAATGCCTCTTGCTCAGTACATGAGGTGACTGCAGTCACTAATGAGAGACTTGATCACCATAGATAAAATGTCTCTCTCCACCTGGAAATCAAGACCGCCACTCATGACTCATTAGCCAAAAAAAAAAAAAAAAGTCATGTGACCTGCGTACCTTGCAGAGCAAAGAGCACTATATTCCTCTTGTGTATCAAGTCAGAGGCAGACCAGATATTGATGAGCAAAACTGCCTGTCCTCACACATCATAAGAAGACAGTAAATCCAAAACTAAATATCATTAGAGCCAGCAGCATTATTAAACTCTAGCTGGATACTGTTGGATGTCAAAGGAAAACAAGCCAGAGGTAAGAAGGGCTAAAGAAAGACAGAGGGACTTGCTCCTATGTGCCATGAGGGGCGGTAGCTCCAAAGGTTAATGCAGTGAAAGACAACCAATGTAGTTTATAAAGGCAAAATTTGGTCAAGTATTGAAAGTGTTTGTCCATGCTGAGGCTGGGGGAGAAATCCATTAATTTGATATTATTATCATTAACAAAAACTCAGAAGCATAACAGCAAACAGCTACCAAACAGCCAACAGTTACCAAATAAAGATCATGATGAAAATTTGGAAATGTCATCTATGGGACCTGCAAGATGGCCCAGCTGGTGAAAGCATTGCCACTAACCCCTGAGCTTCGATCCCTGAAACCTATATACAGATGGACTCCCAAGGATGTATACACACACACACACACACACACACACACACACGAGTCTAATTATAAAAAGAAAGAAAATGCCACATGTGGAACATGCAAACTATGAAAGCGTAACAATGAAGCAGAGATATAATAAAATGTATGATGGGACAGGTGTGATGTCACATGCCTTTAATCCCAGAAAGGGAGGTAAAAGCAGACAGATCTCCATGAATTTAAGGACAGCCTGGTTTACATAGCAAGTACCAGGCCAGCCAGGGCTACATAGGAAGACCCTGTCTCAAAAAATAAAAATAAAAATAAAGAAAGAAGGAAGGAAGAAAGGGAGGAAAGAAGGGAAAGAAAAGTATTGTTATGGCTATGATCTGAATCTGAAATTCCCTATGAGCTCACGTGTTTGAACACTCGCTCCCAGCCACTAGTGCTGTTTGGGGAGGCTGTGGAATCTCCTGGACACAGAGCTGAGCTGACAGATGTAGGGAAAGAGTTTGATATTTGTAGCCAGGCACTTCTTCCTGTCTGCATCTGAGTCTAGGTCAGCCAAGACCTGAGGAGTCCCCAACACACATGAGCTCCACCAAGATTGCACCTTCCTCCCCTGCACGTCTCAGACCACAAGTCAAATAAGTCCTTCCTCCTTCAATCTGCTTCGTGTTGGGTGTTTGGCCACAGCACGTGAGAAACAACTCAGCGTGTACATATGAAGACAGACAGGAAGGAAATGGTCCTATGCTGTTGGTCTCTGTACACCACACTTTCTCAATACACCATACTTCTGGCTTCACTCCATTAGTTAACCCACAAAATTACCACCCACCAAGTAGGGGTTCAAATCCTGTTTATTTTTTTTTCTCAAGGGATTAAATAAATGTCTTAGAGATTAGGAACAATTGTTGCTTTTGAAGAAACCTAAATTTAGTTTCTAGCTCCTACGTAGTGCAGCTCACAAGTGCCTGTAACTCCTGTTTCCCAGGGTGGAGATGGGGGGGGGCATTACCTAACACCCTCTGTTGATTTCTGTGGGCACTGTACTCATATATGCATACACACATAGACTCACATATACACATAATTTAAAAATAAATCTGAAAAAATATGCTGTACTGGATCTTTTAAAAAAAAAAATCACTGACACTTCCAGGCACAAAATTTCATAAACCACCATCATCTGGCCAATGTATAACCACCCACTGGTGTCCTTCAGCTGGTAAAGGAGAATTTAAGGGAAAATCCACTGTGCCTGTTTCTTAGCTTTAAGTCAGTAATATGCATGGACCCTAAACATGATTCCATAACTCACTATATAACTTAATTATAATAAAAAATGGAACCAGCCCAAAAAATATCCACTAAGCACTCCCCATTGTGAGCAACACGGAGCCCATAAAAAGCAGCCTCAGCTGCCCCTGGGCCATGTTCTCCAGTGAGCTAGTCCGTGTTGTGCCACCACATCTAGACCTTTGTTTCCCAAGTGCTTCCTCTTCCAAGTAAAATGTTTGCTAGCTAGATATCTGTGATGGTTTGAATAAGTTCGGCCCCCATTGATTCAGGTGTTTGAATGCTTGGCCCATGGGAAGTGGCACTATTAATAGGTGTGGCTTCACTGGGCATGGTGGCGCACATCTTTAATCCCAGCACATGGGAGGCAGAGGCAGGATGATCACTGTGAGTTCAAGGCCAGCCTGGTCTACAAAGCAAGTCCAGGACAGCCAAGGGTACAGAGAAATCCTGTCTTGAAAAGCCAAAAAAAAAAAAAAAAAATAGGTGTCATCTCATGGGGTAGGCGTGGCCTTGTTGGAGGAAGTGTGTCACCATGGGGAGGGCTTTGAGGTCTCATATATGCTCAAGCTGTGCCTAGTGTTGTGCTCAGTCTCCTTCCACTGCCTGTGGATCAAGATGTAGAACTTTCCACTCCTTCCCCAGCACCGTGTCTGCCTGCACACTGTCATGTTTCTCACCATGATGATAATGGATTGAAACTCTGAAACTGTAAGCCAGCCCCAATTAAATGTTGTCCTTTTTAAGAGTTGCCTTGGTCACGGTGTCTCTTCACAGCAATGAAACCCTAAGTCGCTATCTGATCTGTCTGAAAATTCTTTCATGGATAAGAAGACCTGGACTGAAGAGACACAGGGCTCAGTGTGAAGCAAACACACGAGAGGCTTTGTTCACAGTGTAGAGAGGGGGTGCCGGGTTGGTCGCCAAGGACAAAAGCATTTCCTTGCTTTTCCCTAGTGTTCTCAACATGCACTCTGGTGACCTATCTGCTGTGGCATGTCCTTCTAAAGAAAAATCACAGCTTTAAGTTATTTTCATGAATTTTACCTCCTTATATATATTTTTTTAATTGTGTGCATGTGAGTGCAGCGTCCTTGGAGACCAGAGGTGTCACATCCCTACAACTGGAGTTAGAGGCAGTTGTGAGCAGCCCAATGTGCATTCTGGGAACTGTGTGGGAGGGAGCACAGTAAACATGGCCACCCCATTAGTGGCTGGGATACTGTAGATAAGAGAGACTAACCAGAGGCATCTGAAGAGTCTGCCATGGCTACCTGTCAGTGACACAGGGAGAAGCAGAGAGAAAAAGTGGTGAGACAGGAAGACTGGCAACTGCCAGGACTATGGGAGCAGAGAAAACAGGCACAATGGTGGGGGAGTCCTGCCAGTTATCAGGGTTGAGCTTCAGCAGGAGGAGGGTGGGGGGGCAGAAGGAGGACAGGAAGAGGGCAGGAGGAAGACAGGAGGAGGGCAGGGGGAGGGCAGGAGGAAGACAGGGGAGGGCAGGAGGAGGGCAAAGGAGGGCAGGGGAGGGCAGGAGGAAGGCAGGGGAGGGCAGGAGGAGGGCAGGGGAGGGCAGGGGAGGGCAGGGGTGGGGAGGAGGAAGGCAGGGGAGGGCAGGAGGAGGGCAGGGGAGGGCAGGAGGGGCCAGGAGGAGGGCAGGAGGAAGGCAGGGGAGGGCAGGAGGAGGGCAGGGAGAGGGCAGGAGGAGGACAGGTCAGCTGGAGCAGCATGGATATATCACGGGGTTCTGATTGGTTGGAAGCTTGCTTGTGTTAAGAGAGAACGAGATGCCCTCTCTAGAGACTGGAAGGTTGTAGAAGATAAAAACATAATGGCTTCCCAGCTCATGTCACTACTTGATCCATGTTCTACCAACACTGGGCACATTCAGCCTTCAATGAGCAAGGGGTGAGGAAACGAATGTAGCCCTACTTTTCTTACCCTTCTGTGTCATTATTTTAAGAATAACTAATTGGCTGATATCAGGAAGGAGGGAGGTTATAGCTGGGCCTGTCAATCCTGCATGTGGGGAGGGGGTGGGGTATGGGCTCCTACCCCTATCTGGAGAACTACTGGCCATTAATGGATGCTGAAGGAGTTGTCTTCAACTTCTATATGCTGGCGAGCCCACCAGGCACCAGGCTCCACACCCATGGTAATGCAGGGACCCTGGCTAGACTCAGTAGATCAAAAAACAAAACAAAAAGACATGAATGTGGGGAAGGGCTTGGAAGGAAGACTTGACAGGTGGGAGGCAGATAAAAGAAGGTGAGGGCAAGAGGGGTCAAAACGTGGTGTGTGTGTGTGTGTGTGTGTGTGTGTGTGTGTGTATGTATGTTTGTATGTACGTATGTATGTACGTACGTATGTATGTATGTATGTATGTATGTATGTATGAATTAAATCACCAAAGAATAAATTTAACTAATAAAAGAGTGAGTCTCTTGGTCATTTAGGCTTTCTGCTTTTTAAACAACTTACAGTTGAGTGGGAGAATCATCTGCTCAAAGGGGTCCTTCCTCCGCTACTAGTAGATTTAAGGTGCTTGATTTGTTGTCTCTGAGTCTCATACAGTGTGGTGGCTCACAGAACTCTGGGTCCATGGCCATCCTGAAATTGCATAAGACCATGAGGAGCTGGACACTGTCATATGCATGTCCTTTGGACATTGCAGCACCATGCTGTCATCTACAAAATTCACATAGGAGAACTGCACAATTGAATTACAAGAAAAAAGAATGAATGAATGAATGAATGAATGAATGAATTAGTCATAAAAATCTTATATTTTACACAAGTATTCAATTTTGTATCTGGCTACATTCTAAGCTATCCTCCGCTGCCTGTGATCTACAAGCCACAGGCCAGACACGCCCATCAGCCTTGCAGGCACTTTACCTGCTCCTCACACTTGGGCATCCCACCAGACTTCACAAGGGACAAGTTCAAAGACAAAACCACTGTGTACTTCGAGATGGCCGCTGCAGCACTCTAAGCCTTGCGAACAATCTGAACATGGGACCACTCACCCCATGTGTTCACAAAGACCTCTTCTGTTGACCTCTGGGTACTTCAGTCTCATTGCTACGGGCCAAAATAGACCCAGAAAGCTCTATGAAAGCTGAGACTGAAGAGAGTGGTGTTGCCTGTCTGGCTAATTGCACGTTCTGCTCCATAATGGTCCTTTCATTGCCATCATCATCGCATCAGTACAGATTGAGCCATGCTGTGTGTTTGTTTTCCCCCTGTAGATGTCCAGAAACACACCAAGCCACCTCATGTACCTTCGCTAGAGAAATATGCTAAGAGAGGCTCAGGCCACAAATCAAGGCCTGGAGATCTGTGGGCTAGCCTTGCCTCCCTCTTCCTCATGCTGAGAGATTAGGCTCACTTCATCATGCCTGGGCTGCGTGATGACAGGGGTGTAACTCAGGAATTTGAAACTGCTAGGCAAGGTCTCTAGAAACTGAGCCATATTGCCAAGCCCCTCTATCTGCCTTTTGTACAAATCCCCATTGGTTACATCGCCAACGTGGGAGCCCTGTTCCCATAAGGACAAAGGCTGACCCATGCTCCACAGAAGAAAAAGTCCAGTGAAGACACTTAGAACACAGATTATTTGGACTTGTTTTTGGTTTGTTTTTTGTTCTGTGTGTAGGTGCATACCTGAGTTTATATGTGTGTGTCATATGTACACAGTAGCCTGTGGAGTCAGAAGAAAGTTTGAATCCCCTGGAAATGGAGTTACAGATGGTTGTGAGCCGCCATGTGGGTGCTGGGAACTGAATCAAGGTCCTCTGGAAGAGCAGCAAGGGCTCTTAACCATTGTGCAATTTCTCCAGACCTCAGTTCCTATACGTTTATAAGGAGCATAGGTGTCTTCATGCATGGACAGCAACTGTCCTGATGACTAGACAAATCTCTATCATAATCCCTAGACCAGCCCTTAAGGCAAGAAACTATTATGGGTTCCCACTGTATAGATGGGTAGAGGGAGAAATGAAGAGAGTGAACACCTGGCGATGTAACCAACAGGGATTTGTACAAAAGACAGATAGAGGGGGTTGGGGCTATAACCCAGTTATTAGAGAGCTCACCTAGCAGGTTCAAAGCCTTGAGTTGCATCCCTGATGTCTCGCAGCCCAGGCATGATTGAGTGAGCCTATAATCTCAGTATAAGGAAGGGGGAGGCAAAGCCATCTTCAGCTATGTAGTGACTTCCAGACCAGCCTGGGTTATATGAGACCCTATCTCTGACTAATTAAATCAAATAAAAAGGGAATGTCTCACCCACCAAAGACTGATGTGATCTTCTGCTCTGCCCTCAATGTCCAGACTCCACGAAGACTCCAGCACACATTCCACCATGGTTCTTCTCTCCTTTTCTGCCCTAGCCTGGAAGCTTCCACCCACACATTACCCAGCTTCCTGGCTCCATTGACAACACACTGACTTCGCCTTTCTTCTTCCTTCCTCACAGTCTTTCCAACAACCTTGAAGGACTCTGGCCTCCCCTCAGGCTGATGGAGACAGTCAAGGAAGGTGACCTGATAGAGTGTGGCCCAGTAGGCCATCCTTGGCCCAGACATCCGATGTCCCAGACATGTACATCCCTGGAAGACAGTCTGGGGAACATATGAAGAGAGAATCCCTCCCAGAATTCTAGAGCCCCAAAGGTGGGGTTGAAGAAGAAAAGGTGAGCTAGCACCTTAGACTATATGGGCCTTTGCTCCATCTAGTCAAAAGAGAATGAGAGCATTCTCCCTGCCTTAAGTGGCAGGGACCACTCATGCCAGGCTCTAAGGACTATGCCAACCCAGAGCTCTGCTGCCTTCCCTCCTCTCTATCAGGTCTCAAGAAGGCCTGAGGATGAAAACACCATTATATCCTCATTTTGCAGATGAGAGCTAAAGTTGGCAAATACAAAGAACTCCCCAAGACTCTATGCCCTGAAGGGGAGAAGTGTGGACTAAAACCTGATGTTCATATACTCCTCCCTCTTCCTGCTGTCCAAACTGGACTCCTTCTAGAGGGCCCCCAAATATCCAGCTACCTCAACACACTTTCCCCCATCCCTAGCCTCCACCATGGTCTACCCAGCTCTGATCTCATCCTGCCTCCAGTGACAGGCTTCACAGCAGGGTCTGTAGGTCACAGAGATGCTATGCTAGGGTCAGCCTTTGAAGATGATGCTAAAGGAAGAACTGCCAGGTGATCAGACCCCCAATTCTAACAACACCTGAGGGTGCTCCTGTCCTTGGGTGCTCAGAGCATCCTACCCATTCCTCCTGCCTCCCCCCTGTGTATGAGAAGGGCTACCTCCCAGCACCCTGCATGGTGGTGATGGTTCCCAAGTCCCCCAACTGCAAAGGCTCTGACAAAGAGGTTCATTTCAAACCCCGGGGTCAATGTGGAGGAGATGAAGGAGGCTAAAGTCTGGGGGACAGACCCAGCACCTCCCATTCTTTTGTTCCTGCAGTGTGGCTCCCAGACCCAACTGAGTCTTCATCTCACAGATGATTAAAAATCAACTGTGTGATGGATCCCGTTTGCTTTCTGGCATCTTACTCAGAACAAGCTTAGGCAATGGGATGGCAACACTGTTGCAGAGCCCCTTTCTTTCCATCAGTTTATTCATGTGTGAATAAGGCTTCTTGGCATTTACATTGCCAAAAAAACGAAGAATAAGGAGAGAATCAGCACTACACCCTATCATTAGATCCGTCATCTTTTCCTTTTGAGCCCGGCTTTTAGTGCCCTAGCCATCTTATTAAGACACAGTCCAAATACCCTTCCTTGTCTTTGTGCTCAGTAATCATGTCTCCTATTTCATAATGAATTTGTATTATGTAGTTCAATTATATTAGTAGTAATTGGATTTCAATTTGATCTAGGCTTTTAAAAGAATCCTTGTGATACCAAGAAGCAATATTTTTATTCAATGTATACAAGTTTGCTTGCAGACAACCAGAATGAGCCATAAAAACCTTTGAAGAAAAAAAACATACATATTATTAGCAGTAATGTATATAGAAATGCAAAAAAAAAACCAAAACAAAACAAAACAAAAAACCTGTACCTTCAAGGAGAAAAGAGAACAAACTGAAATTTTAATCAGCTTTTTCATGCATCTTTAAATGACTTATGGTAAGTTTGGATTCCATTAGGGATGGTTTTTATTAAACATGTGACATTTTTACTTTAAGATGCTAATATTTATGATATGCAAAATTAATATTCTTTGCAATTAAAATGTATAAAGAAAAGTTTGAATGTCAAGTTCAAGATGTATAAAAGTCATTCCTATGCTAAAGACTGAATATTTGTGTTTCTTAAATGTGTATGCTGAAATCCTATCCCTGGTTGTGATAGCAGTTGGCAGTAGGGGTCTTGGGGGATAATTAGGCCTGGAGTTGGAGGCCCTGTCAATGGGATGGTCCTCTAATGAAAGGAACCCTGCAAGCTCTATGAGACATAGCACAAAGATGCCAGTTTGCAGCCTAAAGAAAACTCTCTCTCACCAGACCTCAATCATCCTTGCAAACTTATCTCAGACTTCCAGCCTGGGAGAAACCAATTCATGATATTTAGACACCACTGTCTGTGGTCTCAATAAGCCACAGTTTTTCTAAATAGTTTTATGGTGGCATGCTGGCAAGAAACTGTGTCACGTGCTGGCGAGATGGCTAGTGGGTAAAGGAACAATCACCAAGCCTGGCAATCTGAGTTCGAACTACGGAATCCACATGGTGCAAGGGGCAAACCAACTCCTACAAGTTGTCCTCTCACTGCCACATGCACTTCAGAAGTTCATCCCTCCACCCCAACACACACACACACACACACACACACACACACACACACACACGTCATTAAAATCATTTTTTTAAAGAAACTGCCATTCACTCACTTGTCACTTCCTAACTTGGGACAGGCTCTGACTTTAATATTTGTTTATCTATTTCTGTGTTTCAGTTGCCCCCTCCCCCCCCCTACTTGATCTCTCTCTAGACTTAAAGCAAAGAGTGGCAGGCATTTTTGTGTCCCTTCCTCCAAGGCGAGAACTAAGCTGAGCAGTGACTCCATCATCTCTCGGTTACTCACTTAGAACCAGGTACAAAGATGCAGTTAAAACCCCACACACCCAGTGAACATGTGCGAACCACACCACTTGGTACACCCGTCTGGGTGTTAACTTTCTCATCTTTGAAAGAGAGGCAAAGCCATACATCCACTGTCTTTATGTCATGGGTTGGTATGAAGCTTGTGCCCCAGTGAAAAGAAATCACTGGAAGCAGTGCATCAGCTCCTGAGACAGACCATCGCAGACTATCTCTGTGAGATGGATGTGTAGCCCCGGCTGTGATGAATGTGTAATCCCGGCTCACTGAGGCTCCTTCTCTAACCTTGGGGCTTACCTAAACTAAACATATTCTGCACTCTTATTATGGAAGTAAACAGAAATGGCTTCTCTTCCAGATGCTCTGAGATGACAGTGCACTTGTGGGCCAGCTGAGGGGAGACTCGCTCCAAAAGGAACTGAAGATGAAGCGAGCAGAGAGGAGACTCAAGTGTGGTGGCGCGTGATGCCAGCAGAGGTCATCTACAGAGGGGCACGGTGATGCCGAGAGTGCGAGACCACAAAGGTTGCTTACGGTTAACATTACCAGCTGTCTGTGTGCTCTTCTTTACAGGTGGACAAATTAAGTCCCAAGGGACAGAGGTGTATCCTAGGTAACGGGGCACGGGCTCCTTTCTAGAATGGCCATCTCCTCTTCCATCTGTGCTTACCCTTCAGACTCCTGAACTAAAGAAGGGGTACAGATGAAGCTGGCTGCTGCTCCGTACCCCCACAAGGCAACACCCACTGGGAGAGCTCAGCTGTGCGTCGGGGAGACCTAGGTCTGACCCTTCCTCTCCCATCCCATCCCATCTTTGAGATGGGCAGCGAGCCCCTCAATGTCCCTGAAGTGTTGTCTTCCCTGCCTATGACATTAAGGATTTCACCAGGCCTTCAACCTGTCAGTGGGGATGAATGGCTATGAGGGGCTTTGCACGGTGTGGGTTATACAGGATGTCAACCGGACAATTGTGGCTTTGATCAGGTGGACAGATGACCAAGTCTAAGTTATTGAAAGTAGCAGCACTCGCCGGTCCCCCTGAGAGCTCTCTTAGTCATTTCAGATATATGAAAAGTGCAGAGGAGTAGTTCACTAGTGACGCCCAGATTCAGGGCCGAGATAAGATATCCTTTTTTTCTAATTAAGTGGCTGCCAGAGAGATATTTCATCTGAAAGCTATTGTTTGATCAAACAGTGCATGTCTTCTGAGAAGGGCAGTTCCACAGAAAAAATAATTAAAACATAGAAATGCTACACACAAAACTCAGCCCACTTGCGAATTTTACAAGGGTCTTTTCAAGATGCGTCATGGACTCTGAAAAGGAGGCTCTTGTGTCATCATAATATGAGGCATACTTAGGCTGAGTCCATGACTGATTAAGGCTCATGTGTGAAGGTTAAGAAAAGCACAGCATGAGGCAATGCCCCAGCTCCAGGAGGCATGTACCATGGCTGTCACCTAAAGAGCAAGGGGACAGCTAGTCAAACCTGGAAGGGCAGCTTCAGGCAGAGAAGGCACACGGCATCTGCCTGCATCACAGTCGCCAGTCCTCCAGGAAAGTAGGCAAAGGAGGGACCATTCTGGGTGTGTTGTGTAGCAATGTCCTTCAAGATAAAACCTAAACCATACATCTTAGAGGGAAGCTCTTTAGGCACAGGATGTTCTGGGAACATTCCATCCCACAGAGCAGTTCAGGAAGCAAACAACTCAAAGGTTTCAGCAAGTCCCTGAAACTGACCAGATTTACTAATCTTCTTCTTCCCTGAGCATATATAAAGAGTAAGGACCACTAGGAGACAATCTCAGGCAGGGTAAGTAGCCTGAAAGAGCAGGGACCTGTCCAACTGCTAGAAGAATCTCAGACCAACTGAGGCATCTGGAAAGGACACTTTTCTGCCTGTTGAAGTGCTAGCAGGCTGTGCAGTGTGCTCCGAGTTCCCAGTGTTGTGAGTTGTCATCCATGCTGGCGTGGACTTCGTTGCTGTGGCCATCCTTGGGTCATTTCCGCTCCTGTAAGGGACCCCTCTCCCATCTCCTGTAAGTAACATCAATACAGCTTATTGGTTCTCTTAGTTGAATTTTGGTGGCATCTGTACTTTGGTCTGATGCTTTGTTCCCTATCTTATGTTTGTTTACATCTCCCTAGAAATAGTGTTACCCATCAGAGTAACTGTGTTGTAACTGAGGTGATGTCTTAACCTGAGTCATCCCATCTTACAAAGCAACTCGATTTGACCTGAGTTACTCCACGTTGGATCTAAGTAGCAAGGCAGAATGGCTCTGTGTCTTACTGTGCCTGCAAAAACAAAATACCCCTGCCCCCAACAGCAGGAGGCACAAACTGATGAATAATTTATCACAGACCCCAGATGCATGAGCCCGTCATTCACACCAGAGGGAGCCCCTTACCTGGACTACAAAAGGAGAAGAGAGCCAGGAAACAGTGGGCAAATGTGCTTACTCCCAAGCCACATGACCTGAGTTCACCCCCCAGGACCCACATGATGGAAGGAGAGACTCAACTCCCGAAGGTTATTCTGTGAGCTCCACTTTTTACTATCAAATATGACTTAATTGATAATTTAAACTTTTATTTGTTTATTTTGTTCTTAGAGACAGCATCTCTAAAGCCACGACTGTCCTGAAACTCACCATGTAGATCAGGCTGGGTTCAAATTCAGAGATGTGCCTGCCTCTGCCTCCTGAGTGCTGGAATTAAAGGCATGCGCCACCATATCTGGGTTAAATGTTTATTTATAAAATTACTTTATTTTATGTGTATGAATGTTTGCCTACATGTACATGTATGCTTTGTGTGCATGCAGTGCCTGCAGAGGCCTGTAAGGGATATTGGATTCCCTTGAATTAGAATTACAGATGGCTGTGAACTACCATTCTGGGTGTTGGGAGTTGAATCCTGGTCCTCTGGAAAAGTGGTTGGTGTTCTTAACTGCTGAGCTATCTCTCCAGCTTCTATAGTCATTCATATATGTGTGTGTTTGTGTGTGTGTGTGTGTATACATAATCAAGAGTGTGTACTTAACACT
>OU015742.1:62614977-62625395 GCA_907169655.1 Acomys percivali | reverse complement strand
GCGCGCGCGCGGCGCAGAAAGCAGCATACCTAACTCCTCAGTCCACCCCCTAGCTTTCCCCCTCACCACACTGTCCTGGAGGCCATTGCTTAATGAGCTGGTTTGGACTTCCTGACCCCCCCATTCCTCTACACTTACAAGCTTGGCTCCCATTAGTGGATACTTAGGGATCTTTAAATTATGCCATGGAGAACAAACTGTAACGCATAACCTTGAGCAATATTGTTCTGTCCCCAGCCACAGCTCCCGGAAGTAGAATTGCAGGTTCCAAGGCTAAATGCCTTTTACATTTAATAGATTTTTTTCCAAATTGCCCTCAAAGGGGATTTACCAGTTTAATTTTCCTTCAATAAAACCGCCAGATATTTTAATAACACCACTGTGTTATTCCTGGAATTGGAGCTATTAATTTTTTTCTCTTTATTAAAAACATAAACCCATAATCATGAGGCGATTCCTGGCTCAAGTAGCTCAAGTTCAAGCCACAAATCTTGTTAGAGATACAAATGAATGACTTGATCCATACACTCCCACTCAGCCCAGAGTCCAAAGGCAGGCACACGGGACGGGAGGCCTTCAGAAGACCCCTCCGTTAACAGGGAATTCTGCCTTGATTTTGACCACTCCACTCACTCATTATTCATTAGCACGGTATCAGAATTGAAGTTCCCTTTAATCCCAGAACAACCTCACATGAACAGCCCAGAACAAACACAAATTTCAGAGATCAAAATTCCCAGGGAAACAGAAAATGTCACGACCAGAATCCACTCAAATTTCAGTTGCTTTCAGGGGAAGAAATACAAACTCCAAGTTTCCAATTTGCTGCAGCAATGGCTCATTAAGGCAAATTGAGCTGAGGCCCTGACTGCCTCTTTCCCTTCACTCTGAGCAGAACGCCCCATGCTTTCCAAATAGGACACACGGTACCAGGCGCACCTCAGAAGGAACAAGCACCTGTATGGAAGCACAGGGCAGAGGGGAAGAAATGGGACCTGGACGCAGCAGGACTGATGCTGAAGGACTGAAAATTCAACTAAGCTGACTTTGGAGGAAAATGTTCTTTTCAGAGAAAGATAGTTTCATCAGGCAGTCTGCTTCCAGTGCTACGTGATCAACATTCCAAAATGTCGACCGGGTGAGTCTAAATCCAGCCAAATGGATGGCGAGTAAGCACCATGGTGTGACAGAGTCCAACCCTAATGACACATTCTGGGGTGGGGGGGCAAAAGGGTTTTTAGCTGGAACAAGGAAATAAACCACCAATGTGCTCTGCTTGTCGTCCTGTCCTATATAAAATTGACAAACTCTTTTTCCGGAGAAATACAGAGGAGAAGGAACAAGGGCCCAGCAGGTCTCCACAAGGCAATTCTGGCCTCAGCCTACCATAGAGCTGGGAGAAGGCTCTGGAATCCAAGACAAGGAAACTACAATGTGCAACGTCCCAAGAGGATGTCTTGGTAGCACATGTGTTCCATCATCTAAGGTGAAGTCCCACTGACAAAGAGTGCAAAAATAAAACCAGCCTCCAGCAACTGGGGCGTCCAACATTTGAAATGAGAGTACTCGGGAACACAGGGAAAAACCGAAGCTATGAGCCACTGAACAGCTCGCTTTCTCCATCACCAACCGTGCTCCATCAAGCCAGGTGACTCACTCATGTAACCCCAGCGCTTGGAAGGTCGAGGCAGGAAAACTGTTGAGAGTTTGAACAGGCTGGACTACATAGTGCGTTCCAAGCCAGTTTGAACTAGAGAGTGAGACCCTTCCTCAACCAAGCACACTGTGTTCCACTGAAAAAACATGGGGACCAACCAGGCTGCAGAGATGCTCAGTGGTTAAAAGCACTGGCTGCTCTTTCAGGAGACCTGGGTTGGATTCCCAGCATCCATATCATGGCTCACAACCATCTGTAACAGGACATCGGATGCCCTATCCAGGCCTCAGCAGAGGCAGCAGACACACAAGCGGTGCACAGCATACCTGCAGACAAAGCATCCATACACACATGAGGTTTAAAGAAATTTTTTTGAGACAGGACTTCTCTGTGTAGCCTTGGCTATCCGAACATCTCTCCCTTTCCTTCTCAACCCACAAGCACACCTATGCATGCATGCTTGCGGGCATGTATTGGACTCAAGTCCTGCAGAGAGCATGTATACTTCAGAGTTTTCTGAATGTCCCTGTGAAACTGCTTTAAACCCACAACTTCATTCTCCCTGAGAGTTTCTTCTCTGAGTTTTCTCTTTAAATTGCCTTGTTAGGAGAGCTGGATCCCACTGCCTAACAAGCTACCAGGAGCAGCACAGACTCAGCTAGAGTCCGGAGTCCAAAACAGCACGTCACACCTGCCCTTCTGCCCCTCTCAAGCAAGGCAAGAATGGAGAATGTCACAAAGGGAAATGTCAGGCTCCCTCCATGGGGTCGCTCTCTCTGCTGCTGGGCAGAACATCCAAGGAAAGACCAACTGCATGCACCAGGTCGGGGTTCCTGGAGCCTTCCGCTAGAACACAACCTATTATTTATAGGCCAGGAAGCATGCAGGGCTTAGGGTGCTCTTAGGGATAATTTTTTTTAATGTTTGCAATGCATGGGACATTTTCTTCTGATAAAATGTCAAAGAGAAATTCAATAAAAGGACGTTATGAACAGAGGCCTTGGCAGAGGAATGGAAGCTTTGAGAAGCCACCCTAGCTAACGCCCAGCTCAAGGCTGCTCCAACAAGCCACCTTACATGATGACTAAGATCATGGTACTCTGGGCTCTGGGCACGAGTGGACTCTCTGTGAACTTCCACATGGTCTTGAAGCAACTGGAGCTAACTTCCATTTGTGCCCTCTGCACTCAATGTCTCCCTCGATGCTCTTCCTGTTGCTTTAGGTGCAGAATTTCCTGACAAAAAATAAACCCACAGCTGCTCCTAAACACCACAGGAACCTCTTTCTTATGTCAGATGGCGTGTTGATGGGTGGGGAGTCCCAGAGGTGGCTATCTCATGGGATCCGGATAAAGCTTGGTTGTGCCTGTCCATAAAGGTTGGCGGCACCCATGCACATACAAACTTGCTGAAGATGTAGAATATAACCCAAAATTGGGGAGGGAGAGGGGCAGAAGTCAGCTTTCCCCACACTGCTGTTGTGGCTTGGGATGAACTCTGAAGAGTACAAGAACTGGGCATTATCTACTTTTCTTGTCGTTATGACTTTAAAAGGAAAGATTGATTCTGGCTCGTGGCTTGAGAGGGTGCTGTCTGTCATGGTCAGGAGGCGTGGCAGCTGGATTGGCTTAGTCTGGAGCAGCAGAAGGCAGCTTGGTAGATGGTACCAAGCAAGAAGTAAAGCGAACTCAGGCCAGAAAACAGGCAGCCTATAAACCTCAAGGCCCCACCCACTCCCAGTGTCCCTCCCACTTCCAGCTAGGCTCCACCCACCCCTTAAAAGTTCGGCTGCCCCCCAAATTGTACCGCCGCCGGCTAGGGACTACGTGTTCAAGTACAGAGCCCTCCACATTTGAGCCGTAGCGAACTCTAAATTCAAAACTCCTAGGTCATCATAGAAGCGTGTTTGTCTAAATTGAAGACCTGGATGCATGCTATTTGCCTGGCTTACTTGTAACATGGAAACATTTAGGTATACAGAACGTGGAGGCCAGTTTGTGCTCCAGAGAAATTCCCACACCAGTGTCAGAGGTGGGTGAAATATTGATACAGTCTCTGGCAGGAGGCTTCAGAGGACGACTGGTTGCTATGGCATCGAGGTCCCCCTAGCCTCTTATGGTACTACAAGTATCGTGGCTCAGAGTGACACACAAGACAGTAAGCCTCAAGGCACGGGCGGTGCAATGGTTACTTTGGGTTATCAACTTGCTAGGATCTAAGATCACCTGAGGAGTCTCAGTGAGGACTTGTCTACATTAGGTTGGCCTGCCCACATGCCCCATGAGGAATTTTCTCGGTTGGTTTAATTGAAGTGGGAAGACCCGCCCTGAAGGCCGACAGCACCTTTCACGGGGCGGGGGGGGGGGGGGGGGTGCTGAAATGATAGAGACAGAGTCTGCTGAGCACTGCCAGTCATGCACACAGTTGTGCTGCCCCTGCTGTTGACTGTGGATGTGACCAGCTGTTTCAAGTCCCTGGTGCTGTCCCTTGTTGGCTATGTTGGGCTGTAACCTGGAATAAGGGGCTAAAATTAACCTTTCTCCCCCTAAGGTGATTTTTCCAGAGTGTTTCCTCGTGATAACAGGAACTGAACTGAGATTGGTGGCATTAGATGAGATGAAAAGGGACCTAGGAGAGAGACATGAGGGGCCACAGAACAGGGTCCTGTGTGCTTCAGGAGCTGTGGACCAGAACAGAGGATAACGGGAGTCTCTGAGGATAGCACCCAGAGAATAATAGCACCCAGAGACAAAGAGCATTGAGGCTTAGTGTCCCCACACCACACAAGCCCTCCAAAAGCAGGCAACACAGAGAAGGAGCTGACCCCGAGTCACAGCTAGAAACCCAGCGTCAACTGGCAATGCACAAAAGGCAGACAAACTCAAGGTCTCTCACTGGCACGCCTGAGGGATGCATACAGAGCTTAGTCTCATGGTGGCCTTGTGCCCAGCCTGGAAGTGAAGTATAGCAGAAGACAAGCCATAATGATATTTGAGTCTTGACTGCCGAGCCCACCTTCTCCTGAGTCAGCTAGAGTTGAGAAATGTGACCCTTGGCACGTGTGCATCAAGTTCAAGCCTTCCCCGAATAACATTCAGGGTTTTGTTTTGTTTTTTCTGACCTGGGATGGAATCTAGTTTGTTGGTTGCCTGGGAGACAAAACGCACTGTTTTGTACCACTTCAACGTTAAGAGGGTTTCAATGTTGTTCTGCAAAGAATCTATTTACCCTGCACCAAATTCTACAGACCTCGCAGTAGTGCAGGCTAGGGTATTCCCTTTCATTACAAACTTCTTAGGAAATGAAGAAGATAGGGTTCATCTCTGTCAGCTCTCGTTTTATACAAAATCCCATGGTTGTTCCAGCCCAAGGTTGAACACATCAGATCTGCAAGGTCATTGTGACTTTGTACTTTGTATGAGGCCTGATCACCAGCAGCTAAGCACCGGGCTTGTGCAACCCGTGCTTTAGTGGTTGTCTCTAGTCCACTCGAGCCCCCAAGATGGAAAGCACACAGGAAGAGAGAACGTTAGCCCAGGCCTGCAGGACCCTAAAGCTGTGCTCTACTGCAGGAGGCAGCCCCACATACATCCTCTAGCCGTGTGAGGTTGCATCTGTGGGCTGGCCTCGGGCTTCTGACCTTGATGGTTCCCACATGGGCTGTGTGCAAGCTTCAAGCCCGACCTACCCCCTGCATCTGCAGAGAAAATGTTTAACATGGGAATCTAGATGTCACTTAGGGTAGTAGGAAAAAGCTGGCGTGGGTCTTCCTCTGTGTGTGTGTGTGTGTGTGTGTGTGTGTGTGTGTGTATGCATGTGTGCACATGTTGCACACTTCAGAACATGCAGAAGTCAGAGAACAGTCTAAGATTTTGTGCCTTGCATTCTGTGTTGTTAGAGACAGTCTATTGTTTGCTATTGCTTGGACTACCCAGCCCTTAAGCTTCCAGATATGCTCCCGTTGCAACCTCCCACCTCACTTTAGGAGCGCTGGGATTATAGATAAACACTAATGCTAAGCGGCTGGCTGCTTTTACTCGTGTTCTAAGGATTCATACATAGGTCCTCAGGCTTGCACAGCAAGTGTCTTTACCCACTGAGGCATCTTCCGGGTCCATAAATGGATCTTTTATTTGCCTCATATGATTGAAGCTTGCCTCCTCTGCCTAAGCATAACATTTCTCCATAGCTCAGCCATTTTCTCCATGGAGACCAGGTGACTCAAAGTGGCACCAAGTTGGAATTTAAAACTAGCCGTCACAGTGGGGTCCGGCTCCTCCGTACCCTGGCCAATATGTGTCACTGTTCTTTTTTTTTTTTTTTTTTTTTATGACAGTCATCCTAGTTGCTGAGTCTCAGTGTTGACTCAAAAATTCTGCATTAAACAGACACCCTGTGCGCACATGGAGCTGTCCATGGCCGCAGTGCTGAATCCAGTATAGAAACTCAATATGGTGTGTCCTAGCCTCCACTAAATGTGGGCAGCACATTGTACTAGAGAGGGACAGCCAGCTGAGAGAAAGATAAGAATCAAGTGGGGACTCGTGCGTTCCCCTCTGCTCTTGACAGTGGATGTGATCTGACTGGCCACTTGAGTTCTTGCCTCGACTTCCCTTCGGCGATGGACCCTGTAACCTGTAACTATAAGCCGCATAAAGCCTTTCTTCCCTCACAGTGCTTTTGGCCAGGGTGTCCTATGGCAGCATCCAAGGGTCCTCTCATCCTTGCCACTTAAGTCCCTCTTGTCTTCTCCTTACTTTCCATAGCTTATATCACCATCAGCCACCCTGTGTGTTTCAGTATGCGCTTGTTCCACTGTCTGAGAGATACTCGCCTAGCTTAGCCTTGGAACCTCTGCTCTGAGGATGTTGATCAAGGTGTCACCTATCTGATGAACTTAGCTCCATCACAGCGGTGTCCCCCTAAACCTAAAACACTCTCTGATGGAACCCATTTTGTTAGGTGGGTGGAGGGAGTAAAAGAGAGATGATAAGAAAAAAGAGGGATGATAAAAGCCAGTTTTCAACATCTTCTAAAAATGGGACCACATTTTGCACAGCTCTTAGCCAGGCACTGCCATAAATTTTTAATGGTATTTGGATTCATCTACCCTCTTCCCCCACCACAGGTACCACAGAGACCTCTAAGAAGCCATTGTTCTGAAATAAAATTAAAAGAGAAAATTAGTCACTTAATATTAAAGTATGTGTGCATCTGTATAATTAACTATAAAAATAAAAGGCCTGGGATGATATTATTTTGTAACCAGTACCCATTTTAACTTTTGAGTTTTACATAGACAGATGATAGATTATTGATTGATAGAGATAGACACATAGATAGATACAGAGATGGATGGAGAGAGAGAAAGAGCGAGAGAGAGAGGGCGAGCAAGGTGGGGTGCTCACCCTACCCAGAAGAAACCCACTGAGGAAGTTGCAGCTGTCAGCTGGAGTTCTCGACTGAGCATTCTCACCATGGCTGGACATCTCATGCCTTCCCAACATGGCTGGGTGGGTTAAAAGTTAAAATGAGTGGGTGCTGTGATGGTCTGAGCTTCGGGATAGAGCTGAGTACCTGGGGCACTGGTGGAGGTAGCTGGCAAGCCACTCTTTCAAAAGTCTTGCACTATTCCTACACACACACACATACACACACACACACACACACACACACACACACACACACACACACACTGCATGAAAAAGAAAAGGCAGTAGCAGCTGTGTTGTGCCTGGAGACCGGTGTCCCATGGCACATGACAGACAGGAATTGTCTTACTTCTTGTGTCCAGAGGTGACACTCTGTAGCTTTCCTTCTGGACTTCTCTGGGTCATGTGCCCTCTGACCTGGGCCCCAGGCATTCAGGAAATGGTTCCTTAGAAGTCAGAACCCAGCACATCCATGCCTGAGCTGGAACACGGAGGGAGAAGCACATGACTTTTGATAATTACTGTCTGATTCAGTTCCTCATCCATGCCTCAGTACTTCTGGGACAATTCTAAAATGTCACAATGGTTTTCTTGCTGTTGTCGTTATTTTATCTTGTTTGTTTATTTGGTTTGTTTCTGAGACACTCTCATTATGTAGCCCAAGCTGTCCTCATATCAACTGTGTAGCCCAGGCTGGCCTCTAACTCAAGATGCTCATATCTCAGCCCCTACCATGTTTATATCACAGTTGTGCCTCACCATGCTCAGCTTAGCATCCCCTTTTTCCACAGCACCAGCTGGCCTCTACTTCTGTCAACTGCCTGTTAACACCTGCTCCCCTTTCTCTGTTTCCCCGCCCTCCCACACACTTCACAACTTGTCAAAAATCCCTCAGCTTTTGTGCTACTTAACAGTTTTCATAATCCCTTCTGAACTCATGGTCTAAGTCTTTCACGCTTGCCCTGCAGCTTGCCTCTAAGTGTTTAAAACTGATAAATGGCTTCTGTGTTCTTGTAAGCTTGTGGGAAGTGGGGGGGTGGTATTGCTTTTAGTGCCTGGGAAAGTATTCAATGTTATTAGTTACCAGTATTTTTATGGTGAAATGAACACCAGCCATGTGTTAGCTAGCCTCCAAAGAGTTCCCCAGTAATCCTTACCCCCTGGAATCCACGCCTTTATGTGGCCCCAGCATGGAACAGTAGTGTTTACCCAGTGGTAGGTGGCTTTCAAGGTGATGTTATAAAGAGCATCTTGGCCTCTGCTGTGTGTTTTTAGGATTATCAAGAGCTCTGTATGGTCTGGAGGATGACCTGTAGTAGCCATACTTTTGGTTTTGAATAAATAAGTTTAGTAAGTGTATAGCAAACAACAGTAAAAAGTATAAATAGCAAGTGATAGGTAGATGGGTGATAGATAGATAATAGATGATAAATAGATAGATGATAGATAGAAAGATAGATGAATGATAGACAGATAGATAGATAGATGATAGATAATAGATGCATACATAGATGATACATTTTGATTGATATAGACACATAGACAGACAGATAGATGATACATACATTCATTTATATATTATACATAGGTGATAGATTATTGGTTGATAGATACGGGGAGGGGGAGATCAAGTCAGGCATTCACCATATCCAGCAGAAACCCACTGAGGATCCTAAAGCTGTCAGCTAGAGTTCTCAGCTGAGCTTTCTTGTCATGGCTGGCCATCTCATGGCTGACCTTCCTTACCGACATGGCTGGCATTCCATGGCTGAGTGCCCTCTTCTCTTTTGTTTCCCACTACAGGCATTTTTGTCGTGGGACAGGCAGTAGTAACCTCTGTCAGAAATGCCTTCTTTTTGAGCCATTCTCATGGCACAATATTTTTTATTCTTGGACTGTTTTTCTATTGTCTTCCTCTCCCCTGTGACAGAATTAGACAGGCCAGCCCATCCCCAGACATGGAGCCTTAGAGGACATTTTGAGACAAACATGACTGGGTCTGAGGGAGGGGGCAACCCCGCTTCAAAAGCCAGCTTCTCAGTGAGCTCCATGTGGCTGGCCCATGTGCTGATGCAGCCTCGTGAGCATCCTTGAAATTTCTTGCCGCTATGACAAAATAGCTGGCAGAAGCAACTGACTAGAAGAAAGATTTGATTGGGCCCATGATTTAAAAAGGAATATTCTCCATTGTGTTGGGGAAATGCGGTGGGGGCTAGTCACAAAGCAGAAAGAGATGGCTGCTGGCTGCTTAACTGGCTCCCTCCCTCCCATTCCATGCAGGATCCCAGGCCATGGGAGAGAATAGTCCACCCTCAGGGTGAACCCTCCTCCTCCATCAAATCTCTCTGGGCATGCCCTCACAGTCTCTGCCTAAGCTATGTCTCCTAGGTGATTCTAAATTCAGTCAAAGTGACAGTGAAGATTAACTGTCACATAGGCCCACCAAGTACAGCTCTTTCTGAGGGACTGGGGAGCTGGCTCCGTGGTTAATAAAACTTGCTGCTCAACTCACAGTTTAGAGAGTCATCTAAGGCTTCCATGACAACCTCCATACCCACGTTATCTCCTCCCAATAGTAACAGCCTAGACAGGAAGCCATCAAAGAGAACCTTTAAAAATTGTGATAAGGGCTGGGCACACCTCAACTCCAGCACTCAGGCAGAAGCAGGTGGATCTCTGTGAATCCAAGGCCAGCCTGGTCTACAAAGCATGTCCAAGACAGCTGAGGATACACAGAGAAACCTTGTCTCGAAAAACAAAATCTGTGATAAGGATGCTGAGGAGCAGCTCTCCACAACTGACAGCTTCTGCAGGGGAGTGGGTGGGGAAAGACTCAGTTTCTTTAAGGGGCAGGCCACTGGGAGTTGGACCATGCTCCAGTGACTATAAGAGCAACACAATCAGACTTGTGGGGGTCTTCTTCTTCTCCTCCTCCTCCTCCTTCTCCTCCTCTTCCTCCTTCTTCTTTTCTTCTTCAGAGGGGGTATCACAGGGTCGGGAGGCTAGACCTGGGAGAACTGGGAAGTGAGTGTGATCAGGATGCACTATGTGAAACTCTGAGCTGTGCGCAGAGGCATGATTTTGTGATCTCAGCGTTAATGAGGTGGAGATACGTGGTGGGGAGAGACTCAGTTTACTAGAGAGCAAGTCATGTTTCAATAACGCAAAGTTTACTCCAAATGGCAGCATACTAAATCAGATAGAGAGCTCTGTCTCAGTCAGAGGCAGCTTTTCCCATCTGTGCTAAGACTGTTTTTCATTATCGTCACAACTCTCTCCTGATAGTTGAGAGTATAACTCAATGGTAAAGCATCTGCTGACCATGCATA
>OU015742.1:62548243-62602520 GCA_907169655.1 Acomys percivali | reverse complement strand
CCACTGACAGACTACACAGGACGTGAACACCAGGAGGCAGGCCACTGCCGTCTCAGAGGCCACAGAAACTGTGCTGGGCACCTGCTTTCATGTAGCTTCCAGTGGGACGGGGGCCAAATACTTTTCTCCTCCAACCCTGAGAACCACCTCAGAGTCCGAGCCAAGCTGGCTCCTCTCCCTCCCATTATGAAAGGAAATCATTTTCTGTAATGAGGTCTTCCGGCTGCTCCCTAAGAAGCTTATTATCCCTCACTCAGCCTCGGCCTCATTACTCCTGAGACGCACAGCCAATTTTCCTGGGTGCCAATGTCTTCTCTCTGTGTCAGGCAGGTGTGAGTCTGATCTGCAGAAGGCTGTCACCTCATAATCTGATCATTAGAGATGTGTAAAGAGGGGCATTCTGTGAATCGTATTTCTGTTTTAAATGTCAATAAAAATGAGTTGAAGTGTGATGCTTGAAGGTGATTGTTTCTGTCTGCGTCTACTGCCCCTACCCGAAGGCTTTTGGGTGAGCACGAGTTCTATCTGCACCCATGTAGATGCAGTGGCTTTTTATTTTTTTTAACACATTTGCATGTGTGCATACATGTGTATGCATGCCTGTGTATGTATGCAAGTTTGTGTGTGTGTGTGTGCGTGTGTGTGTGTGCGTGTGTGTGTGTGTGTGTGTGTGTGTGTGTGTGTGTGTATGTGTGCGCACGCACACACAAGAAAAATAATAAACATGTGGAGGCCCAAAACTTGCAAGAGTCAGTTCTCTCCTTCCAACACTTGGGTCCCAGGGACCAAACACAGTCTTTCAGTCTTGGTAGCAAGTGCCTTTTCCTGCTGAGCTATCTCACTGGCTGGGCTCTTTGCTTTCCTTCATGTCATCTCTTGCTGTCTCTACGTAGGAGCTGACATTGGGAAGCTGCAGGAGTCTCGCCATGTCTTACCACAACCTCTTCAGGATGGCACACAACAGCCAGAAGCCACATGAATAAGGACACAGAGATACCAACTGACAGGATAAAAACCCCCGACGAAGGAAACATGACAGTAACCAACAGCCATCGGGTCCCCCAGTTCAGCTACAGGTCACCACAGGCTACACAGAGAGGATGCCACCAGAGTGTCACTGGTGTGAGAGTCAAGCCAGCTCCATGGTGTGTGAGCAGTCCTTATTTTGTGTATGTGTGTGTGTGTGCGTGTGTGTGTGTATGTGTGTGTCTTTTCTTGAAACAATCACATCACAATGCAAGTCCTCATAAGTCCACCATACCCAAAAATTCCATCCCTACAACCTGCATGAATACCACATGGGGGAGAAAGATATAAACACTGAGGTACACAGAATATTCCAGAAGAATCCAGTACCAAGGAGTAACTTGAGAGTTGGGGAGCTACTAGGTGTTCACTTTAGAATTGTTTTCCTTAATATGTGCATGATATAGATATTATTAAGATCACACAATAAAATATTGAAATGTCACTATTGGTTATTTCTGAAATCCAGTTCTCAGAGCTTGCATTATCCTCCCACTGTCACACAAGTGTGGCTGTGACTCTGAAAAGCCTGGTGTGTAGAGCTAGCCGCTCAGTGGGCAGAATGCTTACCACCATGAAGGAAGCCTGGGGCTCAGTCCTAAAGCAATCTGGAAAGGAGGGGGCGGGCGCGGGTGCATGCCTGTAATCTCAGTACATGGGAGGGAGGAGCAGAACAGCCAGGAAGTTTAAAGGTCATCCTCAGCTAACCAGCAAGTCTAGGCCAGCCTGGACTACATGGAACCGATCTAAGACAGAGCCACAGAGAGAGGAGAGGGAGGTCAACCTCAGGCTTCTTCTTCAGTCACTTTTATCTTGTGTTTGGAAGCAGGCTTCTCTCACTGGCCAGGAGCTCACTGATGAAGCCAGGCTAGCTGCCAGCGAGCCCCAGGGACCTGCCCATCTGCCGTCTCCCCAGCACTGGCAATAGGTGTGTGTGCAACAACATGTCTTTCTCATGTGTGTTCAGAGGATCGAACTCAGGTCCTCATACTTGTCTGGCAAACCCTTTCCCAGCAGAGCTATCTCCCCAGCTCTACTTAATGAAGTCTTTAAAGAATAAAAGGAAACCAGGAAGTGTGGACAGAACTTAAATGGTGAGAGTTAAGATCTTGGTACCCCATCTCCACCTCATCCCCAGCGAGTGTCCCTCAAAAAAACCGTCCCCTCAGTTCAGGTCCAGCCAGCATCCCTAGCTGTTTTAGTTTCATTCTGTCACTGTTAACCAAAACCAGCGTAGGAGAGAGGAGTTTATTCTGCTCCTGCTCACGGGTCACCATCCGTTAAGAAGGGAGTCAGGGCGGGAACCCAAGGCAGGGATTTAAATCAAAACCATGGAGGAACGTTGCTTGTTAGCTCACTCTCTGGCTCCCCACCCCCGACCCCCAGCTCATGCTTGACTAGCTTTCTATACCATCCAGAGCCACCCACCTAGGTGGGGACCTAGGGAAGGGACGCCAACAGTGATCGAGGCCCTCCGTCCTCAATCTAGGCAATCCACCATAGACCAAGCAGATCTAAGCAGTGCCTCAATCAAGGCTGCCCACTCACAGAACCCTAGGCTGTGGCAAGTTGAAGATGAAGGCTAAGTAGACACCTCTGCGCACATGGTCAGTTCTGCAGGCTCACGTGGTGCTGCGGAAAGTACAAGGCTTGGTGCCGTAGCTGTGACTGTCCCCGCTGTGGTGGGTTGAAAGACTTAGCCCGTTTGAGTAAGAGCCGGGAGCCAAGCCTGAGGCTGTGGTCTCAGCCAGTCTGTACCATGCACCCTTCCAGAACACCGAGGTGAAGCAGGGGTCATCGAAGCTCGTGGTAGCAAAGCCCACACAGCCTTTACACTGCAGCTCTGTGAGCAAACAGCCTGAAATGACATTCCCTTAAGCCTGAGGTAGAGTCTTCATCATCAGTGGAGGACAAGAGCCACTGTGTCTTTTGGTACAGGTCATGGCAAGGTGACATTCTGACCTAGAAGAAGGCTCAGCCCCACAGTTGGTACCCAATCTAGCATCTGGCATAAAGGTACATTCTATATTTAAAGATTTATTTATTTATTTATTTATTATATATACAGTGCTCTGGCTGCACATACACCTGGAGAAGAGGGCATCAGGTCACATTACAGCTGGTTGTGAGCCACCATATGGTTGCTGGGAATTGAACTCAGGACCTTTGCAGGAGCGGTCAGTGCCACTTAACCTCTGAGCAATCTCTCCAGCATGGTTCATGCTATATTTAGACGAAGAGAGTTCAGTGAGCCTGGCCAATCAGCGTAAGCCCATGAGCTCTCAGGACGCTGGCATGTACAGTGCAGTCTCTATGTCCCTGCCCAGCCAAGCAAACACACAGAGTCTGGACAGAGAGGACAACAGGCCCTGGCCTTAAGAGGGGCTGGCCTTTGGTGCAATGCCCACTATTTGGCCTTTTTAATAATTTTGGAAGAGGGACATTTCCTTTTCAATGCAAACTGAGCTTCTTGTTTATTTCCTTTCTTGTTTCACAGTATGTTTTGTCCTCCTGCACTGTCCCAGTCTATATTCCCACCAGGGTCCCGGCGGCTTCTGTAGCTCGCTGCATCTTTTCCTACTTGAAACTGGTCTTGCCACCGTGATTTTGTCACAATGACTCCTCTCACTTGGCGCCAGTATATTTACCAAAGCAAGAGACTTTTCTTTTTCTTCTTCCTTTCTTTCTTTCTTTCTTTCTTTCTTTCTTTCTTTCTTTCTTTCTTTCTATCAGGATCCTGCATAGCCCAAGCTGGCCTCACACTATGGAGTTGAAGATGACCCTGAGTCTCTGACCCTTCTCCCTCCACTTGCAAATGTTAGGATTACAGGTGTACCACAGCACACCTGGCTTATTTTATGGGTGTTTTTTTTTTTTTCTTTTACATTTTCTAGCTGGTTTGGGGATGCAAGTAGAAGCAGCCAGTGCAACTGTAATGTTGATGCACAGTAAACAAAAGCCATTGGTGTCACTTCCCCTGCCCGATGATGGCAGAGGTCTCAGGGCATTTGGCAGTGCTTGTTTCACTGATCAATCTGCTGAAACCCAGCAGCCCAGATTTTTAAAAAGGCAGCTGGGAACCCTTCCCAGAAGGGACACAGCTCAACTCTGCGGGAGGCCCTGACAGCCAGTCCCCAGTGCACTAAAAACAGAGCCATGAAGAGCACTGCACAGTCCTGCCAGGCCCCCTGTCAGAGATGCTGAAGGAACTATGATCCAACCTCTAATCCCCATGCAGATCTCTCCTGCTGAGAGAGCTTAGTCAAGAGGCTGCACTCCCCAAGCCTCAGTTCCTCATGCATAAAACACGAGTCTGTGGAGAACATGTGCATTAATGAGGCCAGCACAGGAGGAGAGAGAGAGAGACAGAGACAGACAGACAGACAGACAGAAACAGACAGAGACAGAGACAGACAGAGTGGTTCTCCTCTAAAGAATCTGTGATCTTGGTGACTGAGTTTTGTTTTCTTATAAAACTTTGAGCTATTGTCCGCTGGCATGCTATAACAGCAGAATGCCTGTACTTTTTAAAAATTTTATTAATTTATTGATATTACATCTCAGTTGTTATCCCATCCCTTGTATCCTCCCATTTCTCCCTCCCTCCCATTTTCCCCTTACTCCCCTCCCTTATGACTATGACTGAGGGGGACCTCCTCCCCCTGTATATGCTCATAGGGTATCAAATAAGACCTGAGAACATCATCCACATGGCAGACAAAATTAAATTCAAGGATGGACTCCCAGATGGGCTTAGCCCAAGTTACTCTGTTTACCTTTTTAGCTACTTATTTATCAAGGGATTTATTGGCACTAAGTCCTTAATATCTGTCATTTGACACCCTCCCCACCGGTGTGTGATCAGATCAAAATGACTGGGACAAATCCCATCCCAGACAAGAGGGACAATTAAGACCAAACCACCAGATGGTTAACCAAAGAAGTCTTCAGAGAATATTATTCAGATACCAGGGGGGAGGTTGTCAGATCAAAATGAAGTCACACTGTGCACAGTGGCACTTGCCTGGCTCAAGCTAGCCAGACCCTGTCTCAAAGCTAGGGATAAGAAAGCACAGAGGCCGAGTGTGGAGGTGCACACCTGTGATTCCAGTACTCAGGGAGGCAGAGGCAGGTGAATTTTTGTGAGTTTAAGGCCAACCTGGCCTACAAAGAGAGTCCAGGATAGCCAAGGCTGCACAAGAAACCGTGTCAAAAAAAAAAGAAAGAAAGAAAGAAAGAAAGAAAGAAAGAAAGAAAGAAAGAAAAAGGAGAGAGAGGGGGAGAGAGCACAGTGGCCTGTATCAGCCCCTCCAAAAATAACCCCAGATGAGAAGTTACCTAAATGCCTTCTAAGCTCAGCCCCTACTCTCATTCTGTTTATATTTGTTTCAGATACAGGGATATTTTGGAACTTTTCAGACTAACTCATAGGTGGACATTGTACTCCGATATGCACAATTACATACTTGAAAGTTCTCTGACTGATGAGAAGCCATGCTGCCAATCACGTGTGCGCATGATGGAAGGATGCTGTCCTCCACCCAGCACAGAGCTCATAGAGATGGATCACTACTAGCAGCAGGGGGTTATGGGGACAGAAGGGAAGAGGGGGCACTTTCATTTGCTGGACTCTGAACACACCTCTACTTGAGTGTGTACATTAATAACATCTGCACACTCGTGTTATTAATTGTGTAATATGAAGACATGGATAAGGGTTGGCAGCATTTCACAACATTCTTCCTCATCTTCTGCCAGACATAAAGGGAAAAAATAAAATGTGCTTTTTTTTTTTTCTTACTGAAGAGCCATAAAACAAAAGTTACAAACTCGGTTTCTAGGAAGCCAGAATAGGAGGCCTGAGCGAATGAAGGAGACCCAGCCACAAGAGCATTGTGGGAATGAGGAGGCCCTCCAGATGAAGTGCTCTCAGGCGGCCTCTCTGACGCTGGAGACCTGGACAAGACACCCTTGAGACATCCCAGATAATACGGCTGCTCTCTCTGTGCAGCAGGCACTGGATGAAAGCGCTTTCTATGGTCTACCTCAAGACTTCTCCCAATAGTCTTTTTTTTTTTTTTTTAAGGTTTATTTATTATGTATACAGCGCAGGCCAGAAGAGGGCATCAGATCACATTAGAGATGGTTGTGAGCCACCATGTGGTTACTGGGAATTGAACTCAGGACCTCTGGAAGAGCAGTGAGTGCTCTTAACCTCTGAGCCAACTCTCCAGCCCTCTCCCAACAGTCTTATGATGTGACTATTAGTGCCTTCGTTTTGCGAGTGAAACCGTGTAGTGCAGAGAGGTTGAGCCACTGGCTCCAGATCGCACAGCTGGAGCAGCAGGACCAGTTTGACTGAGGACTAGACCCTTACCTTGTCTTTATGCCTTAGCCAGCCTGAGTGGAAGCAGTCCACACAGGACCACTCTGCCTCCTCCAGGCCCTCTTACATGCTAAACATAAGCAGAATGCACACATATCCAGTATGTCTGACTGTAAGACTTTGGATGAGCTGAAATGCAGCTGAAGCGTCTTGAGAATTTTAACTTTATACATTTTGTTCTGTTGGATTAACAAGTCTGAGTCAGGGGGACTGACCTGGAGGTCACCATCCTCCTGCCTCTGCTCCCCAAATACTGTAGTTACAGGCCTGAGCCACGGTGCCTATCTTGAGGACTGTTCTGTTTCCTCGGCGTATAACTGCATAGCACAAAAGTGGCCTGTGCTTAGTACACTGCAGTGACCCCTGACTGCCCACCATCCTCCTGCTCCTTACAGCCTAGCCCACCTCCCACTTTCAGCCCCAGATGACCACTGAACTCCTTGGGGTCCAGAAGTTTGGCTGTTTTGGGCATTCTGTAAAAATGAAATCCTGCCGAATGTTGTATTTGTGGCTGGAATTTTCCATTTGGCATGGCTGTTCTGGGATGGAGGTGTCAATTTGTTCCTTTTAAGCATAATTTTAAAATTATTATTATTGTGTGTATGAGGGCACGTGTGCAGGTCAGAGGACGACTTTGTGGAGACAGTGGGTCTTTCTTTTCCCCTTTACCACGGTCCCAGGTACCCTGGTACTCAGGTTCGCAGGAACTCAGAGCTTTGGCTTGTACAGAAAGCTTTTTTTCCCCGTTGAGCCATCTTCTCAGCCCCAGTGTGTCCCCTTAATCCCTAATGAGTGACTTCCTCTCCAGAACTGAGCCACAATGTGAGGTTCCATTCTCCAGCTGGCATCTGGATTGGTGGGTTTTGTGCAGGTTTGTACAGCAGGTTCTCCTGCCGTGGAGACTGGCCTTGAACTCCTAATCCTTCTGTCTCAGCCTCCTGAGTGCTGAAATTACCAACCTGCACTATGTCGAGATCAAAGTTTACTTTCTTAAGTTATAAAAACAAAGGGTTAATTGGCCTCATGGTTCTGGGGGTCCAAGGGAGAGGAGCCACATCTAATGCCAGCAGAGCTTTCCTGTGGCCTCAAGTCCTCAAGCAGTACAGAGTCACCAGGTGAGAAAGGGTGAGCTCTTGTCACATTTGAGTCTGGAATTAATGTCTTTGTTTCTCTTGAGACATTATGAAAGTGGAGCTGCTTGGCAACCTGGCTCATGTACCTTTAACTATCTGTGAAAAGACCAAACTATTCTCTACAGTGGCTGCCTTCATGTTCACACCAACAATACAGTAAGATCGGTTACAGGGCTTCTTCAAGTGAGAGTTAATTTCTATAATTCCTTTCTTCTTTAAAACAATAATGTAAGCATTCCAGGTTTCACCCATTCACTAGGAGAGAAAACAAATGATACATGAGTCCTCGACACGAAACAACCGCCAGCCTCCTTCGAAACTCAAAAATCCTGGAAAGCCCTGAAAAATTGCATTCCGCAAAGATATGGCCTGAGCTTCTGAGAATCCAGCGGACGGACTTGGCCGCTCTCCAGCCCCGCCCACTCAGCCTCAGAAGGCGGGACTTAGCGAGGGAGGCGGGGTCGGGGCGGAAACGAAAGACAGCTTCTCCGGTGGCCCCGCCTACCCAGGGATAGGTTGCTTCTGTGAAGGGCGGAGCTGATGGGAGGAGCCCAAGGCCTGCTCTCTGCCATAAAGCCCCGCCTATCCCACGCTCAGCTCCGCTCCGGGGGCGGGGCCTGGACGGAGTGGGGCGGGCCCTGCCGGGGAAGGATCAAGGGCCCGGCCCCGCCCACCTCTCTGGATAGGGGCTAGTTCCCCAGTGGGCAGCTCCGGAGCAACGCGCCATGGCCGGGCTGTTGGCCCTGCTTGGCCCGGCTGGAAGAGTGGGCGCCCGGCTGCGGCCCCCGGCCCCTTGGCTCCTGGGAGCCACCACCTCCAGTACTCCACCTCTCTGGGCCTTGGCCTTGTCCCGCCCGGAGCCGGACGCCCGGCTGCTGCGCACGACCCGAGAGTACTGCCTCAGCCGCCAGGTAAGCCATTCCCCTACAGCCACTCTGACCCTGATCCCCAGGTGACCCAAGCGCCGTGCCAGGGCCAGCCCCAGGGACAGTTTTTGCCTTATACCGGCCCAAAACGCGTCACCTCCAGGGTCTCCGAGTTCTCAAATCCGTCGAACCCGAGAAACATCTCTTTCATTTAGCAACCAGAGAAACTGAGGCTTGGGGCGGTATGGTGCGCGGCCCAAGGTCATGGAGTCGCCCGCCGAGTCCCAGTTTCCAAAGCTAGAACAGTGATGTTACCGAGCGGATCGCAAGGGGCCTGAACTCGGTGTGAACTTGCAAGCCGGCCCTTGGAGTTGTTTCTTTTGAAGTTCAGTTCAGGCCTGGGCACTGGGCCCAGGAGGCGGCGTCGCCGTGGGTGCCGGTGTTTCTAACAGCCGCTGTTGCTCCACCCTTTTAATCTAGCTGGAAGAGCAGGCTCTGGGGCAGGCTGTTCATTCTGTTTCGTTGTGGCTACTTTCCCCGAGTGCTAAGAGTGAAAACTAGCTTCCGTTCAGACAGCAGCGCATCTCAAGTAGGTCCCTGAAGAAAGTAGTGGAGATAGAGAAGCGTCGAGTCGTGGCACAAGGTCTGGAGGAGTCTGGAAGACCCCCGCCATGAATCAGGCGGTTCTGAGCTCTGACTGGCCCTGTAGTTTTTCAGTAAGTAGCCAAGGGGATTGGTCCCTGCCCGCGGGTGCCTGGCACAAACGTGGATGGGCTTCCCTTACCTTCTCCTCTCCTGCCTGGCAGACTGGCCTCATCTCTGATCCTCAGCACAGGGCAGGATGCTCCGAACATACCAGGCTGCTTCCTGGTGATTCTTCAAGGAACAGTATAGCTTCCCTTTCGTACAGGAAGTCTTCCCTGACTACCATTAGTGAGCTGCATTCCCGCCCCCCCACCCCCCCGCCTTTGTCTCTTTGCCAGAGCTCTGATCTCTGCCTTCATGATCTGAAACAACCTCTCACCTTGTTCCTCCACATCAGCCCTGTTGGCAGCTGGGACTTTGCTTTGAGAGGTGTATGTCTCAGGCTCCTAGGACCCCTGTCTCTGTTTGCTAAGTCAGCAACCTTGATCAGGTGCTATCATTTCCCGGAGGTGAATGTGACAGGGGACATTGTGCTAGCTGGTACCTGGTACACCGGTGCCAACACCAGCAACTGCTGTCATCGCTGTGAGCACACACCGCACCAGGGACCCCAGAGCCCAGGAGCCAAGCTTGTTTCTCCTGCGTTTCCTGCTGGTTGATAGTTGGGATCAGAAGCTAACAGAAGGTTAGAACAAAAGATACTCCTTAAGAACCCAGCCGTGGGGGAAGGGCCTGCCCCTGGCCTCAGTCCAGCGTCCCACCCCCACCCCCCATCCCCCCACCCCCACCTCCACCCTGGCTGCCTTCACTCAGAGGCCAGCTGGGGTCTCCAAATGTCCTAGACATTAAATCAAGCGTCTGAATGGCATGCCAACCTCTTGCCCCTACAGCAAGGACTGCACTGTGCCAGAGCAAGGCAGAGAGACCACACAGGAAGCCTGCCCTTTCACATTATGTGATTCAGGGTCACATAGACCAAGTGAGTGGTGGCCACTTGTGAATGGGATGGGGGGGGGGGACACTCTTATACAAGTGGCTTGCTTGCTTCCCTTATTAACGTGCAGCACTCCTCCTGACTCCCTCCTTGCTTGTTGTGGTGTGTCCCCCTCCCTGGTATTTCACTGTTTGTTGGCCTCTGTTCCCTAAAGTCATAGTCCCCTCTGAGGTTTATCTGTTCGGTCCGTTGCACTATCCCCTACTTTGCAACGCTCTGACCAAGAGACGATGCAGAGACCCAGTGTCAGGACTGGAATTAGGCTAAACACTGCGCCTGTGCCGTCCTTGGTTATGCACTCCAACCCCTCTGGGCTTTGCAGATCCTCTTCTGTTCACAGGAATGCTATGGAAGATGGGATGAATTCATGTTTTCATGAATTCCTGGCACAAAGTCGTCAGCACATGCGGTGCTTGTGTTACCACACCGTGTGATCAGTCTTTCTGTTCCTTTCCTTCTGGTTGTTTTGAAACAGTCTCCTGTATTCCAACCAGGCTGGCCTTCAACTCAGTAAGCCTGAGCTTCTGATCGCTCTGCCTCCACCTCCAAAGGGACTTATTATACCACCAAGCTGGGGTGTATACTGTGCTAGAAAATAAAAGCTTTGTGTGTGCTAGACACTCTACCACTGAGCTAGCTCTATTCCCCACCTGAGCACTTTGAGGTCAGTGTCACACACTCAGGGCAGTCCAAAGTGCTTGTGGGTAGGAAACAGCAATACTTCCTGGGGAATGCGTATCTACAAAGTGACTTGCCCATTGCTTGCAAGTCACTCTCATAAATCCCTTTGGCTTAGCTTCTTTAAACCCATCAAGGACTTGGAAGAAAAATGCATGGTCCTCCATGCCCTGCAAGAAAAGAATGGTCATTCCTAAAAGGAGAGGGTTTTTTTGTTTTTTGTTTTGTTTTGTTTTGTTTTTGTTTTTGTTTTTGTTTTTTCCCAGAACGTTCTAGCTTTGGAGGACACAGGAAAAGCTGCCACCACCTTCTTTTGCCCTTGCATGCTCCCCTCCTTGGGCCCTAAACTCTCCAGCAAAATGCTTGCGGTGGCTCTGGTTCTTTCTGATAAGTACCCCTCCCCCTGGGCTGCAAAAGGGATGGCTGAGCTGATAGGAGAGTCTGCAGACCCTCCCAGCGCCTACACCTCTGTTAGGCCAGTGTCAGTCAAAAGCCTATTGACACTTGGCCCAGGCAATCTCAGTTATGGCCCAGTGTCCATGCCCCCGGGCAGCCACAGCTGTCTCTGCTGAGGCTGCCTTTGTCTCTTACCCTCAGGTTTGGCAAAAGGCCTTCTGGCCCAGAAAGGAAAATAGAAAGGCAGGCAGCCAGACTTGCAGCTAGAAAATAAACAGCAGCTTCTGCTGGGTTGGAGGAGCAAACATTAGGATCAGACATTTGTTTGTTTTAAGGAGAGGAGCAGGCTAGAGAGATGGCTCAGTGATTAAGAGCACTGTCTGCTCTTGCAGAGGACCTGGGATCAATTCCCAGCACCCACAGGGCAACTCTCAGCCATCTGTAACTCCAGTTCCAGGGGGATCTAAGGCTTTCTGGCCTCCCAGGACACTAGACCATGTACAGGGTGCATGGATATACATTCATGCAGGCAAACACCTATACACATAAAATAAATATTAAAATCAAGGAGGGGAGACTGGAAAACCTAATGAAGGTACTGTTTGACGAGGACGTTTTAGGCCACACTGGAGGGACTCCTGAAGGAGGTAGCATCTGTATTTCCATCTGACATGTGGGATGGTCACGCACATACTCCACACCTGGAGTGCATCCTGAGGTAGCAGGGCCAGGACAGAGGACCAGGTGAGCGGGGCTTTCTTCTCTAAGCCCTTTCCCAGATCTGCAACGATTAAAGCTGGGCTCACAGGCATAGGTACAAACAGAAGAGCACTCAGGCTGCCCACTGACCAGCATCCACAGAAAGCAGCATTTGTGCCCATGGGGACTGGTGAAGGACACAGGGTCTTGGGCTATATCCCTCAAGTGCAAAGCGAGGACCCAGAGCTGCAGCAAGTGGCTGTCACAGCAAGCAAGGAGAGACTTCAGGATCCCCTGCAGTGGGACACAGCTGGCCATGTAGACACACTGGTTGGGCTTGGGGACTGCAGCTCAGAACACATGGCTGTTTTCCTTCTCATGAGGGGAGTCGTAACCCATCTCCTGGGGATTCTGGCATGCTGGTTTCCTTGCCTTTGCAGAGTTGCTCAGCTGCAACACACTTACAATCAAGGAGAAATCTGCCCAGCTGCAGGATCAATAACTGAAGGTGACCATCAGGAAGCAAAGACTCAAAAAATCCTTTAGTTAAAAGCATTCTTGGGAGGTGTATTTTGTCTAGTCCAATGTGGCTGGGATCTCTGTTTGTCTGTCCCAAACTTTGCATGCTCAGAAGATGACCTAGTGCATGGTACAATCACCCTATGTGACCAGGAAGATGGCTTCTTGCCTTGTACACCTGGCATCTCTGAGCTCAATTCCTGGTACCCACTGTGTGGTTTGAATAAAAATGTCCCCCAAAGACTCGGGCTTTTGAACACTTTTGAAAACAGAGAGACTAACGCTGGTGCTCAGCTAGCTTTCTTATTCAGCACAGGAGCCCTGTCCAAGGAATGGTGCCACCTACATTCAGGGTGCCTCTTCCTCCATTAACCCCCTTGGAAATCTCTCACCCAGAGGTGTCTGCGGTCAAGCACCACACCTCTGGCCTTGATAACAAGGCCAGATGCTTGACACATTAGCTCCTGTGCTAGAGGTCAGAAAGACCAAAATCTGCCTCACTGGGCTAAGGTCAAGGTGACAGCAGGGCTACTTTCTTCCTGAGGTTCCAGGGCAGAATCCATATCCTGCTCTTTGCAGCTTCCTGCCCCGCCCCTGGCCACACCCTCATATCAGTAAGGCAGCAGTAGGGCATCTTCAGATCTCTGGACCTTCTCTCACCTCTTCCTCTTGGACTCCAGCTCCTTTCCCCCCACACCCCACATCCACCCCCTGACACACACCGACCCACCCCCGTTCCATTCTAAGGACCCTTGTGTCTTCATTGGTCCCACCCAGAAAAATCCAAGTTAACATTCCCATCCCAAGATCCATGGCGAGATCCCATCTGCCAAGTCCTTCTGTGGTAGGAGATGACCTGGACATTTCAGGGGCCGTTGTTCTGCTGACCTAGTCCTGGTTTAGTAGACACAGTGTTAATTGACATCTGAGTAGATAGGTAGAGAGGTGCACAGCTCAGCTAAGGGTAAAAGCCAGTAGCATTCACCAACCTAACCTCCCCTTGGTCTGTGCACAGGAGCCCAACAGGATCACTGAGCCAGGAAGCAGTGCCAACAGCATAGAGAAAAAGCTAAGCAAATCGCAGCAGCTGAAGAAAGTTTTCCAAGAATACGGGGCTGTGGGCGTGTCGCTGCACATTGGGATCTCTCTGGTCTCCTTGGGGATATTTTACACAATTGTTTCCAGGTACGATTTTGGTGGTGTTCATGATGTTTGTGGCCAGATGTGGTAGTTCACACCTGTGAGTGCCTGGGAGCTGAGACTGCAAGTCCCAGGCCAGCCTGGACTTCAGCAGGAGGACTATATAAGTAACAGAAGGAAGAAAGGAAGGGTACCGTGGGTGCTGTTCAGTTGGTAGAGAATACTTGCCCTGGGTTCCATTCCTCAAACAGCATCAGCTACACCTGTAATCCCAGCACTCAGGTGGAGGCAAGAGGATCACAGTTTCAGGTCATCCATTCTTAGCAACATAGAATTTGAAGCCAACTTGGCCCCATGAGACCCTGTCTCAAAAACATTTTTTGTTTTGTTTTTGTTTTTTCCTGCTGTAAAGTAAGCTAATACGTGGATGAATTTTGTTGTTATTGGTTTGTTTGCTGAAACCTACACACTCAGCCAGTTCCTTGTATTATTATGTATTTTTAAAATATAGTCCATCTGAGTAGGTGAAAAATCCTTGCCACTCAAGTCTGGCCACCTGAGCTCCATCCCGAGGACCCACAGTGGAAGGAGAGAACTGACTCCTGAAAGCTGTCCTGACCTCCATATGCATGCCATGGCCTGCCTCTACTCACATACACAATAATCATAAGATTCTTTAAAAATAAAAAGTACTGCGGGGCTGGAGAGATGGCTCAGGGGTTAAGAGCACTGACTGCTCTTCCAGAGGTTCTGAGTTCAATTCCCAGCAACCACATGGCAGCTCACGACCACCTATAATGTGATATGATGCCCTATTCTGGCCTGCAGGGGTACGTGCAGGCAGAGCACTGTATACATAATAATAAACAAATCTTTAAAAATAAATAAATAAATAAATAAATAAAAAGTACTGCTAACCTAGACAAATCAATTTTTTCCTTTAATCCCTGGCTATAATGTTTTCTTTGCCTCTTTCTCTTCCCCAGTGGCATAGACATGTCTGCAATCCTGCTTAAGCTTGGCTTTAAAGAGTCACTGGTGCAATCCAAGATGGCAGCAGGCACCAGCACGTTTGTGGTGGCCTATGCCATCCACAAGCTCTTCGCACCCGTGAGGATCAGCATCACCTTGGTGTCTGTGCCCTTCATCGTCAGATACTTCCGCAGAGTGGGACTCTTTAAACCTCCAGCCACCAAGCCTTGAAGCCAGGGTGGGATTTTTTGGTGGGAGGGGGGTTGGGTAGGGGAGACAGAGACTAATTGCTATGTTTTACCAGAAAAAAAAAATCAGGTGTTTTAATTTACCTTTTTTTTTTTTTTTTTTTTTTTTTTTTAATGCTATTCCTCACAGAGCCATGCACACGACTTAAAATGTCACCAAGGCATTAAAATGAGTTGACAGCCAGGCCTGGTGGTGCAGGCCAGTAAAGCCAGCTGCTCAGGAGGCTGAGGCTGGAGGATCTCAAATTCAAGCCTGCTTGAGCTTGTTTAGGCTCAGCTTAGCAAGTTAGTAAGCCTGTGTCTTGGTCAACAGTAGGAGGGGGCTGAGGGCATTAGCAGTGGAGCCCTCACCTGGCACACAAGAGGACCTAAACTCAGTCCCCAGTGCACAACAAGACTGCCTGCAAATTGTTCCTTCCAGATCAGTGCAGCAGGAGTCCTGTTTGAAAGCCCCAAGGGTAGGCAGCCTTTGCTTAGGTTCTTAAAAGGCAATGGATAAGTTGCTGGCTTTTAAAGCTCCCCCTCCCCTGATTTGCACTGGCAGCAGCCTGCAGTTTAATATGCAGTATTCTGCAGACAGCTGCCAGTGCTACAATTAAGCAAAAATCAACAATTTGTAATCATGACCCACATTAACATCAAGCCCTTGACATTCACAGCACTTGGTTTGGGAAAGCAAGCCAAGGACTCCATTGGCTCCAAAGCACCTTTGTCTGGATGTGATGGGGCTGTTTGTCTGAAACTTCACTGACACAGGGCAGTATTGTTTGTAAAATATAGAAACCTGCCCAATTGAAATGTCATTACTTCACCCATATTCAGGGGCACTCAAATTACTCATATAGAAGCTAGAAGAATTTAGATTTCTTAGACAATCCACTTAGCTATCTGAAACTTGAAGCATTCCAGAGCTGACATGTTTACAATGTGCCACTGAATTTTTTTAATTGAATTAAATTACATGCCTATTTGTACTACTTCCTGAAAAAGGGGGAAAACATTGCTTGTTCTAATGGTAAAGAAAACAAGAAATAATCCAATGTAGGGCGAGAAGAGATATCTTAATTAGAGTGATATTGCTGTGATGAAACACCATAACCAAAACCAATTTGGGGAGGAAAGGGTTTATTTCACTCACAGTTCCATGTAACCCTTCATCAAAAGCAGTGAGGACAGGAACCTGGAGGCAGGAGCTGATGCAGAGGCCATGGAGGGGTGCTGCTTACTGGCTTGCTCAGCCTGCTTTCTTATAGAACCCAGGACCACCAGCCCAGGGGTGACAGCAGTCTCAAGGCTGGTCTTAGTGACACAGGTCCCAACCTGTGGGTTGCAACCCCTTTGACAAACCTCTCTATCTCCAAGAAATATTTACGATTCAAAACAGTAGCAAAATTAGTTATAAAGTAACAATGAAAATAATTTTTATGGTTTGGGGGTGGTCACTACAACACAAGAAACCAACCAACCATATTAAAAGGTCATAGCATAGCTGGGCGTGGTGCACACCTTTAATCCCAGCACTCAGGAGGCAGAGGCAGGTAGAGAGAGTCCAGGACAGTCAGGGCTACACAGAGAAACCCTGGAGAGAGAGGGGGGAGGAGGGGGAAAGGGAGAAAGGCATAGCATTAGGGGGGTTAGAATAGAAATTCAAGCGGAGACTCAAACTAAGGCTTCCCCCTCCAGGAAGCCAAGAACAGTTGGAACTCTGTCACTCAAGCCTCTCCTGGGGTAGGCTGGCAAAGGGCACTTGTTCTGTCAGAGCCAAAGGACACTCCATCCCCAAGGCAGCCCAAATATCCAGGAATGGGTTTACCTGGACTATAAGGTTTCTGGTGGTTAGATAAAAAACAGAATAGTCCTCCAGGAACTTGTGAAACTGGTTCCCCTCTGAAAAGGAGTCATTTCCCTTACCTCTGGCTGAAGGGACATAGGGCTCTCCCATTAGCATATGCCTCTGGACCTAGCAGCCTATCACAGGGCATGCTGGTATCCCAAGTACCTGATACAGACACACTTGGAGGGGTCTTCTCTACCCTAAATTGCCCCTGCTCACAGGCCTCCCGGCCCTCAGCTGCTCAGCTCTATAACCCAGCGGTTGTCACTCTTGCTGCCTCCTGCTCCTCTCGCTGTGCTCCCTCTTCTCCATCCAGTGCTGTTCTCCCCTCACAGACTGGCCCTGCCATGGTCTGTCTCTTCTCTCTGCTCTGGGCTCTTACAGATGCCTCTAGCTGTTCTAGCTACAATTAAAAACCTTCCCTAAACCACACCATGCAGTTTGTACAGTTCTCCCCTGGGGAGCTAGTGTTTGAACTGTGAAGTCTACAATACTGCATGGCAGAAAGGATTGCATTCATTTTTCTTGCTCACAATTCCTTTTAGATTACTTTGACAACCAGAAAACAAAAGAACTGTTAACGAGCAGAATACATTTTACAGAGATATCTGGCTGACAGTTCTTAGCCCACAGTTACCCATGCCATTTGTCTGTTAACATTTAAAATTTTTTGTGAGACAAATCCTCCATCCGTAAGATCTTTAAAGTGGGATTTTCCTCTTAAAGCAGCCCACTGCCAAAGCCGTTACTGATTTTAAAATCAGGATTATTACAGAACATTCCAAGGACATCCACGTAGCCAAGCAAGAAGCCCCAGGCCAGTGACAAATGGCCTGGATGGGGCCTTCCCATCTTGCCTGTGTCAAACAGCCATGTTAGCTTCAGGGTCCCCAACCATGCTACTCTCCCATTCAGGTTCCTAATAACACCTATGCAAAGAGACATTTCGGAAGCAGCAATAAACTGACGGTACACACAGCTGTGTATCTTCCAACCCCATCCAGCTTTGTGCCTGTACCCAGCAGCCAGAAACAGGTGGGTGGACACTAAAGCACCAGATAGAGCTGCCAGCAAGGCATGCAGATCTGCTCCTGTTCCCTTTAGTGGACCTGGAGCAACGGAACTAGTTTGAAGATGTAAGATACTATTTGCCTCTAGTTTTTTAAGCAGACCAAGTGAGCAGGTTAGATTCTGTGAAACAAATAAAAAAAAAATCTTTGTAAAATTGTGTTTGTCATCTTTTGGCAAACCGTCCCTGCTGCCGCTTAGGAAGAGCACCCCGTGAATGTGGCAGTGATCTGCTAGCAGCACCAGCTGTAGGAGGCAGCGTCCCACACTCAGCCTGGATCCCTGTAGTCACATCACTGCAGCCAGTACTAGGAATGCTGCTACTTCAAGCCAGTCAGTTTAGCACAGGCCCGGGGACAAGAGGTGGCCTCTGCAGTTCCACTCAGGTGTCCTGCAGTGTGAATGTCCAGTTGGCATGACATTTCACCCTGGCCACTTGCGCTTCCAGTCATCTGACATCTTCTCTGATCCAACCCCCGCTCTGGGTGATGGGCAGATGGCACTGGCAGCCTTGGTGCTGCATGTTAGGAACATATGCACCAGACCAGAAGAGCACACCTGCTCACTTCTAGCCAACAATGACCAAATGACTACCCGTGTACTTCAGGAAGATGCTACATGTGTATTTATATATTTAACAAGTTTGCACACATGACAGAATTACAACATAAGAAACAGCCATTAACATCCAGAAACACCCGAGTCAAGTCCCACAACATATATTTATATATTTAACATGTTTGCACACATAACGGAACTCCACATAAGAAACAAGTCCTAAGACAGGCAGAGCACAGGATCCATCTTGGTGGTTGAGGGTCGAACCCCATGCAGCTTTAAGAAAGCTGAAAATGATAGGGCTCCTAAGAGGACGCCACTTAAGAAAAAGGAAGTCTATACAAATCTTTATTTTAACATTTAAAAGAAAAATACAGATTCATTCCAACAGCTTTCCCAGGCCTGGTGACCCAATAAATTACACACACACTCAGGCACTTGAAGGCTACAACACAGGCGGTCACTGGGGAATCAGGCAGAGTGGTAACTTTCCTACAGTGAGACCCCAGCCAGGACACTTTAGGGGCACAGGTCACGGGGGACAGCTGTAGTAGAACCTTCTCTCTAGATGACTGAGTCAGGAAAAGGCAGCATGGTCCTTGGAGTGCTCAGGTGGGGCTTCCTGGATGCAAGGCCTAGGACTGCCTGCTCAGCGAGGTGCACTGAAGGCAGATGATGGTCTGGGAGGTCTCTGGGCCATTTCTCAGTTGCACAGTACCCAAGGTGTCAGATTCCCTAAGATGATTTGCTAGTTGGCTCTTTGCTTTTGTGGCCTGTTGAAGGTTTTGAGGAATTAGCTATGATCCAGGGGTGCTCAAGGACTTCTGCTAGTGTTAGCCTCTGGCTTGCGTTGTGTTTTAACAGTCTTGAAATGAGGTCTCTGGCTCCCTCTGACACAAAGTCAGGGAATGTGAATTCAACCTGCAGAATAAATGCGTGAGTCAGAGGTGTACATGACGACCAGCAGCCCTTGCCAGGAGCCCAACAGCAGCAGCCCTTACCCGTGAGATCCTCCTGTAGGTCTCCTGGTGAGTGTGGGCCTCGAAAGGAGGCATCCCAACTAGGAACTCATAGCAGAGGACACCCAGGCTCCAGAGGTCCACCTTCTCATCGTGCATTCGGCCCTCAATCATCTCCGGGGGCAGGTAGTCCAGGGTGCCACACAGTGTGGTCCTCCTGAAGCCAACAAAGGCTGGAGTTGACACACTCTGACATACTACATGGTAATGTGGCGCACGCATCCCACAGGCTGGTGCCCACCCAAATCCTCACTTTTAGGTAGGACGTGGACAGAGGTAAGTGTATATGGTCACACACCAACCACCACACTTCCCCCAGACCTGTCCAACTCCAGAACTTCTTAGGAAATCTAGGGGGGGAACGATGTACTTCTCTTAGCCCAGTAACACCGTCGAGGCTGAGGAGTGGATTTTGGAGGCCAGTGTGGGCTTTGGAGTAAGACCCCCTCTCAGAAAACAATGACAAAGTTGCTATACAGTGGTACTCTGTAAATACAATTTGAGGTTCCACATGCACTCACAGTGAAATGACACCACCATTTTAGACTTGGAGTATTGACTCACACCTGTAATTCAAACATCTGGTAGGATGAGGCAAGAAGGCTGACAGAGATTCAAAGCCAAGCAGTGAAGTGGGCGGTAGAAAAGGAAAGTCTTAGAAATGTAAGGTTCTACAAGATGAAAGAGGTAGCCACATACTACATGGAACCTCACTGGGTTCTTTACTTCTCTGATGGTTTTGGTTTAGGGATTTTAAAGATTTTATTTTTGTTTTTCATGTATGGGTATTTTGCCTGCATATCTGTCTGTGCACACGAATGCTCTGTGTCCAAAGAGACCAGAAAAGAGAGTCAGACCTGGAACTGGAGTCACAGATTGTTGTGAGCCGCAATCTGGGTGTTGGGAACTGAACCCAGGCCCTCTACAAAAGCCACCAGAGCACTCAACAGCTGAGCCATCTCTCCAGCCCAGTGTTTTTTATTGAAAGTGTCTTGCTGTGCAGCCTAGACTGGCCTCCAAGCAGCTATCCCCAGGCCTTCTAGCTGCTGCTGGGATTATAGGTGTGTGACACTATACCTGGCTGAGTTCTTCTGTTTTTAAGACAGTTGTATCAAATTGGCCTTGAACTTGTGATCCTCCTCTCTACCTCTCAAGTGCTGAGACTAAAGTATGCACCGGCACACAGGGCTTGTTCACAGAGGGGTGTGTGTGTGTTTGTGTGTGTGTGTGTGTGTGTTTGTGTGTGTGTGTGTGTGTGTGTGTGTGTGTGTGTGTGTGTTTTGCTTTAACTTTGAGTTCTGATTTTAAAACAGCTTTAAGATTCCACGGACAACTGGAGAGATCTGAGTGTAGACTAAATATTAGCAATGAAATTTCTGTAAACCTTGGAAGTGACAATGGCAGCCACTGTGCAGAGCACCTTCATCATAGGGGGACACACTAGGCACTGTGAGGACACAGAGCTCCACCTGCCTTTGCCTCCCAAGTCCTGGGATTAAAGGTGTGCACCACCATGCCTGGCTGGCTTTAATTTTTTTTTTAAACTACATTTATTGCATGTTTGGGCGAGGCTTAGAGGATTAATTTGGCAGTAGCCAGTCATTCCCTCACCAAATGGTTGCCAGGACTTGAACTCAGATCCCCAGGCTCAGTAACAAGCATGTTTGCCTGCTGAGCTTTCTCCATTTAAAAAGTAGTCCCCAAGCAAGGTGGTGGTGGGCTACACCTGTTTAATCCTAGAGGCAGAGGAAGAGGCAGGCATATCTCTGTGAAAGAGGCCAGCCTGGTCCAGATAGCCAGGGTTAATCAGAGAAACCCTGTTTCAAAAAAGAAAGTAATCCTGAAAGCTGGCAACACCTTGACATCTTGCTTGCATGAAATAGTAAAGTCATTCAAACCCGCATTCAGTTTGCAAAGTTTGAAAGTTTGCCCCCTTTCTGTTGCTGCATTAGATGATAATGCTCCAGCTATGAAAGAACAGTGATGTTCTGGTCCTGCCTCTGACACAGCACAGGAGCCCACCATCCCCTGAGCTGCACCCACACCAAACAACTGGTGATTGGCTCTGCTCCCCACCCCCAAAGGCCCAAGTCCCTCCAGTGCACAACGGTGTTTATCAACCATACATTAGCCAGATCGCTAAGTTTACCACCCTCTTCCACTAGCCTCTAGGGACATTCAGCAGCTGCAAGCCAAGGTCTAGGGTATCTGCGCCCAGAAGGTCACAGGTCTAAATTGCTCCAAAGTATTCCTAGGTCAGCCAAGGTCACACACATACCTCCCTCACACACCCCCATCCCACCCAGGGCTTCTGCTAATTTAGAATCCCATACCTGGAAGATGGTGCGTGTACAGACCATCCGAAGTCTGCGATCTTCAACTCTCCGTTTGACCCAAGAAGTAGATTCTCCGGCTTAATGTCTCTGTGGATGACTCTCTTTGAATGACAGTAGGACAGAGCATTTGCCAACTCAGTGATGTACTGTTGGGAAAAAAACGTTGGAGGCCCAGGGCCCAGGTTTACGTAAGGCAGTCAGGTAACTGAAAGTTGATCTAGTATAGACTAACGTGTTTTTCAGGTTATGATGCAAATATCATAGAAAGAGACTAAGTCTATAAACACCAACTGCAGATGGACAGACTAACTCAGGGCTTAGTTAGCTAATACGAGCAGTGTGATCTTGAGAGGCAGGGACGGCACTGGCTGTAAACTGCAACGATAGTCCTACCAGGCAACCATGGAAGGACTGCACAGAACTGCATTGCAGTTAGTAACAGGAACATGTAAGCAATTTTTTTTCCTTTCCTTTTCTTCATTTTTTTCTTTCTTTCTTTCTTTCTTTTTTTTTTTTTTTTTTCAAGACAGGGTTTTCTATGTAGTCTTGGCTGTCCTGGACTCGCTTTGTAGACCAGGCTGGCCTTGAACTCACAGCAATGTTGAGTTCCTCTGCCTCCCTGAGTGCTAGGATTACAGGCATGTGTCCCACTGTGGCCAGCTACAGGTAACTCATTTTTAAACATTTTAAGTGCACAGACCTTGGGCTCCCATGGCCTCCAGATCTGAAGAATCTGCTCTTAACCAGCCCTGCAGTCTGCTTTGCATCCCATAACCAGATACTCAAGAGAAATATGTTAAGTATTAATCTACGTGAAAAAAAGCTAGCAAAGACGGAGAGAGGAGCCGGAGTTCTCCCACAAATCAGCCCCTTCTACTTGCTCCCGCTGGTCCTTGCCAGCCCTGGGGCCTCACATGCATGAGCCATCCAGCTCTAGTCACCGAAGGACACTGCTGAGGGTGGGGCAGTGTGTCAAATGCATATATAATTGGCAAAAAACTTCTTTTTCCCAAAAGGAAAACAAAGCAGAAAAAAGTCATCATTGAATAGGACAGTTTCATTTTTTTGTAGCCCACAGTCAAGACCAAACTTTGGACCACAGTGAACTAATGGCGACTAGCAGTAAGCTGCTCTTCCCACAGCAGCTGAGCTAACACTCGCTGGCACTAACAGGCAGAGGCGGTGGACCTCACTGCCAGAGCCGCCGCCAGCAGCAGCAGCAGCAGCAGCAGCAGCAGCAGCAGCAGCAGCAGCAGCAGCAGCAAGGGCTACCAATGCTCCCTGCGTGGGGCTGGGGCTAGACAGACCCCTTGTATCGCTGTATAGTTATTTAAGTTACATGAAAAGTAAACAGGTGGGGGCACTATTCTAAGTAATAAGGAATCCAGAAAGAAACACACATACACACACACACAGCCACATACTTGGGGTCTCAAGTAGAATAACATCAGAACTGACGGACAATTTCCTTAGTACGTTTGAGAAGAAAGTTGGTCACATAGATAACTTCTTATTAGTGGCCAATTAAAGAAAATGACTAGTGGGGGTTGCTGTTAAGTCAGTGGGCACGAGGGCAGCCTTTAATCCCAGCATGTGGGAAGCAGAGAGGCTTTGAAAGAAAACTGAAAGTGCTTTAAGGAACAAGAAACCATAAACTGCCATAAGACGGGGGTGGAAAAGGAGAGAAAAGCTCAGACCGGGAGGAAACATCTGCGGGACACACACAGTAAAGGAACTGAAGTAAATAAAATGCAACAGTGGGGGAAACCTAAAAACTATAAAAGCAAGAGCAGCACATGCATCTAATGACATATATAAATGGTAAGCAGCCAGTGTCACATGCCATAGGGAACCACAGACCAACACAGACAGAGACAACCAAACCCGTCAGAACCACTGATGTCCAAAACCCTGATAACATATGCCAGTGCTGGTACCGAGTGGCCAAACTGCCACCTGACCCATGCACACTGTCGCTTGCATGCATGCACGCAAGCACAATAGAATGCATGATTAACAAGGAGGCAGTGGGTGCAGCTCTCACTGCTGGGGTGCAGCTTACAATGAAGCTGGGGAGGGGGTTTGTCCAGTGACCCTCATGTAATAGACGAGCTCAAGCATCAGCACACGCTCGTTACATCAGGACGGATGACCACTGACCACTAAACATATGCACTGCCTTGTTCTCTGCCGCTGAGGCCCTAGATGCAGCAACAGCCGGCATCAAGAGCTCCCTAGGGACCAGACCTCAGGTCCAGTAACACTGTCCAACAAAAGAGCCAAGGTCCTTGAGGAAGGAATGGCTGCTTCTAGGACCAGGCCCAGAAATAACAGTGAGGTCAAACACTGTGCACACACAGCCAAAAGCCCACAGTGTGGTTTACTCAGGAGCCGGGCAGAGTTCCCAGCAGCTAACACTGGAACAACAAAATAAACTAGTGTTGGCCAAGCATAAAAGTAGTCCTCTGCATTTTAAGTTAGAGACAGGTGAGACTGGCTACTCCTCCAGAGGACCCAGGTTCAGTTCCCAGCACCTATATGGGTGCTCACAGCCACCTGAAACTCCAGTTCCAGGGGATCTGACTTCCTCTTCTGGCCTCTGTATATGTGGCATGCAGAGAAACATTCAAGCGAAATATCCATATGGGTAAAATAAACCTAAAATCACCAATGACAGGAAGCAAGTGACCTCCTAGCACAGGACTCCAGATAAGTCCCATTCCACTTTGTCCGCAGGGCAAGCATGCATAGTGGCTCTGAGAGTACAGATGGGAAGGAGGACAAAGATGGACGAAGGCCACCCCAAGCACATGACACTAGCTTACCGCCTAGCAAGCAGTCTCATTACAAATGCACAATGGTGCCGTGTGACAAACCAAGATCTTCTCGGTACTCACACCCCTTATGTAGAGGAATTTTAATTCAGAGCATGGCTGCTCAAGCAAGACATCTCATCCAAAGACCTCCTAGGAATACACCTTTAATCCCAGGAGACAGAAGCAAGCAGATCTCTGAGTTCAAGGCCAGCCTGGTATAGAACAAGTTTCAGGTAGAAAAAAGCTTAGGTGGTGGTAGTACATGCCTTTAGTCCCAGCACTCGAGAGACAGAGGCATGCAGATCTCTGAGTTCTGTTCAGTCAGTTTGGTTGAGTCAGTGAGTCGAGAGGCAGTGCGGTGGAGCTGAGTTTGTGGCAGTTCAGTTGGACTTCAGAGGCAGCTTTTGCAGAGACAGGTTGAAGAGAGAACAAGCTAGACACAGGCGAAGACAGAACAACCAGTGAATGAGAAGGAGCCAAAAGATCAGAACAGATTGCTAGAGTTAGTTTGAGGTCAAGCAGAGCAATTCAGTGAGAAGATGAGAGAGGAGCCCGATTGAATCGGTCACCTTGGAGAGGAGTTTGAGACACAACAGCTGAGTTGAACCAGCCAGCTAGAATTCAAAAAGAGGTAGAAAGGGTGAGCCTATTCAGCAGAAAGTCTTAAGAGGCTGAAAACATTCTAGGCTTAGATTAGATCGTTTGGAGGCTAGAGCCTTCCAGAACTAGGTCTAGGTTAGCAGGAGGCAACATGAAGCAATCAGCTGTCTTGATCTTGTTTCAAATATTTTGATCCTCCTACTAAGGTGTTTCTATGAAGACAGAGGCAGCGCCATCACAGACAGAGGCGCATCAGGAAGATGAGGGGAGATGAGCACTTACAGTGGCTGTTCTCTGCTCGTCAAACTTGGAGAGTTTTTGGAGCTCTCTATAGACTGTTCCAAGAGGTGCATATTCTAGAATCAGATAAACTCTGGTTGCATCATGGAAATATCCATACAGCCGGAGGATGTTGGGGTGCCTGCAACAAAGAATGAAGACTGTGACACCTGGCTTCAGAGCCAACTCAGCATGCACTGACTGCTGACCCCTCAGCAAAGAAAGGCAGTGGGTGGCACAGAACACGCATGAGATCTGAATGCTGAGCCCAGCCAAGAAAAGACACCTCACACATGTCCACACATGGATTGTGGGTTTAGTTCACACTGCCCCTTCTAGACATCTTTACTCTTAGTGGGAAACTGCCAGCTGAACACCAGTCTGCCCACTGAGGAGGCAAAGTGCTCCTGTACAGAGCAGGATGCGCAACAGGCGACACAACCAGTGAAGACAGGGTGGCAGCGGACGGGTGCCAAGTAGCTGGGCAGAGCCTGGTGGAGGTGCCAGCACCACTCACTGCCCCTGTCCCCACCCTGCCAGGTGATGACAAGCCAAACAAGCCAGAGCTTCAGCACTGGCATCTGTGTCAAACTTGGAAAACACTGAAAGCAAAAAGGGAAAAGAAAAGAACAAAATACACTGACTCAAGAAGAAAATCTCAAGTGCACTACTTGCTTTAAGTCCTTGAGTGATGTCACCTGCACCTAGGGGAAACGGCAGCATTAGTTCATGCCCTCTGGTGTCTGAAACAGGTGGGGGAGCAGAGTCCGGTCCCCAGCTCCTCTGGCAGGAGGGCCACTCACCGCAGGTGGGACTGTATCTCCACTTCTCTCCGCAGCTGGTGCTCCACGCCTGCTTTCTCCAGCTGCGTTTTAAACAGCACCTTCAGGGCCAGGATAAACTTGCTCTGCTTCTCCCTTGCCAAATAGACATTTCCAAACTTCCCTTTACCTAGTGGGCGACCAATGTCAAAGTCTTCCAAAGTCCACTGCCTCCTAGAAAGTAATGTGAACAATTATAACATAAGAAATCGCTAGCCATGGCTCATAGCCATGCCAATGAGTGCTCAGCCTACTCCTGCTCAGACCACATTCAGTATGAACCCTCAACAAGCACTAACCCCAAACCACAAGGAGCCACTAGCCTTGAAGCCCAGCTCCCCCAGGCCAAAGCAGCACTGCACTCCAGGAACAGCCTGGCTGACAACCCTCACCACCGGCAGGGCAGCAACAGTCCTGGACAGGACTTCCTTTTCAGGACCATGTAGGAATTTCCTCCTTGTATCCCCAGAGAAGCTAACAGGCTGTGGGGCAGAGAGTCACTCTGGTGGGAAACATAGAGCCACTGTCACCAATGGAAACAGGACAGACCCGACAGCCATTCCAAATAGCTACTCAAATTGTGTAGCTCACTGTGTCTTTTGATGGGTGATTTTTTTTTTAATTTACTACTTTTTAAAAATAATAAAGTGTTAATAAAATTTTCCTATGCAAAAATAACTAAGGAAATAAAAATAACTACTTTTGAGGCCCTGGTAAATTTGACTTTAATGAGGAAGGCATTAAGATCAGTGGCCTGCAACCAAATGAGTGCTCAGGTAGAAGAGAAAGAAAGCTTACTTTTTTGAGTCTTCAGTTTTCTGTTTTGATGCCTGTTCCTTTTCAGAATTATTTCCTATATGAAATAAGTTAAAATACTGTTTTTAGAGCAACTATATAAAGTTCTTTTTCAAAAAGATCCATAAATAGAGATGAATCAAAGAATAGTCCCATACCCAGGCATGGTAGTGCACACCCTCAGTCTCAGCACTCAGGAGGCAGAGGCAGGTGGAGTCTGTGAGTTCAGGAGACCAACTTGGTCTACAAAGTGAACTCCAGGATAGCCAGGGCTAAACAGTGAGACTGTGTCCCAAACAAACAAAAACCAACCCATCACCAAAATACTAGAGGTACATGCTACATAACTCTGAGCTTTTCACTTTCCTTATAATAAAAGTATTAGAGCATAAACCCTAACCCACCTCCTGCCACATGGAGTCTTATAATCCCGAGAGTAAAGATGAGCAGACCCTCCTTACAACAAGACCAAGCGTGTCCATCCTCTCCCTGGAGCCTTTAACCAGAAAGCAGCAGCAATCCCAGCCACAAGCTGCCACTGTCACCGTCTGTGCTGTGCGCTTTGTACAAATATCAGCATGGGAACAACACAAGCCAGTCACCCTCCTTCCAAAGCCACATAAACAGAAGAAGCCGCTAGCTCAGGAAGATGTACTTTAGCGGCCCACCATAGGGACCACAGGTGCTATTTCAAGAGGTGCACAAGTGTGGGACATGTCCTTGTCACCTGAGACTCAAATAGCATAGCAGCTTCACTCAAGTTATGTGACTACAGGCCCAAACTGGTTTCTCCCTCATGATTCATTATCTCCACTCACAACTTCACTATCGCCATGGCTAGGAGTCAGGACCGTGACACTAAAGGACAGACCCCAGAACAGACGATGGGACAAAGTGGGCTGGCTGAGAGGCTGACCTGCAGGGCAGTACAGGCTTCCTTCACCTCCCTCCACAGCTTGTTGTTACCTCTCTTCCTCTATGGGGGGACCCAGGCACCTCTCCCTTGCTGGAGCTTAGGATACTTCCAGTGTCCAATGTCATGAGCTGTATATATGCCCATAATGTAAGTGGGTTTCCTCCAGACTGTCTGTCTGCCATTGGATTATTTTACAGACTATTCTACTTCGTTATGAGGGCCCAGCCTACGTCTTCTCCCTTCCTACACACTTACAGCTATCTCTTCCCTACTCATCTTTCAGGTCTTATCATCCAGGTGTCCTGCACCTGCTTCCTAAATAAAGCGGCCGATTCACCCAACCTCCCCTCTCTGGAGATGTTTTAGGATAAATTAACTGCTGAGCTGTAGCCCCTTCTATTTAAGTGCGCTGCAAGGGCTGGGGGATGCAGGTCAAGGCTCCCTTGGAGGCTCTGTAAGTAGCCCCAGATGCTAATACCCATCAACAGTAACCCTGGTCCAGCTGCTGCCATCTGAGTCCAGCCTCCCTCCAGGTTCCCTGGGCGAGCAGTCTCTTCCTCACAGCCAACATCTCCTTCTGCTCTGAAGAACCTCCAGTAGCCTCCCTTTGGCCAGGCCAGCAATGGTGTCTGTATTCCCAGCACTGGGGGAGCCAGTCACACCATTACACTTGAGCATGGACATCCCATCTTCTCTTCCTCCTCAGCAGACATGGCACAGAGGCTAGGGCTTCAAGGATAAGCGCCAACCTATACATCTGTTCTGAGTGACATCTAAGAATGACCATCCAATGCAGTGAAAGCAGCAGCTTACCAGAGGCCGCGGGCTGTGGCTGTTCACTCTTCTGGGGGTTACTGAGCCGGGAGCCAGGTCGAGGAACGTTAGCAGCTGGTAGCTGCTTTAGCACTGGCTTCTGACCTGAGACAAGTTTCTGTGCTTGCGAAGGGACACGCTGGGCAGAATTGGAAGGACACAGGACCCGCTGGGCCTGGCCACTGCTAGCCAATCCTAGGTTCTGAGAAGGAATCTGCTCAGTCACCAAGACTCGCTTTGGACCAAAGGGCCCTGTGGTCTGGAATGGAGAAAAAGCAGGGGTTATAGCCTTCAGGCAAGGCTGATGGTACCCAGAACTCAACCTCGGTTCCTTTGTAGTCTAATAAGACTCACAAATATTGTGGGTAATACATGGAAAGAGGGGCTGGAGAGATGACTGAGCGGTTAAGAGCACTGACTACTCTTTCAGAGGCTCTGGGTTCGGTTCCCAGCACCCACACAGTGGCTTACAGCCAGCTGTAACTCCAGATACAGAATATCTGGCACCCTCTTTTGGCCTCCCCAAGTGCCAGGCACACACATGATGCACAGATATACATGCAGGCAAGCAGTCAAACAAAACATAAATATTTAGATAAAAATTTTTTAAAATAAAGCAAAAAGGAAGAGGATGAAGCTATCTTAATGTGCATGTGGCTAAAGGGATTGCTTGAATCAACCAAATCCTGCTTTCTTGACCATTTGTGAACTAAGCTCTCCTCCAGTGAGCACCTGTAAAATCCAGAAGCCAGGCATGCTGGCACATACCATTACCCCAGTACCTGAGGCTAAGGCAGGAGCACCGACTTCTAGGCCAGCCTTGGTACCTCAGGGAGACAATCTTTCCAGTACAAACCTCGCAACAATGTTATGTTTAAGAAAAAGAATGGCCCGGTATGGTGGTGCATGCCTTTAATCCCAGCACAGGAGGTGGAGGTGGAGGCAGAGGTAGAGGAAGACAGATCGCTGTGAGTTCAAGGCCAGCCTGGTCTACAAAGCGAGTCCCCATCTCGGGGGGGGGGGGGGGGGAAAAAGAATGAAAGAAAGCGATGACAGTTCAACAGTATCATCCTCAAGCAATTTTGCAAAAACAGTCTAGGTCTAAGGTTATGCCGGATATTACTACTACCACAGTTAATTTCCCTGAGTTTCACTTTTTCAGAGTACTTCTTCCACGAGGTCTCACTGGCACCCTGGGGCTCACTATACAGCACAGGCAGCTCAGCTGGCCTTCTGCTGCCTCCTAAATACTGGATTAAAGGTGTGCCCACCAAGCCCCACCCAACAGAAATATTTTTTAAAAATGTAATCTCCAAAACTAAAATGCACAAGTTTTCAACAGGAAAAAGGGGGGAGAGGGCTTTTGAAAAGTAATCATTACTGCACTGAATTACTTGTAAGTAATTCCAGTCTTAACTCTTAAGACCCATGCTAGTCACACTCAGAGAAGATGGGACTTCCTGCTGGTTAAATGAGAGGCTCAAGATCCACCCTGAGCTCAGAAGGAATGAAACTTCTGGTGCTAAGCCATCTCCTGCAGACACAGAGGCCCAGGCCCACGGGGATCCCAGGCAAGGTCAGGAAGGGACCTATACAGGATTCTACCCAAAGCCAACATGGGAAGAATTCCAAAACCAGAACAATTTCCATGTGAGCTGTCCAGATTTACTCAGTGAATAAGGATCCTTGCAGCCAAGACTGAGGACCTGGGTTCGAGTCCCTGAACCCACACGACAGAGCCAACTCGCTCTGCCAAGTTGCCCTCTGACACAGTGGCGTACGCAAGGTGCACACAGACAAAATGCATCTCGTTGAAAAAGCATTTCAAGAAAGACCATTGCGATTGCAGGCAATTCTGTTTACCTTGACAGGCCTGGAAACACAGTTTTCTTTACATCTGTCCATGTCACCTGAAGAGAGAAACAAGAACCTTTCGTTGAAAGGGAGCCACCTGCTTTGAAGTGCTGTTGTCTGCTCAGCAGGCACTGCTCCCTGACCGGTGCGCAGGCTTCTGTCACCTGCACCCGTCATACTTTTCTTGGTACAGGTGAATGAAGCAAGCTGACAAGGGATGGATGCTTTTCCCTGATACACACCCTGCACGTGTGCTCCCTTTCCACTGACAATCCCTTCTTCGTGTCACACCCTCTCATCCTCTTCCACATTTTTTTCTTTTTGGTTTGTTTGTTTGTTTGTTTGTTTGTAAGACAGGGTTTCTCTGTGAAGACCAGGCTGGCCTCAAATCAATCTCAGAGATCTGCCTGCCTCTGCCTCCCGCCCCAATGTTCAAATACCACCTACCTTACAAAGCTTTCATCTTCCCTCCCATCTACACCAAATGACCTTCAGAGTTCTCATTTAACTCAAAGACTTAGTACAAGTAAGACACAACTGCTCATGCTACAGCAGACTCGGGGTTCCCCTTTTCAGATCTACGGTTTCTGTTAGGGGGGACAAACAACTGAGTGTGTTACTGAAGAGCCCATAATGCAAAGGTCAGGGAGGCAAGGCAGGAGGCAGCAGCATCAGCGAAGGATGCCTGTTAGGAAATGGAGCTCCAGGGCCCAGAGACTAGCTTTAATAAACGATCCTGCATTTGACCTTTCCCATGGCTAGCTACACCAGGGTCCTATTCCTATGAGATTTCTATTTCCTACATCTGCAACGGAGCCGGGTCTCAAACGGAGGATTTTGTTTGTTAGGTTTGGGTTTTTTGAGACAGGGTCTCCCTGTGGTAACGCTGGCTCGTGTGGAACTCACAATGTCTCAAAAACAAACATAAAGTTAGGTATAGTCTCGCATTCCTTTAATCCCAGCACTTGGGAGGATATGAACTCTATGAGTCAAAGGCCAGCCTGGTCCACACCGAATGCAAACCCATAGAGACAGCCCACTACCCCTTTGCCACTAAACGCTCCCCTTCGGTTTGCAGCATCCAAGCTCGTCCTCACCCTCCCGGTCCCTTTCCTACCCACGGGCAAGTTCCTGCTTCTCACCGAAGCTTCCAAGCGATCCCGGTAGCTGAGCCGTTACAATTCAAAGGTTCTCCTTTTAAAGTAGGAGTTAAACCCTCTCCTCCGAGAGCCGATTGGCTTGAGTCGGAGCGACGCCGTTCTGTGATTGGCTCACCGTGAACGCGACTACGAGAAGCTTATTCCGTGCCGTAGTTGGGCGCAGGCGCACTGAGCCGTCGGAGCCCGGAAGTGGTGTACCAACGGCCCGTCCGATCTGTGGCCGTTCGGTCGCCCGCCGTGCTCCCCAGGATCGGGTGTTTGCCGGTCACACCACAGCCCTTTGGATTCAAGGTTGTCGCGGAGGTGATCAGCTTGGAGGAGGTTAACGAGGGTCTCGAACGTGCCAGTGAGTAAGATGGCGAGAAGGGCAGGCTTGCGAGTGAGCTGGAGGTTGCTCGGCGCTCGGCTGCATGCCCTTTTGCGCGTGCGCAGTGAGTGTGCACTCAGAGCGATCGATCGGGCACGATTCGCTCCTCCATTTTTCTTGAAGAGAGCGGGAGACCTAGACCCTAATCAGCGGGTACGGGGTCGAGAGGCGTAAGGAACGGGCTACTGCGGTTGGCTGGGGTCTGTAGTTGATCTCGTGTAGGTCTGGGGATAATGGAGAGAATGGCGAGAGGCTGTTCGCTCAAAGTCCGTGTCCCTGAATTGGCTGGCCTGGCCTGCACCCCGGGTCTCAAAGGGCCCCGGTCCCAGCGGGTCCCAGTCTTCCTCCCTGAGCAGGAGTGATCGTGCGGCTTCGCCCTGGGCCCCTTGCATCGCCGAGTGTTAGCAGCCCTGGATCGGACTTCTCCTGCCTGGGTGTCCCTTCTGGGGAACTGGAGAGGATTTAAATAGATCAAGGGGGGTGGGGGTTAAGTGAAGGCTCAACCTCCATCACACACGCCTTTTTTCCCACTTTAAATGTCGTGACAGCCCCAGGTGTTCCCTGGTAGGCTTGGGGGCTGACTTTATCTTGAATGGGTGCCCTAGATTCTTGGAATTCATTTCATCCTCTGTTGTGTCCCAATGTCTTCTGCAAGGATTTGTTTCTAATGTACACGGGTATATTGAGTAGCTTTGTCTAGTGCTCTTAAGACTTGACATCCTACCTGGCAGTAGGAGGTGCTTGGGAAGTGTTAACTGTTAAGGATCAGTATGGTGCTGTGTGTGGTGGCCTTGTGAATCTTTTCCCCCCTTTCTTTTTAACTGAGCCCGGGGCGCCGGACATTGAACAATGTGACCCTCTGCTGTATCTCCAGCCCTACCTGGTTTTTTAAGTTTGTATTTATTTTTATGTATATGAGTTCTCTATCTGCATGTATACCTGCATGCTGGAAGAGGGCATCAGATGACATTATAGATGGTTGTGAGCCACCGTGTGGTTGCTGGGAATTGAACTCAGGGTCTCTGGAAGAGCAGACAGTGCTCTTAACCACTCAACCATCTCTCCAGCCCCAAGCCCTACCTTCTTCTTGCTTGATGTCCCCAGACTCCTACAGCCAAACATTTAATCACACATACTGATACTTACCAAGTTAACTACCCAGGTTGATTCAGAAACCATCATCTTCCGTGTGGTTTCTTGTGGACTGGAGAGCTTAGATCCTTCCAAATAAATCATTTCTTATTTGTTTTGCTGGTATCATTCTTTGTGACAGGGTCTCGCTATGTAACTCTGGTTGTCCTGTGACTCCCTATGTAGACCAGGCTGGTCTCAAATCCACAGGGATCTGCCTGCTTTTGCCTCCCAAGTATTGGGAAGACCAGAGCCGTTATGCTCAGCATTTGACACATTTTTATTAAGCAGTTTAACGTAGAATCTTTCCAAAGCATTGAACTTGGCTTATTTTTCATTCTGTGATCCTCCTTTGTTTTTGATGATTTATTTGTGTGTTCATTTGCTACCTGATCAAGTTGTATAATTAATAGAAATAAGCTTGGTTGCCTGAAAACAGGTTTTAAAAGTAAACAAAATGGTCACTAGTAGATTTGCATTCCAGCTGGTGTAAAGTGGTCCAGGCATCCGACAAAACATGAGCTACCTGCCTGTTGCAGACAGCAGTGTTAACAGAAGAAACAGAAAAGATAGCGCCAAAGAATAAAGTCACAAGTGGATAGTTTAGCAGAGAAGAAAAAATGGTGAGGGATTTTACTCTATCCGGACATCGGTGACATTTAATTGTTTCCATGTGCCCTTTCTGGGCACCATTTTGATTAACCTCCAGTGACTTAGGTAACAGGTGACGAACCTGAAGGGGGAAAAACAAGGTCACCATCCAAAGATGATGCACAGTTTCAAGCAGATATTGAAGAGTATGATTAAGCCTGGCCTGGGAGGGCTGTGCCTCTAGTAACTGGGGAGTGCCTCTCCCTTTCACTCAGTCCCTGTTTTCTCTTGCAGCCGTCAGGGAGACTGTCATCCTCTTCTGCAGAATGTACAGAACCAAAGTGGGCTTGAAGGACCGCCAGCAGCTGTACAAGCTGATCATCAGCCAGCTGCTGTATGACGGCTACATTAGCATCGCCAATGGCCTCATCAATGAGATCAAGCCCCAGTCTGTGTGCGCACCCTCAGAGCAGCTCCTGCATCTCATCAAACTAGGTAAACTGTGGGTATGTGGGTTCATGCATCCCAAGGGACATTTAGATGCTTGCCCAAGGGCAGTTTTAGAGATTACTTCCGTGTGTAGTTTCAATGTCAGTGTATGTAGAATACAGTAATGGGTGCGGAAAGGGTAAGTGAAGTCCAGATGATAAAGTTGGTTTTGATGTACTTTACCCATCCTCTGGGCCCTCCCCTCACGGCTCAGCTCAGGTGTCGTTGCCCATTGGGCCTCTCGCCCCTTTAAAGATAATTCTGCTTTCCACATGCTCTGCCAGTGGTAGTTTCCTTAGCAGATGCTATCTGAAACTTGCTTTGTTGTGTGAATCAGTTCCACCCATTCTTCACCTTCGCATTCCCTACTCACCAGAAAGACCAGAATCTCTGTGGGCCTCAGGGTTAGAGTTAGTCATCAGTACCTGCCTTACCCTCAGCAGCTGCATCCAGGTGTTGCTCCCAACATTTATGGGAAGTTTATTTTGTTTCAGGTTATTTTCAGTCTGCTGGCTGCTTTCAGCAAGTGATCACCACAACACACACACACACACACACACACACACACCTTATTCTGGGTCAGGACACGGAAGTTCACATAACAAGAGATGTTTTCAGAAAAGAAAGATAACACCACAGGGAACATATTTATTCCCTTTACTTTACTTGAGAGACTGCCCTGAGAGGGAAACCAGTACATTAAAGTATTCCACCATTAGAAATTACTTTGGTTGGTGGTTTGTTGTTGTTGTTGTTGTTGTTGTTGTTGTTGTTTTGAGACAGGGTTTGTCTGTGTAGCCCTTGGCTGTCCTGAGCTAGATTTATAGACCAGACACAGAGATTCGCCTGCCTCTGCCTCCCTGAGTGCTGGGATTAAAGGCGTGTACCGCTACACCCAATATTAAATATTCTTAACTTTAAATTTATTTAAGACTTTAATCCTAGATATCCTTAAAAGTGTATAGTATTGAAGATGTTCTGATAAGTTTTATTTTAAATGTTTAAACAACCAAACAAGTCCTAAGTTATGTTTCAGGCCTGCTTTTGTTTTGAAAAACAAGAGCTGTATGCATGGGTAGAGGTCACAAAAGGTTTTTCCGGTGTTTTGATTCCTCCTGTAATAATTACTGTTACTATTTATATGATATGTGAGGTGGTTTTTGTTTGTTTGTTTGATTTTGGGTTTTGGTGTTTTGTTTTTGTTTTTTGTGTGTTTTTGTTTTTGTTTTTGTTTTTTGCTTGTTTGTTTGTTGGTTTTTCGAGACAGGATTTCTCTGTGTAGCCTTGGCTATCCTGGACTCACTTTGTAGACATGCTGGCCTCGAACGCACAATGATCCACCTGCCTCTGCCTCCCTAAAGGTGTGCACCATCACGCCCGGCTCTGGAGGTTATTTTTAAATCCAACATTTTTTGTTTATTAAGGTTCCTTATGAGGAATGATTTTTATTATTACTACTATTTTATTATTTTGTGTGTTTGAGTGTTTTGCCTGTATGTGTGTATGGATGCAGTGCCCCTGGAGGCCAGCAGAGGGTATCATTCTCTGGAACAAGAGTTACAGACAGGTTGGAAGCTGCCCTGTAAATGCTGAGAATTGAACCAGCTGCTGCTTTGGAGGAGCAACCAGTGCTTTTAACTGCTGTGCCATGTCTCCGGCCTCTGTTTTGTTTTGAGTGTTTTACCTTCTTGTATGTGCATGTACCACATGAGTGCCTGGTGCCTACAGAAACCAGAAAAGAGCATCCAGTCTGCTGGGACTAGAGTCCTAGATGGTTGTGAGTCACCATGTGGATGATGGGAACTGAACCCAAGGATAACAAATACTCTTAACTGTTGAGCCATCTTTCCAGCTTCCTTGTTTTTTGTTTTGTTTTGTTTTGTTTGTTTGTTTGTTTGTTTGTTTGGAAGACAAGGTTTCATTATGTAGCCTTGGCTGGCCTAGAACTTACTTTGTGAACCAGGCTGGCCTCGGCTCACCTGCCTCTGCCTCCCATGAGTATTGGGATTAAAGGTGGGCACCATCGTGCCCAACTTTTTGTTTGCTCACTTGCTTGAGATAGGATTTCATGTCTCCCAGTCTGCCTTGAACTCAGCATACAGGTGGAATGGATTACACACTCACAATCCTCCCTCGGCCTCCTAAGTTCTGGGATCACAGGTGTCTGTCATAGCACCCACACATATACTGTTTATAAGTTTCAGTACATTAAGCATACCATTCTTTCCATATATTTCACTAATGTTAGCAGTGTAGCAACACATGTCAAAGCTGCTACTAACTGAGCACAGCCCTACAGATTAGAATTCAGAGCTCAGTGAAAGGGTATTTGCCTGGCAGCTGTGAGGCCCTGGGTTGTCCCCAACACCACAAAATAAGCAAAGTGTCATTTCCCCATTCTAACTGGGAAAAATTAATTCCCATTACACGATGCTGCTGATTTTATTACATTTATGGGTGTTGTTCAAGTGTCAATTTGGCTGTGGAAGTATGTATACCCTTTCACAGCCCTTTCTGCCCGAAGCAAGAGCACCTTGCACGGCATGGACAGGGTTTACGACCAGTCAAGCACTGGTGGTGCTGGTGATCGTCACTTTTGCTGCAAATCCAGAACGTGTCTTTGCATTTAACAGCTTTTCTCATGTTTTTGACTTTGATTCCCTTAGGGATGGAAAATGATGACACCGCAGTTCAGTATGCAATTGGTCGCTCTGATACAGTTGCCCCAGGCACAGGGATTGACCTGGAGTTTGATGCAGATGTCCAAACAATGTCACCCGAGGCTTCCGAGTATGAAACCTGTTATGTCACTTCCCACAAAGGCCCATGCCGTGTGGCCACCTACAGCAGAGACGGGCAGTTAATAGCCACAGGATCTGCTGATGCTTCCATAAAGATACTGGACACAGAAAGAATGTTGGCCAAAAGTGCCATGCCAATTGAGGTACCATTTCCCACCTATCCTTGCTCCAGACAGCGCACCTGTGTTGTTGCCAGCTCTGGTTTGCCCCATGGGACTGTGGGCTTGGACCAAGTGCCTCCGCACCTTGAGCATCTCTCTCTCCTTTTCTTGTTGGTCCAGGTCATGATGAATGAGACAGCACAACAGAACATGGAGAACCACCCAGTGATTCGAACTCTTTACGACCACGTGGATGAAGTCACGTGTCTTGCTTTTCATCCAACAGAGCAGATCCTGGCCTCAGGCTCGAGGGATTATACTCTTAAATTGTTTGATTATTCCAAACCGTCTGCAAAAAGAGCCTTCAAATACATTCAGGTTAGCTGCATGAGGGGAGCACTTGACTTTTTAAGATACAGTATTTTGTGGCTGTTTTCCTAGATTCAGGTAGTTTGTGACTATTTTTTCCAAGTTATCTCAGTGATCACTTATAAAGGACATGCCTTCTGTGGCACTTGGACCAGGTGCCATTGGTGTAGGGGTCACTGGCTGTCTTTTGCTCAAGCAGCACTAGGGATAAGCTGGCCCTGGTGGACCACACTCAAGAGACTGGGCAGGAGGACTGTCACAAGTTCAAGGCCAACCTGCTGCATAGTCCATTCCTTGCCATCTTGAGCAGTAGAGTGAGACCCTGTCTCAAAAAGGGTGTTAGAGGTGGGTTAGTTTTATGACACTGGATTCAAGCCGCAGGACGAGGAAGGAAACAATCTCTTGTGGGTGAGAAACTCCTGGAATCCATTTGTAAGAGTCCGTCTGATTTCATCGCATGCTCTTTTGCAAGTGAAGCTCCTGTCTGGTTTTAGGAATATCTGACCAGAAAATAGTTTTAGAATGAACCAGTTTTCTGCAGGAAGTGCTTTTGTCCCTTCTGCCTCCTGCAGCTCAGTCAGGTGTAGGTGACTCACATTGTGCCTCTGTCCTCACAGGAAGCTGAAATGTTACGCTCCATCTCTTTCCATCCTTCTGGAGACTTTATCCTCGTTGGAACTCAGCATCCTACACTCCGCCTCTATGACATCAACACTTTCCAGTGTTTTGTCTCTTGCAACCCTCAAGACCAGCATACCGATGCTATCTGTTCTGTTAACTACAATCCTAGTGCCAACATGTACGTCACCGGCAGCAAGGACGGCTGCATCAAGCTGTGGGATGGCGTCTCCAACCGCTGCATCACAACCTTTGAGAAAGCTCACGATGGGGCAGAAGTCTGTTCTGCCATTTTCTCCAAAAATTCCAAGTACATCCTCTCAAGTGGAAAAGACTCTGTAGCTAAACTCTGGGAGATATCCACGGGGCGGACACTGGTGAGGTACACAGGTGCGTGAGAAGGTGATGCTGGGCTCTCTTGGGGGTAGATTGCTGAGGATTGAGATACACTGGAGGAAAGGGGTTCAGAGAAGGCTTTGGCCCATCCCTAGGCCAGTACAGGGAGCCCTGGCAGAGGTCACCAGTGTCCATATATAAAGCACTCCCAGCGGACTGGAAGAGAAGAAAGCCAGCTCAGCTCCCCAGTAGCTCCTGTTGTCTAGTTTATAGCAGGTGTGCCCATGGGCAGCTCTTCTGGTGAGTCATCTGGATTTGCCCAGGGCAGTGCTCAGCTCACTCCTGCAGTGCATGCTGTATTCTGCTGTGCTCTCTTCTGTTCCACAGCAGCTAAGAGTGGTGCTTGGTAGGAAACCTTCCCAGGGTGGGGTGGAGGGGTGTCCACTGCGACGTGTTTGTGTCTCACTCTAAACACAATGCTGTCATAGCTTGCAGGGGACCAGTATTGTAAGGGGCTGAGTTAGCATCTTGGAGAGGGACCTGGAAAAGCAAGTAGCATCCAGGCCACTAGGGTGCAGCATAGTTCCTCTCTGTGGAACAAGCTAGTTGCCTAAAGAGCCACATCTGTGGTAACTCTGATACTTTATATGCTGTCATCTTGAAAAACATCTCTCAGAACCAGGTGCTCCTTGCACACAGAAGCATTCAAAGTGAACATGCAAATGCTGTTTACAAGTGACAGCCCATGCTTCCCAGGGGGCCATGCACCAGAGTTTAGATGACTTATTTTAGTAGTTTCAAGTTTGTTTTCCTAGGAATGTCTAGACACATTCCTGATTCTGTAATTTCTAGTCAGCGCCTTGGACAGTCAGCGTGTCAGAGTTTTCTTTCTGGGTTTTAAGATATTCTTAGAAAGCAGTGTTCTTGAAATGCCAAGGGAGAAACCGCGCTAAGGGTGGTGCACGCCAGTGATCCCAGCACTCGGGAGGCAGAGCCAGGCAGAGCTCAGTGAGTTTGAGTCCAGGACAGCCAAGGCTACACAGAGAAACTCTGTCTTGGAAAAGAAAGAAAAAAATGAGCACAAACTTACAGCGGGGGGAAAAAGTCAAAATTTGCAGTGCTTTGTAAGACAAATTTAAGTGGACAGTTGGCTATAAGATGAACAGCCTTAATGTTAACCCCGGAAATAGAACTGGGAGTGTCTTTCTTGGCTCATCAAACTGTCTACAACTCAAGGGACTCCTTCATTGATGAAAGTTTTAAAAGTCGGCCCATTTCACTAATGCGTCATTTGGTAAAGGTAATTGTCCTTTAGGTAAAGGTATTTCAGAAAGGTAATTGTCATGTCAAATATTTAAATATGTGGGGGGGGAGCATTGGCTTTTGGTGGTGGTATTTTTATTTTGTTGTTGTTGTTGTTGTTTATTTTTGTAAGCAGAGTGAGTCATTTTATTACAGCTCTTTATTTCCAGTTGTTGTTTTTCAAGACAGGGTTTCTCTGTGTAGCCCTGGCTGTCCTAGGCTCATTTTGTAAACAAGGCTGGCCTTAAACTCACAGAGATCCACCTACCTCTGCCTCCTAGAGTGCTGGGATTAAAGGTGTGCACCACCACACCCAGATTAAGTATATGGTTTTAGTCACACTTAGAAAGTTAAGTCCCAGACTTGATAACCTACAATCATATTCAGGGGGAGGAGGTTCCCCTCAGTCACAGTCATAGAGGAGGGGAATAGGGTGAAAGCAGGAAGGAGGGAGGAATGGGAAGATACACAGGATGGGATAACAATTGAGAAGTAATATGAATGAATTAATAAAAAAATATATATAATGGGGAAAAAAAGTTAAGTCCCTGTACGTGCACACAGAATGATGTCTGTGAACATTATTGGGAGTCAGGAATATACACAAACCCCAATTAGAAGCCAGAGTCAACTGCAGAGCATTGAGTAGCTCACTGTGCACCTTTGCGGGTAGCATCTCATGAGCACTTGCATGGGGAGGCTTCTGTGTCCCTTGTTTTCACCCTCAGCTCCCTCGTGGATAGTCACTGGGTAGGTGAGAAAGGGAAGCCATCTGCCAGGCCAGGGCTCCTAAGAAGTGTGCACCCCGCTAACTGTGAAGGGTCTGTTTTTCCTCTGTAGCCGTGTTCTTTCAGATTTGCACTTAATGCTCTGCATGAAAGTTGCATGTGGCCTCTGGTTTCTGCAGTTAGACGTGCATGTGCAGAGCTTGTATATTTCGGAAGCTGTCCACGAAACGCAGCTTCATTAATCTTCCATGTATTACCTTAAACATAAAATGTCTTCTATAAAGTCATGGGGTGATACGGCTTCCTTTTGAAAGGTAGGTGCTCGTGTGCTTTGTCCCCGTAAGTCTGAGGCGATAAAGCTGTGCACAGAGAACTGTACACAACGTTGCTCAGTGGGAGTCTGAGGCCACTCCTTGGTCCACAGGCTAACATGTTGGTTTGTGTGACAGGCGCAGGTCTGAGTGGACGGCAGGTGCACCGGACACAGGCTGTGTTCAACCACACTGAGGACTATATTTTGCTGCCAGACGAAAGGACCATCAGCCTCTGCTGCTGGGACTCGAGGACAGCTGAGCGCAGGAACCTGCTGTCCCTGGGTCACAACAACATTGTGCGCTGCATCGTGCACTCCCCCACCAACCCTGGCTTCATGACGTGCAGCGACGACTTCCGAGCTCGGTTCTGGTACCGGAGGTCCACTACTGACTGAGCTGCCCTCCTCCCTGTGTCCTGCCACCAGCTGCAGTAATGAGCAGCCTGTACCATCTGTGGCGGGTGTGCGGCTGCATGGCTCCTGCCTTGGATTCACGTATGGAAGTTCTTTTTCTCAATGTAGAATCCTGGTGGGAAAAGTTGGGAACAGACCTGTGCAGTGCTTTCGCTGTAGTTCCCGCCAGCTTAGTAAGTGCAGGACTTGGCATGGCTTCCCTCTCATTCCGGGAGAAGGACAGAACATTGAAGTACATCCTGGGCCTCAGGAGGACAGTGCCAGGTTCTTTTGGCACCTCCTGTACCTGTCCTGCCCCTCTGTATTTTCTTTCCGGGTGCATTTTGGCACATAAGGAGGTCTGCAGCTCTGAGGTCCTAGGGTTTTGTGCCATGTGGAACCACCTTGCAGGGATCCTAGTCCCATCCTGAGGTGACCTCATCCTGGTAATAAAGCTCAGATCTACAATCTCACGGTTCCTTCTTCTTCACGTCAATAAAACGAAGAGTTTGTAGGCTGCCCCCTGCCTGCCCCCCAGTCCCTGCAGCATCCTCTCGGTACCAGCAGTGTTTACTGTTAGGAGCGGTGACTGGCCTGTGAGCCCAGTGCAGCAGGATCAGAAGGAACCCAAGGCCTGCCTTGGCTAGATAGCAAGTTTGAGGCCAGTCTGGCCTACATGAGCCCCTGCCTCAAAAATCTAACTGCATATGGGCATAATGACAGCATGCTTTTAATCCCAGTTCTCAGGAGGCAGGGACGGGTGGATGTCCGTGGTAGTCTATTCTGGGCTAAACAGTGAGAGACCTTGTCTCGAAAAAAAAAAAAGGCGGGCTGGTTGTAGGACTTGATGTACTCAGTCTATGTCACAGGCTCGCTTTACCCCCACTGGGGAGCACAGGCTACGCTGGCTGTAACTGCACTGCTCCACTGGACTTAGTATTCTCTCTGGAAGTATTCAGGAAGCTGACATGTTTGCTCTGTATTTAACTGCCTGGAGGTGAGCCAGTCCTTCGTGCCTCTCTTATTAAGTCTGCTTTCTAATTGTGAGGAAAGCCCTCGAGACCTGGAAACAGTGGGAGGTCACCAACAGGTAGTGACTAGGCCTCAGTAAGTCATGCGGTTGCAGTCCTACAGAGCTATATTTCTGTCCACAGAAAGTGTAGACTTACATGTTTATTTTGCATTCTGGTTTTCTTGTACTTGAGCCTGGCCACCCCGGGGGCGCTACCCATAAGATTATAAGAAAGCTACTGGGTAGGGACAAGGATACCCAGTTCTATCCCCAGCAAGTTTTCTGCTCTTCCTCTGACTTCCCTGTACCTTTCAGGCTGTGACACTACAGAGCATAGGCGTGCCACCTCTGTTCCCATCCGCACTCCTGGCACAAGCTGCCAGGGTGTCACAGGTCTCCTGTGAAGTAATAGTGCGGCTGCGCGAGCGCATGGTCGCTGGGCTAGTGTCGGTGGCTGCAGTTTCAGGGCTGACATTTACAAGACCAAGATGCTCTTACCCCTCCCTCTGTACCTTCCTCTCCCCTTCCTGTAAAAGCCACATTAATGGGCGAGCTGGTGTACGTCAAGAATATCACACAGACTCCCTCTATTCACAGAGCATCTCGCTAATTGTACCACGTGACACCCTAGCATTTGAATGAAGAATTTATATCTGGTCAGAATAACCTATGCCTTCTATGTTATTTTTTAAAGATGTGATTTCTAAAATAAACTTTTTTATATAACAGTGACTTAAAGCTAGTTTGTGTTTTTGAAGATTGCCATGAGCCACACTGGAACAGTGAGTCTTAAGCCGTGGTTGTGGGCTTTAGATTTCACAGCTTGGTGCTTAGTCTAGAAGTCTTGGCTGCATTCCTGCAGGCTCTTTACTCTTCAGCTCTGAACACACAGGCCTTGAGTATAGTTCCCTTTCTTTGGATCCGTTAAGGAAAACTGCTTTTGCTTTGTATCTTGGTTTTCTTTAGAAAAGTAGTACGGGAGAATCTTCTGTCTCATTTCCGGCTGCACTTGCTAGCTAGTGACGTTAGCTAGTCGTTTGTTGTGGCCTGCGTATCCCTTGGGTGCTCAGAGGGCTTCAGTTCCAGCCTCTAAGCAGCCCATGAGCAAATAGAGTTTGTTGTGGAGCACAACAGTATATAGAGGCTGCCAGCCTTTGCTCTCAGGGAGACCTCTGAAAGCAGGGTAAGCGTTCCACCCTGAGACCCTTGCAGGTCAAATGTGAGCATCATTTATGTTTAAGCTCTAAATAATGGAGCTAGCAAAAAAGCAGGAGAATTCCAGAGAGAGAAAGAAGAAAAACAGTATTAGCAGAGTGTTGTAGCGGGCTGCCGCACTGGCAACGTTATTCTTGTCCGGATGAGCAGAGCTAACGCTGGGCTCCATAGAGTGGGAACTTTGATCAAGACCCAGAAGACAAAGTCAAGAATAAGATTTATTTTTGTTCTTAAGTCCCAGAAAGTCAGACTGAGCTTCAAGATGCCCACTCTCACTCTCCATAAAAAGATGACCTGTGCAAAAACCTCCATGTTCTGCGCTAACATGGAGATTTACAGGAAGAGCAGTATGGCACAGGGAGGAAGGGCTCTGAGCGCTAGCCTGTGTAACAAGCTGTACCTCAAACAGTCCCGGAACTGTTACCACCACCCAAGCCACTGGGAGAAAACCAAGGGGGAAAGGGAAAGCCATCTCCAGTGGGTAAGCAGCCAAGTATCTTGAGACGCCAGGCCAAATCTGTGACAGAATGTCTGAAGCAAGTTCTCAGTTCTCCCAGCTAACAGGATCCTGCGCTCACTGGATACGTGAGAACACAAGCCACCATGGTGCCGAGCGGGGAAAACAAACAGACCTGCCAAGTTAGAATTTATCCACGCACAACATATACTTACATAGTGTCTCAAGAGCCAGGATAAAGTGTGTGTGGCTCATCCATTCAGAGTTCCTAACCTGGGGCTCATGCCTAGCATCAGGCAAACCAGGCATAGTGGCACATGCCTGCAGTACTAGCTAGCACTCCGAAAGTGGATACAAGATCAGTTCAAGATTTCCCTTAGCTATTACATAAGAAGTTGGAGGTCAGACTGTCTCAAAAAGTAAACTGAGGCCAGTGTACTGGTACACTCATGTAATTCCAGCAGCTTGGCAGCTGAGGCAGGGAGACTGCTGTGAATTCAAGGCCAGCCTGGGTTCCACAGTGAGTTCCCAGCAGCCAGGACCAGCTATCAAGACTCAACAACAGGAAATTGAACATTGCAGCTTCCTCACTTCATGTTTTGGCTCTGGGTTTTTCTCCCCTTACTCCCTAGGTGCATAATTTTTCACGTACCTGAGGCCACTTTCCCAGGCATCTCAGCCAGCTGATATCCCTTCCACATGACAGTGGACACTGCCTGTGACACTTTGTGCTCTGGTTCTTGTTCTGTCAACAAGCAGCCTTTTCCTGCAGCTCCCCTTACTACCCAACTCCTATCTCCTGCACTTAGTAGCTCTTTTCTTTTTTTTTTCTTCTTCTTCCAGTCTTTACTTTGATTCCTTTTCCTCCTCAACCCGAATCTAGAGTGTATGTACACATGTACTTACAGTGGAGACCAGAAGGCATTGCTTTTCCTAGAATGGGAATTTATGAGCATTTGTGAGCCTCTGGACATTGGCACTGGGAGCCAAACTGAGCACCAATACTCTTGACAACCGAGACATCTCTCCACCCACCCCCCTATTTTTTTGGTTTTAGTTTTTGTTGGTGTATGTGTTTTATGTTCTTCCACCATGGGTTCCATCTCTCTTTTCTCTCTCTCTCTCTCTCTCTCTCTCTCTCTCTCTCTCTCTCTCTCTCTCTGTGTGTGTGTGTGTGTGTGTGTGTGTGTATGTGCTTTTTTTTTTTTTTTTTTTTTTGGTTTTTGGTTTTGTTTTTTGAGACGGGTGTGCCTATTTGATGTTTTCCTTCGACCATGGGTTCAGAGAGAAAATTCAGGCCATCAGGCTTGTGCCACAAATGACCTTCCCTGCCAGGCCATTTCCCCTCCCAATCTCAGAAAATTGAAGCAGTACAGTCCAAAAACCTCAAGGTCTTAGTCTTCCGTGTACCTTCTACGTTCAGCTGTCTTTGTGGTCGAGGTACTGAGTGGCCAGTGTTGGGATACTACCAAACTCCACAAGCTTCACAGCTGAGAGTTGGTGCACTAACTGTTGACACAGTCAGTGAACATAAAGGCAGCTAGCCACCTCAGCCATGTAAAAGATGCTATAAAAATGAAGTGAGCAAATCCACTAACCCCAGAGAAGAAAACTTGAGTCTAAAGTAGTGCTCTCTTATGGCATGTGCCTATAATCACAGCGCTCAGGAGGCTGAAGAACTGTTCTTGGCACATCAAGAGCATTAAGAACTTCGCTACAAGATAGGTGTGGCAGTGGACCTGTACACCCAGCACTTGGAAAGTACAGACAAGAGGATCTAAAAAAACAAAAACAAAAAAACAAAAAAAAACAAGAAAACAAACTCCAAGGTCTCCTCCTCCATCTGGTTCTCCATAGCTCAGTGTGTCAGCTTCAGACCATCAGGTATTTTGAAAGCACCCAGTTCTCAGACTAGCCCTGCTGTTGCAATACTTAGGCTTCCAACGAGCTGGCCTTAAGATGCAGGCAGATTGTGACAGAGTGACTAAGACCTTCCATTCACATTCAGAGTCAGGTATTCTCAGGTATTCTCCACTCATAAGGTCAGGATCAAACCTGGACTGCGAAGTCAAATGTATTTGCAGATTGCCGACTCAGCCTAGTAGGAGACAGCCCGGCCTATTTCCTGACCAGATGCCATTTGTTCAGAATCTAGATGAGCTTTGTTTCTTGGTCTAGGCTGAGTTCTCCAGGACATATGGCATCAATCACAGCCTCATAGTTGTCCCACGAACTTCGGATGCCCTTCAGTGTGGGGAAGGACCACTGCCAGGAGCTTGCTAAGGTGATAGGAGCCAACTGTCAACTTGAGTTATTGTGACTTCTTCCTCAACTTCAAATCCTCTCATAATGATTTCACCATGACCTTCAAGTTTGTCCTCTTGCTTTTGGTTTTGGGGACAGTATTTTAATACTGTGGCTGGGTTGGTTGGGTTTTTTTTTTTTTTTTTTTTGGTTGGTTGGTTGGTTGGTTTTTTGAGACAAGGTTTCTCTGTGTAGCCTTGGCTGTCCTGGACCAACTTTGTAGACCAGGCTGGCCTTGAACTCACAGCGATCCGCCTGCCTCTGCCTCCCGAATGCTGGGATTAAAGGCATGTGCCACCACTTCCCGGCTTGTGGCTAAATTTTTAACCCAAGTATGTATCAGATGTGGACCATATTCCCCCCTTTACTTACCTCGCAACCCTTCCTTTCCTCCCCTCTGTCCATTTAGACAGTTTTACTTCTTCCACTGTATGTGTGTATAAAGGATTTTATACACCTATATAAAACCTAGGAGCCACAAATGAGAGAAAACCATTCCTCTTTCTGAGGCTGTCTTCATTCGCAATGAGATTATCTATAGAATCCATTTTCCTGCCAATAGCATAACTTCCTTCCTTGTGATGACTGGAGAAAAACTCCTCCCACTGGGCACACACCCCACTTCTTACTCCTCTCGCCTACTGGGTGAGGAGGTGGGCTCTGTGACGTTATCATGGACAGGGCTGCAATAAACAGTGGCACGAAAGCACCTTTGACATGTTGGCTTGGAGAAACCTTGGGTAGACACTCAGGAGTGCCATAGCTGGATCACACGGAAGACCCATTTTTAGTTATGTGAGAAGCATCCATACTAACTCTGCAGTGGCTGGACCAGTTTGCATTCTCTCAGTAGTACATAAGTGTTCCCTTTGACCACATCTCCCATTGGCAGGTGCTCTCATTTGTTTTGATGGCTGCCATCTTGACTGGGGTGAGATTGAATCTTGGTGTACCTTTCTCTGATGGCTGGCTGGTGGAATTGAACATTTATTTATGGTTATTGGCCATTTGTGTTTCATCCTTTAAGAACTGTCTGTCCAGGGTTCCATCAAAGAGAACTCTTAAAACTGATAAGGAGCCAGGTGTGGTGGCATACACCTTTAATCCCAGCACTGAGGAGGCAGAGGCAGGCAGATCTCTGTGAGTTCAAGGCCAGCCTGGTCTACAAAGTGAGTCCAGGTCAGCCAAGGCTGCACAGAGAAACCCTGTCTCAAAAAACCAAAGAGAAAAAAAAACTGTGAGGTACAGCTCTCCACAACTGACAGCTTCTGCAGGGGAGTGGGTGGGGAAAGACTCAGTTTCTTTATGGGGCAGGCCACTGGGAGTTTGACCATGCTCCATTGACAATATGGATAACACAAATTGGACTTGGGTTTACTTTATGTATCTATTTAGGTTTTTTGAGACAGGCTTTCTCTGTATAGCCTTGGCTGTTCTGGACTCACTTTGTAGAGCAGGCTGGCCTCAAACTTATAGAAACCCACCTGCCTCTGCTTCCTTGAGTGTTGGGATTACAGGTGTGGGCCATTGTGCCGTTTTTATTTTTCTATTTTTTTTTTAAACTTTGGTGCGGGGTGTCACAAGGGTAAAGGGGCAGACACAAAAGGACTGGGAAGTGAGTGTGATCTGGGTGTATCATGAGAAATCCCCAGAGAGTCAATAAGAGTGGTATGTCCTTAAAATAAATAAATAAATAAATAAATAAATAAATAAATAAATAAATAAGGGGGCTAGAGAGATGGCTCAGTGGTTAAGAGCACTGGCTGCTCTTCCAGAGGTCCTGAGTTCAATTCCCAGAAACCACATGGTGGCTCACATAGAATCTGATGCCCTCTTCTGGTGTGTATGAAGACAGTGTACTCTTATACATAAAATAAATAAATAAATCTTTTTTTTTTAAGAAGAGGAAGAAAGAAAAAGAGAGAAAGAAAGAAAGAAAGAAAGAAAGAAAGAAAGAAAGAAAGAAAGAAAGAAAGAAAGAGAGAACAGTTTGTCCAGTTTGTTGACTTGGGTGGTTTGGTTCCTCTCAAGCACTGGGTTTATAGATAGATGCCACGCTGCCCAGCCCCCTCCTGGATTTTATTCAAGAAATCTCAGGTGTATGCTGAAGTCAACAGTACAGTAAAGCTGTAGTCACTGGTCTGGGAGAGGAGCATGAGGAAAGACAGATATTGGAGATGGGGTTTCTCTTCAGGGAGATGAAGTTAGTTTACGTTAAGGATGGTTCTATTATATCTCTAAATATGCTTTAAAAATATGGTTTTTGCATCCTTAAAAAACTGAATTTGGAGCTCGGCATGTGGTGCACACCTTTAATCCCAGCACTTGAGAGGCAAAGGCAGCTCTCTGTGAGTTTAAGGCCGGCCTGGTCTACTGAGTCCAGGGCAGCCAGGGCTACACATCTGTCTGCCTCTGCCTCCCAAGTGCTGGGATTACAGGTATACACCACTGTGCCTGGCAAAAAAGTGAAAATCTTAAAGGTAAATTTTATATTACCCAAATTATATCTAAATAGAGAGAGAAAGGTGAGTAGGTAGAATGGTGGGTGGTCGGTTGGTTTGAGACAGGGTTCCACTCTGTAGCCCAGACTGGCCTGAGTTCACTCTGTTTTCCAAGCTGACCTCAAACCATGGCAACTCTGCTTCAGCCTCCTGAGTCTTTGTATTACAGCTGTGAACCACCATATCTGACTTGGGTTTTTTGTTTGTTTTTTGTTTGTTTGTTTGTTTGTTTTGGTTTTTCGAGACAGGGTTTCTCTGTGTAGCCTTGACTGTCCTGGACTCACTTTGTAGTCCAGGCTGGCCTCAAACTCACAGCGATCCGCCTGCCTCTGCCTTCCAGAGTGCTGGGATTAAAGGCGTGCACCACCACGCCCGGCTCTGACTTGGTTTTTTTATTCTTAAAAAAAAAAAGTCTAGGGCTAGAGAGATAGCTCAGCAGTTACAAACGCTTAGTGTTCTTTCAGAGGTCCAGGTTTGGTCCCTCAGAACCCACAAGATAGCTCATACCTAGCAGAAACTCAAGTCCCAGGGGGTCTGGCACCCTCTTCTGACCATCACAGTCATGAGGCTCACACATACACATACATGCATGAAGAGAAAGCATGTATACATGTGAAATTTTAAATAATATGAATTTTAAAAGTCCACGGGGCCAGTGAGATGGCTCAGTGGATGGAGACTCTTGCCACCAAGCCTGAGGACCTGAGAGAACCAACTCCTACAAAATGTCCTCTGACCTTCTCGTGCACATTAAGGCCCTGTGGCAGCAGCTGGGGTATAGGGTAACTTACCAAGTGCAAAGTTGCCTCAGGCGGAGAGGGAGGTGGGAGGGAAGCCATCCCCATGTGGCCCTCAGTGGCCAGGCTGGATATTCAGCTCACACCACAGTCTTAGTTAGGGTTTCTGTTGCTGCAACAAAACACCAAGACCCAAAAGCAAGTGGGGACTGATAGGTATTCTTCCGCCAATGAAACAAGCCAGTTCAAGCCAAACTAAAGTATAAAGGCAGGGCTGGAGAGATGGCTCAGAGGTTAAGAGCACTGGCTGCTCTTCCAGAGATACTGAGTTCAATTCCCAGCAACCACATGGTGGCTCACAACCATTTACAATAAGATCTGGTGCTCTCTTCTGGTGTGCAGGTGTACATGCAGGCAGAACACTGTATACATAATTAATAAAATCATTTTTTTAAAAAGAGTGTAAGGCCAGGCATGATAGTGCATACCTTTAATTCCAGCACTTGGGAGGCAGAGGCAGGCAGATCATTGTGAGTTCAAGGCCAGCCTGGTCTATAAAGTGAATCCAGCACAGCCAGGGCTACACAGAGAAACCCTGTCTTGAAAAACAAAACAAAAAAAGTGTAACGACAGGTTTATGGAGTCAGCTCTCAGATGGGTTTACCAGGGCCAGGGAGACAGAGAAGGCTGGGAGGAAGAAAGAAAGAGGGAGCACACAGGGGGATGGAGAGTTTGCTCAGTGGTTAAAAGCACTGTCTGCTCTTCCAAAGGTCCCGGGTTCAATTCCCAGCACCTACATGGCAGCTCACAACTGTCTGTAACTCCAAGATCTGACACCCTCACACCAATGCACATAAATTTAAAAATTAAATAAAATTATTTTTTAAAAAAGAGTGAGCACAAGAAGGAGGAAGGGAGGAAAGTGGGAGGGGGGTGTCTGGGTTATATAGTGAAGAGCCTCTAGGGGAGAGGAAGCCCTGCCCCTGGGCTGGACAGTTCAGGGTAGAGAGCAGGGTATGCCAGCCACCTCGTCACAGGCAGTGACTGAGGGATGCTGGGAGAACCTGGAGGCCAGGCACACTCTGATATGTTTTTTTTTATTAATTTTTTTTAAATTTTATTAATTTATTCTTGTTACATCTCAATGGTTATCCCATCCCTTGTATCCTCCCATTCTTCCCTCCCTCCCATTTTCCCCTTATTCCCCTCCCCTACTGTTCCTGAGAGGGATTACCTCCCCCTGTATATGCTCATAGGGTATCAAGTCTCTTCTCGGTGACCTGCTGTCATTCCTCTGAGTGCCACCAGGTCTCCCCCTCCAGGGGACATAGTCAAATGTGAGGCACCAGAGTACGTGAGAAAGTCATATCCCACTCTCCACTCAAGTGTGGAGACTGTTCTGACCATTGGCTAGATCTGGGTAGGGGTTTAAAATTTACCGCCTGTATTGTCCTTGGCTGTTGCCTTAGTTTGAGCGGGATCCCTTGGCACACTCTGATATGTTAAGCAGGCACCTCAACTGCTTGTCCTGGGTCTGAATCCCAACAAGGATGAAAGGGTTTATTTGGCTTGCACTTCCACATCACTGTTCATCACTGAAGGAAGTCAGGGCAGGAACTCAACCAAGGTCAGGATCCTGGAGGCAGGAGCTGATGCAGAGGCCATGGAGGAGTGCTGCTTACTGGTTTGCTCCCCATGACTTGCTCAGCCTGCTTTCTTACAGAAACTAGGACCACCACCAGCTCAGGGACGGAGCCACCCACAATGATGGCCCTCCTTCATCAGTCACTAATTAAGAAAATACCCTACAGCCAGATCTTTCTCAGTTAAGGTGCCCTCGTTTCAGATAACTCCAGTTTGTGTATCAAGACATAAGACTGTGTCACACACAACACACACAGTAAGTAAATTTATGCCTACTGGGCTACAAAGCCCAGCATATCCCCCATGCAGATTCATGTGATTCTTTTCTATGGACCAAGGAATCAAACCCAGGGTCTAACACAAACTGGGCACACATGCCCACATGAGCCACATCCCCAGTCCAAGCATGACCAATCCATTCCTGAATGGCTGAAGCAAGATCTCAGTTGTATTCACACATAAATATAAATACATTCTTATATTAATATATATCAGTAAGACAGGGTCTCTCAAAAGCACAGTCAGCATCGCTACACCTGAAAATGTAATGTCACATTATTAGCATGGCCGTCACGGCCAGCCAGTGTTTGTACTTCCATACATGTGTGTTCTAATAGAAGCTCCACGTGACTCCTTAGTCGTGACAGCTGTTTGACCAGGTGAATTCAGTACCACCTGCTACCCAGTTCCTTGAAAGCACAGTACTTAGCACAGCCCAGCTACTTCCTGAGACTAACGTACATGTGTGAGGGAAGAGCTGCCACGTGGCACACGAAGCCTGGAGCTTGGACCCCAGCCCCAGGTGACTGGTAAGCTTAGAAATTGCCCTGTGGGGGCCTAGCCAAACCGTAGAGCTCAGGAGACTCAGGTTCCTCTCTGCTCAACCTGTCAGTGTGTGATGGTCATGTGGCACCAACGGGTCCACCGACAGGACCCAGCCTGTCAGGGTTATCCTTCCCTTCCTGAGCATGGCAGAGAGCAGGAGAGAGCCATCTTCTCGGGATCTCCGAGACTGGTGACCCTGGCAGGGAGGACTGGCTTCACCACGTGCAAACCCACACTGGGACCTGGGTTCGGGTTCACAGGCTGCCCTGCACACTCCTTTGCATTCTGGTTTCACAGCTTCTCCAGATGTTAAAAAGAACTCTGCCACAAGAAAGAGAAGGGGGGTGGGGGGAGGCCGAAGGAGCAAAACCAAGCGTTCTAGAGCTAGCGAGCACTGCTCTTGTACCACAGAGCTCAAGCACCGACTTTGAGGAGTAAGTCTTATTCTTTGGCAGTTTCGTGCATATTTATATAATGTATTTTGACTGCTCTCACACACACACACACACACAGAGAGAGAGAGAGAGAGAGAGAGAGAGAGAGAGAGAGAGAGAGAGAGAGAGAGAGAAAATCTTTTTCTTTTCTTTTTCTATTTTTTTCTTTTTTCATTTTTATTTATTTATTTAATGATTTTAGAGCATTGTGCGCTTGGTACTATCCTGAGTGCTGGGAAAGCCTCCATTTTCTTCCAGGCTCAGTCTGTTTGGAAAGCTTCCCATGGAGACGGCTTTATAAAGCAGCTTCAGGAGAGAGAGCGCACACGCCCTGGTCACTCTCCCTTTCATTTGCCTGTTTCCAGCCAAACACTTGTTTCTGCTCTCTTCCTCCTGTTTCCCTAGTAAGCGACAGCATTTGGGCCTGGGTTTGAGTTTTTGAAGATCTGTGCTTTCTAGCGATGTTACCCACTCTGGGGATTTTTCTCAGACCCCTGCATTTTAGGGCTATTGACTCTTACTTTAGAAATTAGTATAAGTGACAGGTGCCTTTTAGTTGAGCTCTTCCCTATTCAAAATATCCATACAGGGGCTTGGGCTGTGTCAGCTGGTGGAGTGCTTGCTTAGCATGCTCAGGGCCCTGGGTTGGATCCCCAGCATCTCTTATACTGGGTGGTACATGCCTGTAGTCTCAACACTTGGAAGGTGAAGACAAGAGAGTCAGAAGTTCAAGGTCATCCTTAGCTATATATATATAAAAAAAAAAATGTGAGGCCAGCCTGGGCTATATGAGACCCTGTTTCAAAATAAAGCAATGGCCAGGAGTGATGGTGCACACCTTTGATCCCAGGACTCTGGAGGCAGAGGTGGGCAGATCTCTAAGTTTAAGGCCACCGTTGCCTACAAAGTTTGTTCCAGGATAGCCAGGACTGCTACACAGAGAAATTCTGTCTCAAAAAAAAAAGGGGGGGAGGGGGGGCGGGCAGAGAGGTGGCTCAGAGGTTAAGAGGACTGGCTGCTCTTCCAGAGGTCCTGAGTTTAACTCCTAGCAACCACATGGTGATTCACAACCATGTATAATGTGATCCAACGCCCTCTACTGGAGTGCAGACATACATGCAGTCAGAGCACTGCATACATAATAAATAAACAAATCCTTAAAAAATAAAATAAAATAAAACAATGGAAGGAAATGTAACTGTTTAAACTAGCTAACATTTATGTCAATAAAGACATGGGAGGCTTAAACTGAGGTAAAAACCTGCCAGCTCAGCCAGGTAACTTTATTTTCTGAACTATATACAATATATCTGTTTACAAGCCTGATTCTACAACTAAACTGCTAGCTCTTTAGAAATCTCTTTCTCTCTGTGTCATTCTATCTAATTAGTCTACCTTTCCCTTGAGCCTCTACAATCCCATGAGGGCTCCCTGGCTCTCTTTCCTAGATTTCTCTTTACCTGTGCCCTGTCAGCTGCCTCTGTTTTTCCTGCAAACCCAAAAGAGACGATCTCTATCTCTTACCTGGATCTCCCCCGGAAAGGCTTCTTCAAGGGAAAAAAGAGCGAAAGAGCGCTCTGTCAAAGGTCCAACTGTTTAAAAAACAAGTCTCTAGCTCCTCCCCTACACCCTTGGCAGGCTCGGCCATGTCACTGTCATGGTTGGAGGCTCCAAGCCAAGTCTATGGTGGAGTAGATTGAGGTCACTCAGCTACCCAGCAGTCAACCAAGCTGATTTTTGACTTTGCCTTGGGTCACAAGGCACAGACCACGAGACCTCTCCCAAGCTACTTGCTTTAAAATAGGCAGGAATTTCCATTCTTTACCATCCTTGTCTATGGAGGCTTTCAGAGGCACACCCAAGCTGCATCTCTTCAGGACACACCTAACCGCATCTGACAAACATGTCTATTTAGCCTTTGATACTTTGCTAGCAATTGGGTTTTCTATGTACAATGATCAAATATCCTGCAACAAGGAAGGGAGGGAGGGAGGGAGGAAGGGAGGGAGGAAGGGAGAGAGGGAAGGAGGGAGGGAGG
>OU015742.1:62536444-62548233 GCA_907169655.1 Acomys percivali | reverse complement strand
AGGGAGGAAGGGAGGGAGGAAGGGAGAGAGGGAAGGAGGGAGGGAGGAGTAAAGAGGTGTGTGGAGAGGCTCACTTCATAAACACTTGGGCATAAAATCAGTGATACCAAGGCTGAAAAGATGCCGCAGCAGCTGAGAGGCTCAACACCACCTATAACCGCAGTTAGAGAACCTGACGCTCTCTTCAGGCATCTGTGGACACTGCCTGCGCATGGTGCACTCACATAACTCTGGGCGAAACACCATGCACATTTGAAAAAAAATGAAATAAGTGACATGAGAGTCACGTGCTATCGGGGATCTCCAGCCCTGGGAATGACAGTAATGCCTTCTGACTGGTCACTGTGTGCAGAACGGTGGGCTAAGGCGGTCACTGGAGCCCTGGCCCTTGCTACTCGTGACTCCCCTCTGCATCTGCATGGTTTCTTATTTAAATGGAGCCTGTACATCCTCCTTCCACTGCAGCCTCTACTCTGAAAAGAACGCACCCCCTCCCTTTGCAGAACTGGTCTTCCCTGTGAAGCCCTCTGGAAATGCCTCTTCCTTCCCCATGGATGCTGACACGAGCGTGTGCCTGTCAGCTACCTTCAATTGTTAAGTCAGAGACTCGCATTGCAGTCTAGACTGGCCTAGGACTTCTAGGTAGCCCAGGCTAGCCTTCAAATGACAGAGTTCTCTATCTCAGCACTGTAGATGCAGGGATTGCAGCGTGCCCGGCTCTAAGTCTGTTTATGAATGAGCCTGTTTGTTCCGTCTAGTCATCATCCCTTTGCTGTCACCTGCCATCATCAGCAACGTGCTGTGCTGACTGCTGGTTCATTGAAAACAAGTTCAAACAAGAATAACATGTTGTTAGTTTACTTGTTTTTACTGCATTTATTTACTTATCTGTGGAGGGGTGCGCAGGCACAATGGTGAGAAGACAACTCTCACGTGTCAGTTTTCTTCTCCCACCATATGGTTCCAGGAACTCCAACTGGTGTTTTTAGCTTGACAGCAAACAGCTCTACCCATTGAACCATCTCACCTGTTTAATTTTTTTTTCTTTTGTAATTACTTTTTTTTCTTCTTCTTCTTTTGAGGCAGGATCTCACTATGTAGCCCTGGCTGGCCTGGGATTTGCCTTGTAGATCAGGCTGGCCTCAAACTCACAGAGATCATCCTGCCTCTGCCTCTGACTCCCGAGTGCTGGCATTAAAAATGTATGCCACACATGTGGCTTTTTAGCTGCTGATGTTTTAAAGATAACATTTAAAAATATGTAGAGCCTTATCTAGAAACTAGCAGTTATTTCAATTGACAAATATGCCTGGCACTTGGATATAGTGACTGGGGTATGTAGGGTGCCCAAAAAAAGAAAGTAAGAGTTTATAACGGAAGGCTGGCCATGGAGGCACATTTGTTTGTTTGTTTGTTTGTTTTCGTTGGTGGTGGTAGTGGTACTGCTGGTGGGGTTTTTTTTTGTTTTGTTTTTGTTTTTTTGTTTCTTTTTCAAAATGGGTTTCTCTGTGTACCCTTAGCTGTCCTAGAACTCACTCTGTAGACCAGGCTGGCCTCAAACTCAACAGAGATCCCCCTGTCTCTGCCTCCAGAGTGCTGGATGTGTGCTACCACAACCCAGGTATGGCACCCATTTTTAATCCCACAAACTGGGAGGCAAAAAAAAATAGGTGGGTCTTGTGAGTTCAAGGCCAGCAGGGTCTACAGAACAAGTCCCAGACCAGCTGGGAGGAGCTGCTTAGAACATGGGACCCTTGTGCCGAAATGAAATGAAAGCCCATGCTCATTTTTGCCCTCTGTCACAGAGTGACTTCTCTCTGGATATCAGGTCTGCATTGGGGGAAAGTTTTAAACTTGTAAAGTCATGAGGACTCCACTGTGTGGGTGCAAGATGGTAAAGACAGCCGAGTGTGGGGCTGGGCCCACTGCTCTTTGCAACGCCCAAGGTAAAATAACCACCAAAGATTAGAGTGACGATGTGGGCAAGTCTGGGCTTCAGGGCAAAGACCCTGTCCTTAGAGGCACACTGGAGCAGACACTCTGCCTTCTATGGCACGCCACTTACTACTGTTATCCCAGCTGTCACAAAGCAGGGGGTGGGGCAGGAAGGAAGATGTGACCACCAGAGGAGACCCAGCCACTTTGCCTCACCATGGAAATGCCCTTAGTCTGCTGGGTTGAGAATTTTTCCACGCTCCTCAAGGGACGAGACCGCGATGTGATCCTACATTAGGCTGCTCAAAGCAGGAACTTCACCTTGTAAAGCAGAAGGGTGGTCCCCCCTCCCCTTCTTCTTTTGTGGTTTCACACAGCAAATGAGTGTCAGCCTCCACTTACAGACGAAGTGAGACGTCAGACATGGGGGCGTGAGTGTGGCCTGTAGTTCTGGCCCCACCTCCTTTATCCTCTTGTTACTTAAAGGAATCTTCTCGACTGTGTCCATGTGTTGGCAAGCAGTTGCATAGACTCCAGCTTCTGGGAGCCAGTCAGCAGCATGCAGTGACATTGCATCATTGGACCCTGGAGCCAGACATATCAGCTGCAGAACTCAGAGGAGCCTGCTCACATCGACAGCATGAGAGGCACCGGTGTCAGAGAGGGAGCATCCAAGGTGAGTGACTGATGGGTCTATGTGCATGCAAGGCAACAGTCGACTGAGATGATTTTTATCTTTGGGTCTGTAATGAACACAAAAGATGAGTATCAGTAGCAGGCAGGCGGGACAGAGTTTCTCTCTTTGCCACTTGTTGGCTTCGGGATGAAGGAAGATGATGGAAAGAAATCAGCTGGAGGCCTTAGCCCCCACTGTGTGTCTGCTCACCACCCAGCTAACTTTTTATGCAAGCTGTAGAATTCTGCCTGTCCACCCCATCTCTCTCCTCTCTCTCTCTCTCTCTCTCTGTCTCCCTCCCTCCCTCCCTCTCTCTCTCTCTCTCTCTCTCTCTTTCTCCTCTCCTTTCTTTCTTTATCTCTCTCTCTCTCCCTCTCTCTCTCTGCGTCCCGGAGGTGCTCAGTGTGGCCCGAGTGTTCTGATTGTCTTGGGGCAGTCACTTCCCTTGAACAGAGAGAACCTAGACTTTGGCTCTGTTCTTGCTAAGTCCAGTAACGGTGCCCAAAGGTGGCCTCCATGTTCCCTTTGCTACTTACTGGGAGCGGGAACTCTGGTACAAACTGCAAGTCTGAGCTATGAGCCAAGAAACATTCCTATGTTAATATGGCATACTGCTACCCCAAGAAGGGTACTGGAACTGAAGACATGGGGACCTGAATTCAGTACTCGGCACCCATATAAAAAGCCAGGCATGAAGACAAGCACCTGTAACCCCAGATGGTAGGAGGTGATGGGAGGGTCCCTGGGGCTCTCTGGCCAGCCTCGCTGTGACAGGTGACTCGAGCTTCAGACGCAAAGAAGTAAAGTGAGTGGGTGATAAAGGATGTGGAAACATCTACCTCTGGCTGTACACAGACACACACACACACACACACACACACACACACACACACACACACACACACACACCACACACAGTGGGGAGGGTGGCGAGACCACAAGGAAAGTGAAGCTCAAGTTGGGAGTTGAGGCTTTTCTATTCTGTCCTATCCTTTCAAAAAAAAAAAAAAAAGTCATAGAAGATAAAGATGAAAGAGAGCTGAAACGATCGACCACTAAGTGGGGAGACGACTGCTTGCTGGAGTTAATCTCACTTGTCATTGTGATAGTAACAAGTGTCAGTCGTGGGCTCCTGGCCCGGGTTCCGTGATGACTCCTTGTTTAGATGACTTGTAACTATCTGAGCTGAGAACCTTGCCCTACCGTTTACTCTAACAGTTTTCAAAGCGGTGGGAAATGAGTGGTTTTATCGAGACCCAGCTAGTCTTTCACCCAAAGGTGGCAGTTCTGATCAGTGTCTCCCACTTACAGCTTCTGTTTGCAGGTAAATAGATGCAGGGAGGGCTCTGGTCACTACTGTGGTTCAGTTGTTTAAAAGTAAATAGCGAGCCCTGCGCTGCTCTCTCCAGGGCTAGGGATGCAGTCCCGTCAGTAGGGTGCTTCGGGTTTGGTCCCCTGCGCCGGAAGCACAAACCTGTAAAACTTGAAGGGAAGAAGATAGGGAATTCAAGGTCATCCTTGGCTGTGGACAGTCCACTCACGAGACCCTGACTCAAAACAACAGGAAATGTGTCACTCCTGTGCGCTTGAACCTGTGCCCCTACCTTCATGCTGAATTTTACAAGCCCATGTGAACTTCAGACAATAGTCACAGTCTCCAAAAACACCCTTTGGCACCTTTTTGGCTGTGATTCATGGGTTTGTTTGTCCAATCCAGACTGGCCACACATCGTACTCTTTTCCAGGTCTTGTTGTTAATCTAGAATAATCCACTTCCTATTTTTCTTTCATAACTTTTTTGGTTCTGTTTTGTTTTGTTTTCTGAACTGTTGAGATGTTTTTAAGGTCTGAAATTTTCATTTTGCTTATGCACCACTCATCCGGTACCTTTTACATGTCAGTGTACAGTCCAAGGCATTGATAAAACCAGCCATGAAACCCAGAACCCCAGCTCTCAGCCAGCTAGCTCCCAAGGGGTCAGGATACTACAAACAACCTGCTAGTGCTGGGGAGAAGAGGGGTGAGGCCTGCAGTCTCAGCTCCAGGGAGGCTGAAGTGGGGGGTGGGGTGGGGAGCTGCAATTTCAAAGGCAGCCTGAGCCACACAGACCCTGCCTCAAGAAACAAACAAAAAGCCAGATGTCGTTTCTTACTTTGCAGGTCCCATGTGATGTTTGTTGTATCGTCTCCTATTTTTGCAACTCTTTAAAAACATGTACTCATTCTTAACTCATAGACAGGTCAAGCAGGTTTGGAGCTATAATCTCAGCTCACATGAGACAACCCTTTACAGGAAGGTGCTGCCTGAGTGGAGACCCAGCCTTCGGGCCAGAGGAGCCTCCAGCTAACTCTTTCCTTCCTTTCTTGAGTATCTGTGTAGGTGCACGTGAGCACAGGTATCGCTTTTCTCCTCTCTCTCTCCCTCTCCCCCTTCTTCCCTCCCTCCGTGTGTGTGTGTGTGTGTGTGTGTGTGTGTGTGTGTGTGTGTGTGTGTGTGTCCAGGATCTCACTAGTTAGCCCTAGCTGGCCTCAAACCCTTAGAGATCTATCTGTCTCTAGAGTGGTGGAATTAAAGGCGTGCTCTGCCACACTCAGTGAGCAGTGAGTTCATTTCAGAACTTGTTACTGTTTATAATATAATCAACACTTAATATAATATCATAAAATATATTCAGAATATAGTATAATATAGTCAACACAATGCATTAGAGACCAGATCACACTCATACAATTCATCTGACAGTTGGCTTGGCCTCGGTAATTGCTGTCTAGTTGTTTCATTTTTAAAATATAATTTATTTATTTTGTTTGTGTGTGCTTGTCTGGAGGGTGGGGGTGAATGTCATGGCACATGCGGAATCAAAGGACAACTTGCAGTAATCAGCACTCTCCTTCCACCATGTGGGTTCCAGGGATTGAACTCGGGTCATAAGGCTTGGTAGCAGGAGCCTTTATCTACTGAGCCATCTCACAAGCTGTCAGTTTCTAAACAGGAGCATGGTGCTGGCGAGGGATATACAAGCAAGTAGTCCTCTTCTTCCGCACATTTGACTTCAGAGCCCCTCACTATCACTCAAGGCCACTTATCCACTCGGACCCCAAGTTCAAATTTGTCTGCTGGAGTCAAATGAGCTGTTTGTTACTGCTGCGGCTGCTTCTTTGTTCTATAGGACAAGGTAAACACTTATAATTAGGTGTGATGTTGGCACTAGGAAACCCCGGTGACCTCAGCATGCACAGATGCAGCAGAGAGAAGCCCGTGTGCTCCTGACTGAGATGAGTCTGCCGGCTCCTTCCTTCATTGGCTGGCCGGCCTCCATCTCCACTCGAGTAGTGCTGAAAATGGCTCAGCAGGTAGAAGGTTCTTGCCACCAAGTCTGTGCCCTAAGTTGGATCCCCAGAACGCAAGATAAAAGAGGAGAACTGACTCCTGTGCACTACCCTCTGTCTTCCTCGTGTGAGCTGTGGCGCAAGCCCGCCCTTGCATGCACGCACTCAAGAGCACGTGCAATAAGTGCATAGACAGACAGACAGAAGGATGATTAGTTGTTTAAAGAAGTGCTAGAAAAGTTTTCTAAAGGGCAGAAGGAGCTGTCACTGTGCATGTGGGAGGCAGAGGCAGAAGAACCTTGTGTGTGAAGCCAGCACCCGCTACAGAGGAAAGCCTGTTTCAGAGTGGGAGGAAGAGGTAAATAAGTGACTTATTGGATATGAGCTTTTATTTTGACTTCTTGATTTTATTTTTCTGGTTTTTCAAGACAGGGTTTCTCTGTATAGCCTTGGCCATCCTAGACTCGCTTTGTAGACCGGGCTGGCCTCGAACGCACAGCGATCCACCAGCCTCTGCCTCCCGAGTGCTGGGATTAAAGGTGTGCGCCACCACACCCCGCTCTTCTTGATGTTTTTTAAGCTACCTTATTGTCTGGGTAGCATATGGCACAGACTGTGACCTCAGAACTAGGGAGGAGGAGACAATAGAATCAGGAGTTCAAAGTCAGTGTGGGCTACATGTCTCCCCTATTCCCAAAGACAGATGTGCGCTCATTAGTCTCAGGGGGCGGTTCTCAATACATCTTTGTCATGTTACTGCAAGTGATGGCTCCTATATTCACCTTGGGGGATATCTAACTTCTGTGTGTTGGAATCCATCTCAGAGGCATCACCACCCTCAAGAAGGCCTGGGTAAAGACATAGAATGAAAACAAAGTCTTCAACACCCAGGAGGCTGGTTTAGTGGTGACATGGTGTGACAGACAGCATCGATGCTGGCCGTTGGCTGGGATAAGGTGCTTTCCCAGCCTTTGTCCATGGGGAGCAAGTTCAAGCTCAGTGTATCTTCCTTGAGGCTGTAAGCAGGGTATTCCACACTCAATGTCCAAGGGAGCGAGTGGATTCGTGTTCCTGAAGCTGTAAGAGCCACAGGCCCAGCCCAGTGCACCCCACCAACTCTCTGGCCTCAGTTCTTTCTCTTTTCCCTTCTCTTACCCTGCTGTCTCTCCCTGTAACCTGTCACATGGGTCCTCCTATCAGACCCCACATACAACCTAGATGCCTCTTTGGATCTCTATCTAAAACTCCTCCCACCCCCACCCCGCTCCGTCCCTGCCATGACCCCACACACCCACGTCATTCTCTCTCTGAGATTGTCTTCACACAGCAAGACTGGACATTGCCTGGCCCTGCTTGGTTGGTGTGTTTCTCTATGAAAAGGCATTCAACCCCGGTGGGGATGGAGGGACAAGGACATGCCACACACAGACACTTGACTTGCTTACAGTGCTAAGGGTCCCTCCAGCAGTGTGTGCATGCAATAGGTACTCAGTAAATACCCCCCTGGTCATGTGTGAACAGGCAGTTACAGGGAAGCAGACACAGCCCTTGCAACACAACTCCACCGCAAAGACAGGAGCAGCACTTCCTAGTTCCTAGTTGGCAGGTAACTGGGAACAGAGGTCACGCTAGGCTCCCAGCTCTCTGGCCCTTCCTGGTCCCAGCTTCACCCTCACCTGACCTGGATTCTTGGGAAGTGGCCCCTCCTCCTGTGGCCACGTGACCATTTGGAGCCCAGTCGTTAGGGGTGAGATCAAGGTCACAAGGATCATCCCTCTGAGGTTACCCACAGGGTCCCTTCATCATCTCATGACCCAGCGAGAAAACACAAGCAAATCTCACATTGTGTAACCTTTCACCCAACAAGGAGGCTTTGGGCTGTAGGAGTCCTAGAGCAAGAAGGCTGAGCTGGTATCGCCGTTCGGTCAGAACAACAGACAGAATAAAATGAATACAACTGCTTCAGGTGGACTGAGGTGACCTGACAGGTATGAGGGACACAAAGAGCCACTGTGGTGATGCAGTGACAGAAAGAACATTCCAGGCAAAGGAAAGAGCATGTGCAAAGGCCCTGTGTGGGGAGTGAGTCCCACGAGAGGCCAGGTACTGAGAGGAGAGTAAACAAATGAAGGGATTGTCCCAAGAGAAGAGGTGAGGGATGGGTCTGTGGAGTGACAGAGCCTACTCTGCTGTGTCAGGACTTCACAGTTGCAAAGGAAACTATTCACCTACTTATGGCCAGATGACACCCTCTGACTGATGTTTGGAAACATCACTTGGGGTTGCTAGGCAACAGAAACTAAGCAAAAGAGGGCAGAAGCCTAGACATGAACCGGGGGTTTCACTTCCATTCAGGATAGAACCTTCCTGTGAGAGGAATTTATTTTCTCTGAACCTTGGGGACCGGGGGACTGTTGTGAGCATGAGCAGAAGACAAGTGGCCCTTCGTTTGTTCCATACACACCAAGTGTGGCTTTCCATTCATTTTATACATACTGAGTGCCTACTGTATGGCAGACACGATTCTAAATGCCACGGAGGAGCTAGTACTCTTTCTCACTATGTATATTTTTATTTATTTGTTTGTTTTGTTTTATTTTATTTTATTTTGGTTTTTCGAGACAGGGTTTCTCTGTGTAGCCTTGGCTATCTGGACTCGCTTTGTAGACTAGGCTGGCCTCGAACTCACAGCGATCTGCCTGCCTCTGCCTCCCGAGTGCTGGGATTAAAGGTGTGTGCCACCACCGCCCAGCCCGGCTATATATTTTTATTTATTCAGGGATAGGTCTCACTAAGTAGCCGTGGCTGACCTGGAACTCACTATGTAGACCAAGCTAGGTGTGAACTAAGAGATCCACCAGCATTGGTCTCGTGAGTGCTGGGATTGAAGGGTGTGTGCCACCAAACCAGCGCTTTCTCATTATTTCATAGCTAGTTAGTATCATTCATCTATAAAATCTACTGCACACTGTCACTGTCTATTTTCTTGTTTAATGCATAACCTTTATCCTCTGGACATTTTATTTCCTATTTAAAAAAAAACATTTTATTTAAAAAGACGAAAAACAAAACAAAACGTCACCACTATTGTGGGGCTTGAAACACAGGCCAGCATCGGAAAGTTCAAAGGAAAGTGACCACAAGACAAAGGAATAGACTGAAATAGGGAAGCGGCTGTGGAAATGCACTGCAGTCATTTTGAGCTGCCATGACTCAGGGAGGAAATGACAGAGGCCTACAGGGGAAATCATTCTGAAAAGGAGGAAGGTGGAGGCTGCTAAGAAAGCTGCCTCGAGGAGGAGGAGACAGCTCTCCAACACAAGTTGCAAAAAAAAGGGGAACTATATTTTTTAGGAACCATTTCCAAATGTGTATCGTTCATGAAACGTTTACTGAGCCCGGAGAAGCGGAGTGGTCAGTCGAAGCTTAGCTCTGACGGCAGCCTGGGCTCCAAATGGGGAGCTGTGAGAGCAGGCCTCCCATAGGAGCAGAGCGAGCCCCGAAGCTGCCCTTGGCATGCAGGGAGCATTTCTCTATGGCCTTACAGGTGGTACACGTGTCAACCACTATACTCTCTAGTTTTGTTACAATTTTTTTTTTTTTTTGACGAGGAGAAGTGTGTGCGTGTGTATGCTGCAGCCCACACATGTGGAGTTCAGAGGACAACTTTCAGGAATCGGTTCTGTCCATTGACCACGTGGGTCCTGAGGACTGAACTCAGGTATTCAGGTTTGAAGACAAGTGCCTTTACTCATAGAGCCATCTCACTGGCCCAGAAGTAGCGCTGGCTGTTTGCACACATGTCATCGTCAGCCAGGCTGCCTATACCACACCACAGAGAGCGAATCACTCCATGGCCTGGGAGACCTTCACTGTTATCTAATTTCAATTCTGGATGGAAGGCTTGGTGGGCATGGTGACTTACAACTGTCATCCAACACATGTGAGGCTGAGGCAGAGGGATTGCCATCAGGACTAGCACAAGGTTGGGCTATGTTTCAGTACCAGGCCAGTCAGGGCTACACACTTAAGACCTTGTCTCAAACAACAATAAGATCCTGAGCTTGGACCAAGAGCCCTGGTACACACAGGGCAAATAAATAGAAGTGTGTTCAAGTGAGTGAGCAAGACCCAAGCCTACTGGGAATACAGTGGTCGGGCTTCGGGAAGAAAAAGTGCAACTTCTGATGGAGGCTTTGGAATTTTTCTTTGGCCATAGCCTCTTCCTCAAAAAAAGGCATTGCCTTGTACACTTGCACAAGCCACTGTAATGTGTGGCTTTCTCATTTGAGCCTCCAGGAAGAAATGACTGCTGGGTGGGTCAACGCTCACTCCCAGCAGGCAGATGTCAGTCTGGGCTTATGCCTTCAGCTAGGGGTGTTTTTAGGGGAGCCAGGAAAATAAGGAATCATCCCTTCTGAGGCTTTCCCTTTTCTCATCTATGCTGCCTCATAGCCATGTTCATCAAGTTTATTCCCTTCTTTGTCCCTAGTGCCTCTGGCCAAGGCTGCCACCATGGCTGTTGGCTTCCAGATAGATGGCAGGAAACCCAGCAGGAAACCCAGCGGAAGGGCTTCGGGGAATCTGTGTGCCCACCCCCCATGGTGGCTGCTGCTTTCTGTCCAGAGAGACCTGCCTGACCAGGTGCTGGAGCGCCCTGTCAGGCACGTGTCCTCTGCATTACTGCAGGGACACTGCAGAGAGTGAGGGGCTGTGAGCAGGGATCTCTCCACTGGTGCTGCCTCCTGCCTTTGTGTCCATAAAGGACAGAGATGAAGGTGAATGTGACTGCCTCTCTCGGTCTGACGCCCTTCCCTGCACTGTGGATTGCCAGGGGCCTGTGCGGAGGTCTCTGGGGTTATTTCAGTCAGTTTCCTGAGCCTCCAGGAAGTAGGCAATCATAGTTTTTAAAAGATTGGTATCTCAGGAAAGAGGTTTGGAAACAAGAGTAGACTTTTGTTACTTTCTCTGTATCTGGGGAAGTGTGTAAATAATATGAAATCTCAGGCTGAAAGGGGAGGCTTGCTACACGCTTGAGGCTAGCCTGGGCTACACAGTACCTAACAAGAGCCTGGGGCAAAGACAAAACAAAGGTGGCGTTTTGCCCAGTTTAAAAGGAAAAAACAAAACAAAACAAAACTTAAATGTCACATTGCATGAAAAGTAACCAAGGAGGGGGGATGTCCTAGTAACATCCTTTCAGAGGAATGTCACCAGGTCACTTTGCACACATTCTAGAGACAGTTGGGAATTTTCAGCTCAGTCCAGACAGCTGTTCCCCTTCAGCCTCCAGCTACTTCTCACTGTTTCCACAAAGCACTCCAGGGCCAGCAACCCCCTCCAGTGCCTACATCTAGGATGCTTCAAAATAACCGCTTGGTTGTTACCTCATTTAAACGTACCAAGTCCCCTTGCTGATGCAGCAAAGCTGGCTGGGAGGAGGGAGGAGCAGTGTCAGCACGAGAAACAACTGGTTGTATAGTAGGATTCTGAGGGCAAGTTCTGGGCATTAAATAGGAAGCCTTTTTTTTTTTTTTTTCGATTTTAGGTGACTTTCTCAGTTCCCTATAGCTCATGGAATTTTGTTTTAGTGTACATGCAGCTGTGGACATTTTTTTAAAAGTAACAGTTAAGAAGCAGCTTCAGGGCCAGGGGTGGTGGCGCATGCCTTTAATCTCAGCACTTGGGAGGCAGAGGCAGGCGGATCTCTGTGAGTTCAAGGCCAGCCTGGTCTACAAAGTGAGTCCAAGATAACCATGGCTACACAGAGAGACCCTGTCTCGAAAAACCAGAAGAAGAAGGAGAAGAAGAAGAAGAAGAAGAAGAAGAAGAAGAAGAAGAAGAAGAAG
>OU015742.1:62506966-62530768 GCA_907169655.1 Acomys percivali | reverse complement strand
AAGAATGAAGAATGCCCTGGGGTCAGTGAGACTCAGTGGGGAAAAGGTGGTGAGGGGACCTGCTACCATCCTGTTGACCTGAGTTCTATCTGGAGACCATATTGTAGGAAAAGCTGACTCCAGCAAATTGTTCTCTGATCTCCACATGTGTGCTGTGGTACATATACAAAACACACCACACACACACACACACACACACACACACACACACACACAAAACACAAAACACAAAATAAAATATTTCTTTTTTTAAAATTCATTTATTTATTATTTATACAATGCTCTGCCTGCATGTATACCTACACACCAAAAAGGGCACCAGATCTCATTATAGATGGTTGTGAGCCACCATGTGGACATTGGGAATTGAACTCAGGACCTTTGGAAGAGCACTGAGTGCTCCTAACCTCTGAGCCATCTCTCCAGCCCAAAATAAAATATTTCTATGTGGGTTTTTTGTTTTTGTTTTTATTTTGCTTGTTAGTTTGGTTGGGTTTGGGTTTTGAGACAGAGTTTCTCTGTGTAGCCTTGGCTGTCCTGGACTCACATTGTAGACCAGGCTAGCCTCGAACTCACAGAGATCCACCTGCCTCTGCCTCCCTGAGTGCTGGGATTACAGTCATGTGCCACTGGGCCTTGCTTGTTTCTATATTTTAAAATAAGAACACCTCCCTTTTGTGCATGAAATCTATCTGCCCATGTGCCTATAAAAAGCAGAGATAGACATATGTCCTGTGTTGTCATTTAAATATCCCTGCCAATGTTTCTAAATTAACACCCTATTAAAGAATAGCTTGTGCGCCACCCTCAGAGACTGCTGGACCACTCTCAGTTTCCGTCGCTGTGGCTGTCAACTGCTTCCATATGTTATTTTCAAAAAACTAAGCACGGTGATGCCAAGAGCCTGGGTGCACAGTGATGACTTCCTGCTGCTGTCACAACATGGGGCTGCTGTGGTATCTCCTCTCCCTACATGACAACTGGCCATGACTTGTCCCACTGGGCTCTTCCATAGGGCCTTCATGTGGGACCAACCCTGAGCCAAGGGAGGCAGTCTTTGCAGAGGTGCCCCTTGATCTAAAAATCAGTCAGGCAAAGGTCTGGTAAAAGAGTGTTCTGGGCATACGGAATGGCAAGGGAAGGGTTCGAAGCTGGCAGCAATATGGAAAACCCAAGAAGAATATGGTTGGAAGACCGTCAATGAGGACAGGAGTGGCCTGCCTGAGGGCTGGCCATGGCCTCAGAGCCACCCTAGGAGCTTAGATGGTATCCTAAATGAAGTTATGAGCAATTCTAGGTTTTAAACAAGCTCAGGTAGGGGTGTGTGTGTGTGTGTGTGTGTATGTGTGTGTGTGTGTGTGTGTGTGTGTGTATAAAATATTATTCTCCCTAGAGACTAAGGAGAGATTTTCAAGGAGTGTGTCAAAACAAATGGGAAGAAGCCAGGAGTGGTGGCACATGCCTGTAATCCCAGCACTCAGGAGGCAGAGACAGGTGGATCACTGTGAGTTTGAGGCCAGCCTGGTCTACAAAGTGAATCCAGGACAGCCAAGGCTACACAGAGAAACCATACCTTGAAAAAACAAAACCAACCAACCAACGCCCCCCCAAAAAAAAATCCCAAACAAACAAAAATAGATGGGAAGAGACCCATAGAGCCCAAGGGACTTAGGACAGAGGATTAGATCTCTCTGCCCCTCTGTTTCCTTACCTGTAGAATGGAGACAAGACAGCCCACACCTGAGGCCTTTGGGAGTTTGTGATATAAAATTATTGAACACTCAATTAAAATAGTGTCTCATTCCATATAATTCACTCTGTTCCAAGACTTCCCACGTGTGCTTCACTCCTCTTCTGGTGCAGTCATTGCTGGTGTATTGTTTTGTTTTGACCTTTTGAGACCAGGTTTTCTTTTTCTTTTCTTTTTTTTGGGGGGGGGGATTGGGGGACTGTTTTGTTTTTCGAGACAGGGTTTCTCTGTGTAGCCTTGGCCATCCTGGACTCTCAGTGTAGACCAGGCTGGCCTCAAACTCACAGTGATCCACCTGCCTCTGCCCCCCTAGTGCTGGGATTAAAGGCATGCGCCACGATGCCCGGCTGAGATCAGGTGTTCTATAGACCAGGATGATCTTGATCTCCTAACTCACCGGCATGCCCTCCCAATGCTGGAGTCTGTTACAAGCTTGGGGCACCTTGTCCATCTTGTCTTATTTTTCCTGTCTAACAAACTTTAATTATCGCTGTTATTAAAATTTGGTGACCTAGGACAGGAGATTTTGTTGTTGTTTACCTAGCATGCTTGGTAACATCTCTTGGCCCTAGGCTCCATCTCCAGCACTGCAATTCAATTGATTGCTGTAAGCATCCATAGATACTCTGTGCTATTTATAAAGACCTACCTTACAGAAGGGACTTGCGCTGTGACATATTTAGGTTACTTTGCACTTGAAGATGTGTCAAGGCAGCAGGCAGTCAGCTGGAGGAAACCATAGCTCAGGGTTCAGGCAGCTGCTAGTGATCCAGCCCAGCTGTGGGTGCCCCATAGGGCAGCTGCTTCCTGGCTTGGATGATCCTAAAGACCCATTGTTTGCTGGAAACACCCCTGCCTCTCTGAGTGTCCAGACCCAGAAGAAGCCACTGCTGTCTGGACAGTGTGGCTCAGCTGCTTTCAACAACTGCTCTCTGACACCCACGGTGAACTAGGCAGATGCTGCATACTGCGGTGATAGGCCTCCCTTCAAAAGCGCATTGGATGGATTTCACAAGAACGTAAAGAGGGGTGAAGGCGAGCTTTGGCTTTTCATTTCCCCAAAATAGATAAGTTATCATTTTCTATCTCCTCTCTCTCTCTCAGTCTCTCTGTCTCCCACCTACCTCTCACCCCCACCCCTCACTGAGACAGGCTCTCACTTCATAGTCCATGTCTGAAACTTACACTATAGCCCAAGGTGGCTCCACACTAACAGTAAACCTTCTGCCTCAGCCCCCTGAGTCATAGGATTACTAATAACTAGCTTTCAAAGAGGTGAAATTGTGAATCTCCAGCAGATATAAAGTAATCGGCCAGGCACAGTGACTCACACACACTATCCCTGTATTCAGGAGGTGGAGACAGGAGGATCAGAAGTTTAAGGTCAGTCTGGACTACAGAGAAGCAATATTTAACAAACAAACAGAAGCCGGGCGTGGTGGCGCACGCCTTTAATCCCAGCACTCGGGAGGCAGAGGCAGGTGGATCACTGTGAGTTCGAGGCCACCCTGGTCTACAAAGTGAGTCTAGGACAGCCAAGGCTACACAGAGAAACCCTGTCTCAACAAACAAACAAACAAACAAACAAAAACAAAACAATAACAACAACAAAACCAAACAGAAACTCTAGAAAAGTACCCTGTCGCTTCACTAAGTCTGAGCCTGTGGTCAACACGCCACGAGAACCTACAACCCCACCCTTTAAGCTGGTTTCTGCAAGCCCCCACAGGAAACCATGAGTTTACACTCTGGGGGGGGTGGTTATACCAGGATCTTCTGGTCCCCTTCTGTGAGCATTCTTTCTAACTATTGCTTAAAGGATCAGCACGGACTCATAGAAAGCCCCTGGTCTCCCACTTTAGCCAGAACTAGGTTCCATGCTCTGGCTTTTTACCTCCTAAAGACTCAACGGTCCCTACAGCACATGGCTCCTGCCCCATCCTTCATGAGACCAACAAATGGCTGATGTGGACCCTGTGGACACAGCTGAGAGGGAGAAGGGTTGTTGTCCTCTGTGAGTTAGAAATGACTATGGACACGGGACGATCCTAAGTGGGCCGGAAGAACCAGTCTGCTTTTCAGAATGGCATCAGAGATTCCTTTTTCAGGAAGTGGCATTCGAGAAGAGTCTAGAAGGATGTGTGGTATCCCAAGGGTAAAATGCTGATTGAGTGTTTGGGGGTAGCAGGGAAAGCCCATGGACAAGACTTCTATCATGGTGAGGAAGCGTGGGACATAAAAAATCACAAAGGGTTTGGAAGGTTCTGGACCTTGAAGATACCTAGGCACTGAAGGATGGTTAGAAGGGAGCAACAGGATAGAAACTGAGGTTTCTAAAAACTCAAGCATAGGGCCAGTACCATACAGCAGCTGCATTCCTTAAATGTTTGCTGAAGTTCTAAAGAAAAGTGTGTTAACATACGAAACAGGCAGAGCCTAGGAGTAACAAGCCAGTCCTCTCCTTTTTAACTTCATATTGGAAAGTCCCTGTGGTTGTGGCTCACCAAGGGGGCCAGGGGAAATCTCTGCTGGCATGCTATGACTCCATCACTCACTACCTGTCTGGGAGAACAGGTAGGTTGACCAGGGAGGTGGTCCACTCTCCTAGGTGTCTGGGAGCCCCTCACAGGCCAGTTTGGAGAGTCTGAGTATTTCCAAGGATAGGTTAAGAAGCCCCATGAAAGGGGGCTGCAGAGATGGCTCAGCAATTAAGAGAGCTGGCTGCTCTTCCAGAGGACCTGAGTTTGGTTCCTAGCACTCATGTTGAATAGCTTACACCTCTCCACTGCCTCTTTGATCATCCTCGGGCAGTACACACACACAGACACACACAGACACACACACACACACACAGACACACACACACACACAGACACACACACACAGACACACAGAGTGGAAGATATTTTTGTAAAGCATTTTAAGTGTTCTTGGCAAAAAGTGTTAAATTAGTGTGCCTCTGACATATGAAGAATTAGAGCTCTTCCAGGCAGGGACAGTGGAGATTGGTCACAACCTTGCCATCTTGTCCCCTACCCCCAAGTAGTTACTATGTGCCTAGTGCTGGTGAGGCAAGCACTCTACCACTGAGCTACACCACTAGCTCTTTCTTGCTTTTTTGAAGCAGGGCTCACTAAGTTGTCCAGGCAGATCTTGAACTCTCAATCCTTCTGCCTCTGCTCCCCAAGTGCTAGAACTGCAGGTGTGAGCCACCAGCTAACAAACATCCCTCAAGCTTCTCCCTTATCCCTGGGCCTGAGCCTGATGATGGGGATAGAGTAATAAGTAAACAAAATTTAAATATACATATGTATGCGAAGACACATTTAATTCTAGTAATAAACTCACTCACAGAAATCAGTGTTATTCTCGCTTTACCCATAAGGAAACCAAGGCTCAGAGTAGGTAAGAATTTCAAGACAAAGGTGGTATACATGGGACTTTGACACAGCTGCGTGTCAGCACAGCAGGCAAGCATGTAACTATAGGAGTCATAGCCTCCACACAGTTATAAAAGGGCTTATTAGGGCTACTCCTCTTGCACTTGGGGTGCGAGCAAAGCACCCCAGAGGACATGGCATCTCCAAAAACCCTAAGGTTGGGAAGAGCAAGCAGAGCCAGAACCTCCAAGGCAAGGCCGTGAAAGTGGCCTGGAGGCATGTGCTGCAGTTTCTTGGTGGCCTGGTGTAGCCACTGGCAATGACTGTAACCGGGACATTCTTTCTCCAGATCCTGTTGGCCAAGGCACTTTATGACAACCATCCTGATTGTTCTGACGAGCTAGCTTTCTCCAGAGGGGACATCCTGACCATAGTGGAACAAAATGTGCCAGAAAGCGAGGGTTGGTGGAAGTGTGTGCTTCACGGGAGGCAAGGCCTGGCTCCCGCCAACCGACTCCAAATCCTCCAAGAGACTCCGGCAGACAGACCCTGTCACCCGTTCCTGAGAGACCTGGACACAGATCTCACCAGCTCAGAGGCGCCTTACCAGGTGCCCAATTTGTTCCGCCCACCACCTCCGGGGCCTGTGTACGAGCCAATGAAGAGCTGGGTAGAGGGGCCACTGCCAGCTGCTGCCCAAGTCTACGAATTGCCTGACTTACCTTCCAGTGCCAGGATCATCTGTGAAAAGACTCTGAGCCTCCCCAAACAGGTGAGTGTGTCTCCAAATGAAAGCACAAGTAAAGTGTACGGGAAGGGAACACCCAGGGGTTTCAACACACCCTGGCCTTTGCTGTTCATCAGATCAAATGTGGGAAGCAGGACCTCAGAGCCCTATCAAGCACCCTCTTAGCATCCCTGTGACTACCCATCTCACCAAGACTGACCAATGTGTGATGTCAGTTGAAGGCCCATGGAGGCGTGTGCAGGAGCCCACATCACAGACACCACTAAAGACAAGAGGGACCCGTGATGGGTCAACTTATGCCATGTCAAAGGCCAAGCACTGCTCATCACATTCAAGACACGCATCAGCCTTCACCCTGACCATTCACTCCTACAGAAGTAGGAGTGGCAGAAGCGTACAGGAGGACAGACAGAGATGAGGAGGTGAGGGGTGGCCACAAAGGAGCTAGTGCAACCCCAAAAGTGTGTGTGTGGGAGAGTGTTGGTTATAGATATTTTGCATGTTTTTTTTTCACTCGTTTACCTATTTATTTGGGACCAGAGCATGCCTGGGCCACTGTACATGCTTGGAAATAAGAGGATGCTTTCAAGAGTTGGTTTTCTCCTTCCTTCCATGTGCAGGTCCCAGGGACAGGCGTGGTGGCAAGTGCATTTATCTTCTGATCCATTCCCACCCCACCTCCAAAACTTGCCCCAGAATATCATCTTTTTTTTTTCTGTCATTTCATGGCAAACCACAACACAGAGATCAGAATGGAGTGTTTCTATGTGGTTGAATCCTTTAACAAAAGACTAGGAGGGCCGAGCGGTGGTGGCGCACGCCTTTAATCCCAGCACTCGGGAGGCAGAGGCAGGTGGATCGCTGTGAGTTCAAGGCCAGCCTGGTCTACAAAGCAAGTCCAGGACAGCCAAGGCTACACAGAGAGACCCTGTCTCGAAAAAAAAAAAAAGACTAGGAGGAGAAGCCAGAACAACCCCCCCCCCCCCCGTGTGTGTGTGTGTGTGTGTGTGTGTGCTTGTATGCAGGTGAATGTGTGGGCTGGAAAGACTAGAACCCACACAGATGGTTCTCCTCAGGAAGAAGGGTTGAGTAAGGAGAAAATTAAACAAGATAATGAGCAGGGGCTTTTATTGTATTCTGCCCTATGTCCCCAGAACCTTGCATGAGCCAGGTCCTCAATAAATAGTTCAAGAACAGGCAGGTGAATCACTGTGAGTTTGAAGCCAGCCTGGTCTACAAAGCAAGTCCAGGACAGGCAAGGCTACACAGAGAAACCCTGTCTCGAAAACAACAACAACAAAAAAGAGACAGTCCACACAGCTGGGAGCTGAAGCTCAGCTGGTGGAGTGTTTACCCAGCATGCTTCAAGCGCTGGGGTCCATCCTAACCACCGTGTAAACCTGACCTGGTGGGGCAAGCACACTCGCAATCCCAGCAGGCAGCAGATGGAGGCAGGAGGGGAGGAGGAGTTAAGGGCCAGCCTCAGTTACATAGTGAGCTGAAGGCCAGCTTTTGCTACATGCAGTCCTGTCTCACAAACAACAAACAAACAAAAACAAACTCCCCTGGCCTTAGCGCTCAATGACCATAGGCATCTTCTACCATCTGACACTTGGCATGTTACTAAAATGACACATCTCCCCTGGCCATGTAGCCAACAGAGGCCTTAGTGGCTGACTCATGTCAGGGAGACAGGGCTGGGGGAGGGGTTGCTTCGGTGGTATTTCTTTAAGATTAGATCACGGGGGAGGGGGGCAGGGGGGGGCGGGTAGTGGGCAATGCCATGGCATATCAGGTAAAGGACCCTCTCACGAAAAAGCCTGATAACCTGAGTTTGATGCCCATAACCCACATCATGAACAGACAAGCCCCACAAACTGTCCTCTGACCTCCACAAGGGCACTATGACACCCATGTGTGCACTTACTATAAGTAAATTAAAATGGGGGAAAGTCACATCAGCCTGTTTTCATTTGAATTTCCTTCCAAAACCAGTACAAGCAGGGTGGCGGGGGTGGGGGTGATAAAGCTCTGTCTCAGTCTCCAAGGAAAGTAGATGAGATGCTCACCCACTGATCCCAAGCCTCCCCAGTGCCCAACACAGGGCCAGGCTCCACTGCTGAATGACAGAAGGAGTCCACTCAAGCGCGGCCTCGAGATGCTCTCCATCTGCATGCAGACTGACACAACGTGAGGGGGAAACTGAGTCACTATAATCTCACTATCGAAGCTTAACTCGGGTGGACGAGTGCAGTGTGAGCAGCGAGGCCTGCCTTGCTGAAGCCAGTCAGAGAATGCATCCTTCCAGGGGGCCCCTGTGGTGAACAGGAGAAACCGCAGCCACTGAAGGGGAACTGACCCTGTGCAAGCTCTCCAGGACCACAGAAAGCACCTGGGGAACGTCCCTTGCCTTTTCTCCTAACTGCATTCGGGTGGGCGTCCTCCTCCTCCTCTCCCTTTCCCCCCCCCCCCCCCCCCCCCCCGCTTTCTCCTTGTTCTCCTTTTTTCTTCTCTTCCTCTCTTCCTCCTCTCCTTCCGGTTCTTCCTTCTTCTCCTTTCTTTCTTCTCCTCCTCCTTCCTCTTCTCCTCCTCTCCCTCTTTCTTTCATTTTAAAGGGCTGTTGTCCTGGCTCCCTTGACTTCAGAGGCAGGTACTAGCATTAGGAACTATGAGCACTAGGAACTCTCCAGAACCCTGTGTCCCTTTCTTCTTGTGTTGGGAGAGCACTCGACTGATGACATTGAAGGAACAAGTCATTTCATTGGTTCTATTTATTTATTTATTTATTTATTTATTTATTTATTTATTACGTATACAATGTTCCACCTGTATGTACACCTGCAGGCCCCGGAAGAGGGCTCTAGATCTCATCATAGATGGTTGTGAGCCACCATGTGGTTGCTGGGAACTGGACTCAGGACCTCTGGAAGAGCAGCCAGTGCTCTTAACCTTTGAGTCATCTCTCCAGCCCACCGGTTCCTTCTATACCAGAGCCAGTTTCCCAAGATTCAGAGTGGCCCCACGTTAAAAACCAAGGTGGCTGGAACATATTTGTCATGAGAGTTTCGTGTATGTGTCAGAAATACATGTAGGTGTGTCCATCCAGGAGAGGCCTCTGAGTGTCTTTGGATTAAAATAGTGCTCTGTGTGTGCTACGCAAGAGGCTATGGATTCCTGGGAGGTAAAACTGCCTATCCTGGTGAGCCCAGTGTGAACCCAGGGAGAGAACTAATGCTTTCAAGTCAGTCTGTGTCCGCCTGTCTCCCTTACGCTAAAGACAGATCTTTATCCTCAGCTTCTCTGCTCTCTGGGTGGCTTTTTTTTTTAAGTGACCATGGCTGAAGCTACTTGTTTTCACCCAGCGAGTCCTAGGAATTGAGCTCAGGTCATCAAACTTAGCAGCAAGCACCTCTTCCCACGGAGCCACCTCACTGGCCCTGGTGCTAACCTTTCCACGGAGCTTCTGTCAGTTTGTTACCTTCAGACCCTAGAGGCACAGCTCAGCTACTAGCATCTACAGGAACAGAAAGCGGCTCCCAGGAGCCCATGCCCCGCCCACCCACCCCCCGCCCCCCCCCCCCCCCCTCCCGCCCCCACCCCCACCCCATGGAGCCTCTTTCCCCAGGAAAACCACTCTTCAGAGTTTTTGTTTTACTTTCATCCCGACTTCCTTTTGTGTGTGACTTAGAACACACACAAAACCACACAGAGAACACGTTTCCATTCTGAGAAGGGACACTTTGGTATTTCAAGTGTAAAGGGACGATTTCCTGCCGATCCTCACTTGGAATTGTGTCCTTCTGCCTCTGTAAGTTTTGGAAACCACGGCTCTCAGGACTGTCCCTGTCTAAAATGTAACACCACCACTCCCGCCCGCCAAAAGGGACATTTTTGAAGTGGCACACACAGGAAAGTCCCTGGGTGAACTGTAGGTGCTCCCACAGCCATGCGTAACCCACAAACAATACATTTGCATAAAATGGGCCTGAAGTCCTGAGGGACTGCGCAAGGAAGGACTTGGAAGAGGTCTAAGAGGGAGGGGCAGGGGAAAGCTGGCTGTGGATTTAATTCAAAATGCAATCAATGCATTGATGAGTTTGATCCTGGGCCAGTCAGCCTAGGACCATCAGGGACAGAACCAGGCTTTGATTTTTCTAATAGATATATACATGTGTGTTTGTGTGGGAGTGTGTTTTTGGGTGTGTACACTCATTTGCATGTATGGATGAGAATGTGCGCATATACATGGAGAGGTCAGGCAGGGGTCAGCCTCAAGTTGTCCACCTTGCTTTGTTTTGCTACTTTAAGGCAACATTTAAGCAGAGCGTGATAGAACACGTCATTAATCCAAACCCGGAGGAGGCAGCTCCAGGTGAATCTCTGTGGACTTAAGGCTGTTCAGCCTGGTCTACATAGCAAGTTCCAGGCCAGCTGGGACTAAAGAGTGAAATCCTGTCTCAAAAACAAACAAGCAAAAACCCTCCCCTGCATTTATTTGAGGCACATGCTTGCCACATATGGGAAAGTCAGAGTTTAATTTACTAGAGTTCTCTCCTTCCACTGTTTGTCCTGGCTTGGTGGTGAGCGCCTTTACCCAATGAGAGAGCCCTCTCACCAGCTGTATCTTGTTTTTTGGGACAAGGTCTCTCACTTGCTTGGAACTTGCCCATTCTGCTAAGCTTGATGGTCAAGGGTCCCCACCTCCTTAGTGCTAGGGTTACAAGTGGATACAGCTATTTGTTCGTTTGTTTAAGACAGGGTTTCTCTGTGTAGCCCTGGCCATTTGTTAGCTCACTCTGTAGACTAGGCTGGCCTCGAACTCACAAAGATCCACCTGACTCTTCCTCCCAAGTGCTGGGATTAAAGGTGTGTGCTGCCACCACTGCCGACACCACCACCACCACCACCCAGCCTGCCCAGCTATTTTTACAAAGATTCTGGGCATCAAACTTAAGTATTCATGTTTGCAAGGCAAAGTACTTTACTGACTGAGCCATCTTTGAAGCCAGAGTTCAGAAGATTGCTGAAACCAGGGAGCTGGAGGCACCTCACAAGCAGCTACAGACTTATAATGTGAGGGAAAGGTGGGTTTAGGTGAAACACGACAGACAAGGTGTTGGACAGCTTGCAGCACAAGCTTGGGTTGCAAGGTCTGTCCCTGGAGACCAGAAGGCAGAGACAGGTGGGGTGTGAGGCTGGACTCTCTTTCCAAGCTTGTGAAGAGAAGTCTGCTCCTCCATGTAGGTGATACAGGTGTCCAGGCAAGAGTGGCTGTTTCCTTTTTAGGACAGTACTTAAGATAAGTCCTGCTCCTGGGAACCAGGTCCCTTGTGAATAAGAAAGTGGTTGTCATATAGAGAAAGCGTGGTTTTTTGCCCTGGATGGCTGCAGTGTGTACTTGGAGAGATTCATGTGGCAGCTTTATCCAGCAGCTGAGAGACAGCCAGAGAATGTTTCCATGGGATGCTGTCCTGGGCCATGTGCCTTTATTCACCAAGTCATCCCAAGGTTGGGTCCTAGGGGTAGTGATAAAGAAAGGGACCCTGGCCTGGTCCTCAGAAGCTGCTCCTCAGCCTGGATTGTACCTCCCATCCCATCTCCACATTAAAATCCTGGCCCCCCACCCCAAAGGTCCAACTTGGAAAGTACCTGACACAACGCCTGGTTCTGTGGGACCTAGCTAGGTGCTCCATCTTCCTCTGGGATCTCAGTAACTTTATTTTTTTTTTCCTCTCTTACCTTACTCCTTAGCCTGTGGCTTTGGTATGACATGTCCTATTGTGTACTGTGTTGTCCCATGACAATGTTGTACTGTATTGTACATTTTCCTTTGTACTGTAAGTCCTGGCACCTGTAACATTTAGCCTATTAAAACAAAACAGGACAGGAAGTGCAGCTCAGTTGGTAGAGTGCCTGCCTAACATACATGAAGCCCTGGGTAAACCCTGGGTTTGAGCCTGAATATCACATAAAACCAGGCAAAGTTGGTAAATGACTGTAATCCTAGCCCTTGGGATGGAGACCAAAAATAAAAATTTAAAAATTAAAAAAAAAAAAAATAGGGCTTTAAAGTCATCCTTGGCTTCATAGGGTGTTTGAGGCTGGCCTCCAATCATGAGACACACTTGTCTCCTGCAGGCTCCCAGGGCCCCCTCTGCACTCAGTTCACCAGGCATGCGCACCAAGAATCCATATTCTAACCCAGGTGGATCTGATGCAGGCACTGTGGTCCACCTTGTAAGGAGGATATGCCCATCACCATGGGCCCTACCTGCCAGCATCCCATGCTTCCTAGACTCCAACAGGTACTTCCAACCTTTGACATTGTCACTTACAACATTTATGCTTGAGAACTGTATAATCAAGTTTTTAAAGCTTGCAGAAACCCTTATGATGTTTTACATGACTGTAGGGTTATGTGTTGGGCTGCAGTCACAGCTATCCTCAGCCTGTAATGGCCTCAGGATGGCCCCACCTGCTAATGACAAACACTCAATGCTGTCGGTGCTGTCCAGAAAGTGACTTTGATCTTGGCCCTTGTGACTCCATTCTTCTTCTCTCCTAGACCCTCTTCGAGCTTCCCAGACCCACAAGGGCCTCATTGCCGACTCTCCCTTCCCAGGTATATGATGTGCCTGCCCAGAGGCTCGTCTCCTCCACCCTTAAGGTGAGCCTCACTCTGCAACCCTTCCCCACCTGAGGCTTCGTTCTGTGGTTCCCAGTCTCTGGGTTCCCTGTGTTGTTTGCCTTTTCAGCTTCCTTCATTCTAAAGGCTGACTCCCTTAAGATGAGCTGCCAGTATTTACTTGGGTGACTGCTGGGATGTGTGTGAGCCTGTACCCCTGCACCCCACCCCCATACCTTCAGCTATGAAGGTGCTTTTTAAAGCGTCAAGTCCATCACCATAATGGAATTCATTATTATGTACACTTACTATATGGTAATTAAAGGCCTTAGGGTTGGGGAAGTGGCACTATAGATAAACTGCTTGTGTTACAAGTATATGAAGACTGCCAGGTGTGTGCCCATGCCTTTAATCCCAACACTCAGGAGGCTAAGGTAGGTGGATTGCTGTGAGTTTGAGGCTAGCCTGGTCTACAAAGTGAGTCCAGCACAGCCAAGGCTACACAGAGAATCCCTGTCTCAGACAAAACAAAATAAAAACCAACCAATGAAACAACAGCAACAACAACAACAACAACAAAAGCAAGTGTATGAAGACCTGAGCTCAGATCCCCAGAACCCACACAAAGCCAGGCACGGTACTGAGGCTCTCAGCCCAGTGTTTTTATGGTGAAATGGGAAATGGAGACAGGAAAATCCCCAGTTAGGCCAGGTAGCCAGGCCAACACAGTATTGAAAAAGAAACCCTGCCAGTCAAGGCAAAAGATGAGGTCCCAGCTCCACGCGTGGGTCATGGTACATATATGCCCATGCTTAGACACACACACACACAGAGAGAGAGAGAGAGAGAGAGAGACAGACAGGCAGACAGAGACAGAGACACAGAGACACACACAGAGAAAGAGAGACAGAGAGAAAGAAAGACAGAGACACAGACACACACACACAGACAGAGAGACAGACAGACAGAGACACAGAAACACAGAGAAAAAGACACACACACACACAGCGAGGGGGGGACAGAGAGAGGGACAGAGAGACAGGGAGATAGACATAGACACAGAGAAAAAGATACAGAGTTAATTTTAGTTTAAAAAGAGTAGTTAAAGTTGGTGGTTGAATATGCCTATCATAGCATAACACACACACTTGCCCCTCTCAAAGAACCTGACCACAAGCCTCAAAGTGTCCAGGGATTCGTGTCTTTCATTAGAGAAAACACCGAACTTATGGATTTGTGTGGGAAGCCCTTCAAAAAGAGAAATCAAACTTGCCCTTCTTTGTGGCCTTTCCCTAGAAGCCAGAAAAACAGCAGTTCTATGACATACCTACCAGCTCCCAGAAGGCAGCGCTCCACCCCTCCTCCGACCAGGCGAGTGTGAGTATCAACAGAGTGGGGATGGGGAGCGAGGTGGCTGAGCAACCTCTGGGAACTTTATTAGCTATGACCTTCCTGCTGCTGTGATGCAATACCCGAGGCCAGCAGCTTATGGAGAGGGAAGGTTTATTTCATCTCACTGTTTCAGAGTTGGCTAGTTGCTTTGGAAACTGTGGTGTGGTGCAGTTCATCTCAGTGAGAGCATGTGGTAGAAGAAGATGCTTGCATGGAGGCTAGAGAGCAAAGAGAAAGGAGCAGAGAGGATTGGAGTCCCAGCATCCCCTTAAAGATGAGGGCCTTGATGGCTCAACTTCCATCTGTGAGGCCTCACTTTCCAAAAGTTTCATTACCTTCCAACAGCAGCACAGCCTGAGGACCAAGCCCTCAACTTCAGGGAACATTCTGACATTCTGACATACCAGAAGTCAGGTGCCAGGTCCTCATAGCTGGCTCTGCTGCACTGGGGACGAAATCCCTCCTTGCCCTGGTGTTCAGGACTAGGGCAGTGGGCTAGGGGTGGCTCTGTTGGTAAGTGTTTGTCTTGCAAGCATGAAGACATGAGTTTAAATCCCCTATGCTCACATCTTTTGTTTAAATGTGGAGCTGGAGCATTGGCTAAGAGCATCACTACTCTCCTGAGGTCCCAAGTTGCCAGCATCCACACAACTGCTCAGGGCCATCTGTAATTCCAGTCCCAGGGGGTCTGATGCTCTTTCTTAGCCTCTGTGAGTAGCAGCTGTGCACATGGTATGCATACATGCAGGCAAAGACCCATATAATATTTATTTTAAAATGCTGGGCACAAGCCAGTAGTCCCAGAGCAGTCGGGGTAGAGATAGGGCGAGGGGGCCGATTGCTAGAGCTGGTGGCCCAGAGAGTCTAGAGAGTTTTAGGTTAAGTGAGAGACCCTGTCTTAAAAAACATGGTGAAGAGTGATAGAGGAAGTGGATGCCAATGTACATCTCTGACTTCTACATACACATGCACAAACACATGCACACATGCATGCATGTGCACACATGTACACACAGACAGAAAGAGAAGGAGAGAGGGAGAGAGCAGGATAAGCTAAGTGTTGGTTTGGATAAGTCATTTAACTTCCTCATGCCTCCATTCTTACTACAGGTGTTCTGGAATATTCTGTGAGATCATTTGTATAGCACACAGAGAAAAAGCTCAGTAGGTGCTGTAGAGAGCACATAGACATGTATTAGATCATGCTCTTACCTCTACTTGGAGGGACATCGTTTGAGGGTCTTCCTGAGCATGTGTCATTGCACTCTACCACATGTGTCCCACAGGCATGCTCCTGTCCAAGGTCAGGATTAGAGGATTGCCCTACACTGATGCATTTCAGCAATACTATGAGTGATGTGTGGAAGTTTCTTAGATGTGGAAGAAAAATTAAATGCCCATTAGAGGCCTAGGGACAAATGGGGCTACAAAGGGTATGAGTGGGTTTTCTAAACCCAGGGGAAGAAAAGCAACTCAGGAAGGTGGATGCTTTGTGAGTTCCTTTTGCTGTGACAAAGCACCGTGACCGAGGTAACTTATAAAATAAAGCACTTAATGGGGGTTATGCCTCCAGAGCCCATACTAGCATTAGGAAGGCGTGGTAGCAAGAAAAGCTGGAAGCTTACATCTTGAACCATAAACAGAGGGCAGAGAGAACACAGGGCATGGTGGGAGAAAGCTTTCCCATGTGACCCATCTCCTCCTATAATGCCACATCTAATCCTCCCAGATTGTTTGGTCAACTGAGAGCCAATATTCAAACGTATGAGCCCATGGAAGCTGCTCTTGTTCAAACCACCATGGACATACAGACAAAGATGGGTTGTCATGGAAGTGCAGAGGAAGGAGGTGAAGCCAGACTGTGACAAGAGCAGTGGGGAGCCACTGAGGGAACCTGAGCAATTGGCACTCAGGTGTGAGGCGCCTGTCTGACTCTCCCCGGATTGCTACTAACAGGCACAACTTTGTGTGGTTCTTCCCCAGGGACAGAGAGCTATGCTGGCACCAACAATCGCCTTCAGACAAGGTGGCGGCTACAACCCCTTACCCAGCCCTCAGAGATCAGAATGGATCCATGACACTCCAATGGTGCTGGGAAAGGCCGACGTCAGAAACGTGTCTCTGACTAGTGTCACCAAAGAATTGGGGTCCAGCGCCATTCCAGGCTCCTCCGCCATTGTCAGCCATACTGGAGCTGTGACCCTCCCCCGACAGCTGGGGGACACTGTGCAGAAGAAAGGCAGCCTTCCAGAGGAGCCTTCCTATGCCTTCCCGAGACCCAGGGGCCCACTTTCTTCTGACGAAGGCAGCAGCTACCAGGTCCCTTCCAGCTTTCTCATTCCCAGAGTGGAGCAGCAGAACACGAAGCCTAACATTTACGACACCCCTAAAGCCATGCAGGGCGTGTCTCACGACACCCCTAAAGCCATGCAGGGCGTGTCTCAGGCTGGAAAGGAGCTGGAGAGAGGCAAAGAGACTCCAGAGAAGGTCCCTTGGATGTCCAGGCAGACCAATTCCCCGTCTCCTGATTCAGACCGACTATCTGTTGCCAGCTCAGACAGCAGAGCGAGTGTGGTGTCTTCATGTTCCTCCATATCCACGGACTCCTCCCTGGGCTCCTCCTCAGAGGACTCAGCCAAGGAGCTATGGATGGACATAGACTTTGCCAGAGACACAGCAATGGCCCTGCAGCACAAAGTGGCCAACTCAGCGGCTGGCCTGCTGCTCTTTGTTAGCAGGACTTGGAGGTTCAGAGACTCCCTAGAGGCCAACATCGAGACAATCCGAAGGGCCGCTGACCATGTCGAAGAATCCTTAAGAGAGTTTCTGGATTTTGCCCAAGGGATTAGTGGGATGGCCTGCAACCTCACGGACAGCCACCTGCAGGCCAGAATAAGAGACCAGCTCCAGACAATCTCCAGCTCCTACCAGGCTCTGCTAGATGCCAAGGGAAGCCTGGACTGCTGCAACTGGTCCCTCGATGTTCTTGTGTCAGACAAAGTCCAAAACAGCTTGGATGACCTGGAGAGGTTTGTCACGGTGGCACGGATTGTTCCAGAAGATGTCAAGAGATTCACCTCCATTGTCATTGCCAATGGGAGGCTCCTTTTTAAACAGAACTGTGAGAGAGGAGAGGTGGAATCCAAGTGTGAAAAATGCATCCAGCCTCCCCAAAGAGAAACTGAGTCCTGCCAAAAGAGCAGTCCCTTCAACCAACAAGTGGCAACTGAACACTCCCTTGAACTAGCAAAGAAAACTGGAGTGAATGTCTGTAGACAGGTGAGTTCAGGGCGACAAACAGTATACCCGGGGGGCTTCATTTGTTACCCAAGATGGGCATCACTGAGGGGGTGCTGGCAACGTCGTCATGTAGGAGCGCCCTCCTGCACACATGTATGGAAGCCAGAACACAACCCTGGGTTATTCCTCAGTGTCCCTCTCTGGCCTGGACATGGCCACGTAGGCTGGGCTGGCTGGACAGCAGGGCCTAGGGACCTGCCTTTCTATGCCTCTCAGCACTGGAATGACAAGTTTGTGCTCCCACATCCTACCTTTTCCCATGAGCTCCAAGGGCTGAGCCCAGGTCCTTGTACTTGCAAAGCACTTCACTGATTGAAAGATCTCCCTGGCCCTCTTTGAGTGTGTCTGCAGGTGCTGTGCTGGGGTGTGGTGTCTGCCTCTGTCATTTCCATCTTACTGTTTTATTGTTGCTTTGTTTTTTCAGACAGGGTCTCACTATGTAGCCCTGGCCTGGAACCCACTATATAGACCAAGTTGTCCTGGAATCACAGAGATCTACCTCTTGCTTCTGTCTCCTGCCTCTGCCTCTGCCTCCTGCCTCCTGCCTCTGCCTCTGCCTCCTGCCTCTGCCTCTTGCCTCCTGCCTCCTCCCTCCTGCCTCTGCCTCCTGCCTCCTGCCTCTGCCTCTTGCCTCCTGCCTCCTGCCTCTGCCTCCTGCCTCCTGCCTCTTGCCTCTGCCTCTTGCCTCCTGCCTCCTGCCTCTGCCTCCTGCCTCCTGCCTCTTGCCTCTGCCTCCTGCCTCTTGCCTCTGCCTCCTGCCTCCTGCCTCCTGACCTTTGCCTCCTGACCTCTGCCTCTGCCTCCTGAACACTGTGTTTAAAGGCATGCATCACCATGACTGGCACCAGTCTCTTTTTACTATTTATTGTTGAGACAGTATCTCCCTAAGTTGTCCAGGTGGGCTTTGAACTTGGGTCCCTCCCACCTTAACCTCCTGTTCTAGTTAGGGTGACTGTCACTGTGATAAAACATCCTTTTACTAACTTTAAATGTTTCCTCTAAATTAAATAAAGAACACTCAGTCCAGGGCTACGGAGATGGCTCAGTGGGTAAGAGTGCTTGCTGTGAGAGCAAGCAGATCTGAGTTCAAATCCCAAGCACCCAAATGAAAAAGCTAGGCATGGCTGGCTACCATGAGCCTACAACCCCAGCACTAGAGGGTGGGTACAGAGAGGCAGATTCTAGGAGCTCATTGGCCAGTCAGCCTAGCCAAAATGGGAACCTTCAGTTCTGTCAGAGACCTTATCTCAAGGCGATAAGACACGGACAGATTGGGGAAGAAATCTGACACCACCTTTTAGCCTCTGAACAGGATGTGCACAAGCAATATATGGACACCTACATACATGTGTCATACCACACACACACACACACACACACACACACACACACACACACACACACGCAGTGAGTCTATTTAAAATCCAAGTAAGAACCCAGACGACGTTGAGAGAGGCAAGGGAAATGGAGGTCACAGAAACTGTCGAGCTCTAGTGAACCACATCAACAATGGGGGCACTGGAGAGACTAAGAGAGTACATAGCTGTCCTCTGCCTTGGACAAGGCTATCTGCCTTCTCAGAGACAGACAGGACAGGAGTCCAAGTCTCTTAGCTCAGCTCCCCCAGCCCTTAGCACTCAGCTTCGGCTCTATCCAGCTGAAGGCACACTGTTTTGTCTCACGAGAAGACTGTCTTGACTTCCTAGTGCTCTCAGTTTCTGATCGTGGTGTCTCGACAGAGGCCAACAATCTGCAGCCCCAGGCAGCCCCCAGGTGACACAGAAGGGGCTGGTCCAGGGCCCACCTCTGTACAGCGCTGCTTCACACTAACAGGCTTTCCTCATTGGCCCCAGGCGTGGGATGCAGCATTTGGCTTCCCAGGACCCCTGCCCGCTAACCTTCCACAGGCCACATCAGTCCTTCATTAGGGGACAGCAGCAGCTCCCTCCTCCGGTCCCTGGCCTAGGTACAGTTTTCAATTTCAAGCCAAGACGCTCACGATGCAATGTCTTGTGCTCTGTCCCACTGGTTCTACCCTCTGCCTGGAAAACAGGGCTCACACAAAAGTCAGGCCAACCTTGACCTGGCACTCCAGAGAGTGGGAATAATACCTAGCTCTTTGCCCACTTAAATGTTTGAAAGTTGCAAGTGTATCATTAGCAATGTGTTCCTTAGAACATACACACACACACACACACACACACACACACACACACAGAGTTGCCCACGGGTGCTGCTGGCTGCACACCTTTAATCCCAACACTGGGGAGGCAGAGGCAGGAGAATCTCTGTGAGTTCCAGGACAGCCTGGTCTACAGAGTGAGTTCCAGCCAGCCAGGACTACACAGAAAAACTCTGTCTTGAAAATAAGAAAGAAGAAAAGGAAGGAAGGAAGGAAGATTGCTATTCATTTGTTAGAAAATGTCACAGCCAGCTCTCCATTTCCTTAACAAATCTGCTTTTTCTTATAAGAGTTCTTACAAATTGAGCTACAACAGGAGTGGAAAGACAACCATATCCTGCTGGTGGTTTGGGCCCTTATGTGTTTTCTCCTTCTTCTTTTCTAGGGTTCTGTATCTCTCACCTCTCCACCTCCCAGGCGGCAGAGCACAGAGCGGAAGGTTCATCTGTCGGAGCACTGCAGGCTCTATTTCGGAGCACTCTTCAAAGCCATCGGTGTCTTTGCCAGCAGCCTCAGCAACAGCCAGCCCCCCGAGGTCTTCATCACTCAGAGCAAGCTGGTCATCACAGTCGGGCAGAAGCTGGTGGACACGCTGTGCAATGAGACCCAGGAGAAAGATGACCGCAACGAGATCCTGCGTGGCAGCAGTCACCTGTGCGAACTGCTCAAGGACCTGGCACTGGCCACCAAGAACGCAGTCATCAAGTACCCTAGCCCCAGTGCCCTGGGCCACCTCCAGGCAGAGGTGGAGAAACTAAAGCACCAGTCTCGGAAATTCAGAGACACACTGGACTGAAAGCCTTCCCATCGTCTCCTACAGAGGTCAACTTCTGACTAGCTTCACACCCACAGCTGGTGCCACTCTGTCCTGTGGAAAAGCCACAGGTCTCACAGCTGGTGTTAGTAAGTGGCTAAGCCTCTGAAGGACACAAAGAGGTCAAGAGAGGCAGGTGACAAGTCAGGACCTTGAGATGTTGAACTCACTGTGCCAGGTGTACAGCATCAAAGTGGAAGAGGCATCGCAGAAGGCATGTTTCATGTCAGCCACGTGTGTGTGTGTGTGGGTGTGGGTGGGTGTTTACAGTCATTCAACACTTATTAGGCAGCACATACAGTCAAGTTAAAGGGGCTGAAGTGGTATCTGTGTATCAGAGGCTCTGCCCTCACAGAATGGGGAAACAGGTGAAGGGATAAAGAAATGTCTTCAGTGTGTTGGCTGCTACTGAGAAAAGAAAGTTAGGGGGAAAGGAGAATGGAGAAGAAGTAAACTTATTTTCAAAGGATTAATTTCTGTTGCACTCATTAGAAAACTGCAAGGGTTGGTGTTGCACACCTTCAAGCTCAGCACTCGGAGGCAGAAACAGGCACACCTCAGTGGGGGCCAGACTGGTCCACAGTGAGTCCCAAGCCAAAGAAGGCTATCTAGTGAGAACATGATTTGTTTGTTTTTGTTTTTGTTTTCACACAGAGAAAGGGTTTCCCTGTGTAGCCTTGGCTGTCCTGGAACTCACTCTCTGTAGACCAAGCTGGCCTCAAACTCACAGGGGTCTGACTGCCTCTGCCTTCCGAGTGCTGGCATTAAAGGTGTGCTCCACCACTGCCTGGCTGAGAGCATGTTTGGCTTTTTTTTTTTAAGCCCCCCCAAAATTAGGGTTTGCCTTTTTTTTTTTTTTTTTTTTTTTTTTTTTGTCAGTTGGTTTGGATTAAAATTGTGAGATGTACACATATGGTACATGCACATGTGTGTGTACATGTGTGCATTTGTGTGTGTGTGTTGCTAGAAACTGAATCCAGGGTTTCTCGAATGTGAAGCATGTACACTCTGCTACTAAGATTGACCCCTAGTCTCCCCCACCAAATGTACTTTGGCTCTGCTACCTCACCCCAAAGGTGATTGTTATGTGTTCTGTTGGGTCCCCTACTAACTTATTTTGTACCTTATGAAGCCTGCATCAATCAGGACCACTGCTCAGTTAGAGCAGGTTTGCACTTCCCTGCTCTCACATCAGCTTTAGTGTTTATCTATCACCATGGGCTTAATCACTTTTGCAAGGCCCCAAGAGATGGCTGGGGGGGGGGTTAAGGCACCTACTGCCAATCTCGATTATCCTAGGGACCCACGTGATGGAAGGAAAGAACATGATAACTGCCTTTGGACAGTTACACACACACACACACACACACACACACAAACCCTAAACTGAAATTAAAAAGTTAAAACGTGTGCATGCCGGCAGCAATCCTTTCTTTGGACCAGTCTCCAAGCCGCATTGCCTGAGTGCTGGTACCAGAGTGAAACATTTGCTTGAAACGTCTCCACTTTGAGTACATCTGCAGGGATGTGTGAAGGTTTGTATGTGTCAGTCTGGACTGGAAAGCAAAACTCTCTTTTGTGTTCCCGGCGTGGGGCAGGAAGATGTGGTATGCAGATGACACCCACAACTGTCACAGCTATGGAAGTGTTACCAAGCTCCTCTCATGCAAACCACTTCCTTTTTCTCTCCTTGCAGCTCAGCCTTTCAATTCATGCCACTATGGTTATCACTCGTGCTGTGCTAGGGTCCCTGTCTCCCTTGATACTGTCACAGAGTAACAAAGCATCCCTAGGTTATGTCTCCTGCAGACGTGCCAAGTGCAGTTTTTATCTTAACCTCTGAGCCAGTTCCCCAGGGCTCCAACTTCTGTCTTACCTGCAAGGGGAGGGCACTTTGTAAAGTACTGACTGCAGGGACTGGAGAGACTTGCAGGACCCAGGACAGCCATACTCAGAACTATACGCTTCATTTCTTTTTGTTCATTTTGCTTTTTGAGACAGGGTTTGTTTGTGTAGCCCTGGCTGTCCTGGAACTCGTTCTGTAGTCCAGGGTGGCCTTGAACTCAGATATCCTCCTGCCTCTGCCTCCCAAGTGCTGGGATTACAGGTGTGCGCCACCACATCCAGCACTATGATTCATTTCTGTAAAAGGGAAGATTCTAGGGGCTGATTACTGTGGAACCAGGAACAGGATGTCAAGAGCCAAGACCGTGGCTCGTTCTTCAACCACAGACTGCAGCCGCACATGTGAGGTGCTGCCACCAGAGGGCACCAGAGGGACTGGTGGCTGATGACAGTGTCCTTGGCCTCGCACATCCCATATGTCCAGGCTTCCAGGAGAAAGCAGATGGTTACCCTGGATTGCGCTGTATGCATAGTTTAAGTACAGGAAGTCACACTTAGCCATGTGGAAAGCCTTTCAAATTCCAAGTTCCTATATGCTGATCAAGGGCCACCCTTCAAGCTGACTCTCCCGAGCACGGCACCCAGCATGTTGTGCAGATCTACATCCGCACAGACGAGGATTCGAGGATTCGAAGCATCAAAAGCAACTGGCACTCACTTTCACATCATTGATTGACCCACATCCCTTCAGCCTCAAGGGGGGAATGAGGGGGTGGGCTCAGGAAAGGGGTGGACACAACAGGTTTGTATCAGAGCTTAGGAATGTCTCCACTTTACAATAGACCCTTAGTGGAGCTGGTGGAGCTGCGTCTCTGACTAAGACACCATATTTATCTGATTTTTAGCAGCTGGCACTTGGGGGGCAAAGGCAAGAGGATTGCTGCAAGTTAAGGCCAGCTAGGGCTACGTAGTTAGATTCTGTGTCAATTAAAAAAGATTATACCTGCCAGGCGTGGTGGTGCAAGCCTTTAATTCCATCATTCAGAATGTAAAGGCAGGCGGATCTCTGTGAGTTCAAGGCCAGCCTGGTCTACAAAGTGAGTCCAGGAAAGCCAGGGCTACACAGAGAAACCCTGTCTCAGAAAAAAAAAAAAAAGAAAGAAAAGATTATACCTATATCTACATAGCATCTATACATATCTATAGATATATCTGTGATATATTCCTGTGAATTTGAGATCAATCTGTTATGCATAGCAAGCATGGATATAGCAAGTTATAAGCCAGCCAGGGCTACACAGTGATCTCATGTCAAAAATAATAATAGGCATCTATCTATTGATAGATATCTATAGAGATATAGGGACAGACAGACAGACAGACATACTACTAGCCAAAAACCTGTCCTTCACTCTGGAAAAACTATCTTTACTTTCCAAAGTTGTCGGCTGCAGCATCTTTGAGAGTATAATTCAGAACAAAATGTCTTGTGGTCTACTCAGATATACAGAAATAGAAGACAACTTTTGCAAGGTTGGGGAGGTAGCTAGTAGCAGGGATGGATGCGGCTGGAAGCAGGGATGGATGCAGCTGGAAGCAGGGATGGATGTACTGGAAGCAGGGATGGATGCCCTGGAAGCAGGGATGGATGCACTGGAAGCAGGGACGGATGCAGCTGGAAGCAGGGAGGGATGCAGCTGGAAGCAGGGATGGATGCAGCTGGAAGCAGGGAGGGATGCACTGGAAGCATGGATGGGTGCAGCTGG
>OU015742.1:62482862-62499113 GCA_907169655.1 Acomys percivali | reverse complement strand
CCGCAGCCACTCACATGAGCCACATTCTCCACACCGCAGCCACTCACGCGTGGCCTTTTATGACTTTTAAAATAGGTGGGGTTTTTTGTGGTCTTTTTTTTGAGACAGGGTTTCTCTGTGTAGCCATGGCTGTCCTGGACCCGCTTTGTAGACCAGGCTGGCCTCAAACTTACAATGATCCACCTGCCTCTGCCTCCCGAGTGCTGGGATTAAAGGCGTGCACCACCACGCCTGGCAAAATAGGTGTATTTGTTTAGGTGGGTGTGGCACATGAATGGACACATGTGGAGGTCAGAGGACAGTTTATAGGAGTTGGTTATCTCCTTTATCATATGGGTGCTAAGGACAAACTCTGGTCATCAGACATGGAGGCCTGTGCCAGGACCCCTGAGCTATCCCACTCTCACTGTTGTTTTCTTTTAGAAGCAACATCTTGCCGGGTTACCCAGGCTGGCCTCCAACTTTATCCTCCTGCCTCAGACTCTGTAGTACTGGGATGACAGTCACTACTGCTCCTGGGTATGCGTCATTATGTTTGATTTAGAAATTAAAAACACCACAGTGTGTGTATTCATTGCCTTTCTGTTGCTGTCAGAAAAGCCAGAAGATTAGAGCAGATTGCTGAGCTATTTTTGAGGCCAAGCAGAGCAATTCCAGGCAGAGAGAGGAGCCAGATTAAGTAAGTAGCTGGGAGAAGAGTTTGAGCCAGAACAGCTGAGTTGAACCAGCCCAGCGCTCAGAAAGAACAAGTAAGGGTGAGCTCATTAAGCAGTAAGTCTCAGAGGCTGAAAGCATTCTAGGCCTAGGTTAGATCGTATGGAAGCTCAAAGCTTCCATTACTAAGCTTAAGATAGCAGAGGGAGCAATATGCCTCTGAGACAATAATTGAAACAGGCAAATAAAAGATATTTTTACAACTGTGTGTGTTTTCTTTCTTAGGTTGACAAAGATGCTGAACTAGTGGCCCAGTGGAACTACTGCACCTTAAGTCAGGAGATCCTGAGGCGCCCGATAGTGGCCTGTGAACTTGGCAGGTGTGGGTCCATTACTTGATCAAGATGCATTTGTTCTGTTGATTTTGAAGGGGATGTCGAAGTGCTGCTTGGTCACATAGAAACTGTCCTGGCAGATTAGTGAGAAGATGCCCCTGTGTCTGGACATAGCTCTGCACCTTTCTTAGTCAGTTTGGTTTAAACTCAAGAGCCAAGAGTTTAACTGCTGAGTTATAAACCCAAAGCATGAAGCAGCCGTGCATACTGTAGAGAGCATCAGGGAGTCAGGGAAGTGGGGAAGGCAGGACCTGCCCAAAGGGGTGTAGATGGGGCTGCTGCTCAGTTCTAGCCGGTTCTTGCGGCTGAAGCATGTGGTCCTGATGGTTCTGAATCACCTGGTCTTTATTTTGAAGGACGGGGAAATAAGTTCTTTCACGTTGATCTTTCCAAGTCTTCCAGTTCAGGTTTGGTTGAGGTTGCAGTCTGCACCTTGACCAAGTTGCTGCTTTAGTGTTCTGGTAGCAGTGGAAGCAGCACAGGATGTTGTTAGCAATAGGACTGTTGGGTCCTGTTCTGTTCTTTCTGAACCTGGTTGGTTCTCTGAACCCATTGCTGCTGTATAAACTCACCTTTACTCTTGCAGACTGTATAACAAAGACGCCGTCATCGAGTTTCTGTTGGACAAATCTGCTGAAAAGGCTCTAGGGAAGGCGGCATCACACCTTAGAAGCATCAAGGTAGGACGAGGGACTTGGGTGAGCTCCAGGGCCCCTGAGTGAGGTTACTTTAATAGGATATGTGCACATTGGAGACTGACTTCCGCTCCGGCAAGATGGCTCAGTGTGTGAAAGCACCTGCCGGCTGCCTGGTGGAGCAAACTTGTAACCTGAGTTCCTTCCCTGGGACCCACGTGGTGGAAGGAAACAAACAACTCTCCAGGGCTGTGCTGTGATGTGCTCTCTAAAGTAAACAAGCAAGCCTGTAAAACAGAATTCGGGGGCTGGGGGGATCGATTATTGGGTAAAACGCTGGCCTGGCAAGCATGAGGACCCGAGTTCGGATCCCAGCACCCAGGTAAGAGCTAGGTGTGGTGGTGTGTGCCTGTAAGCTCAGGCCTGGGAGGGGGAGACAAGGGGGTCTCTCGGGCTCCTGGCCAGCCAGGCTTGCTGAGTTATTGGGTACTTAGACTGTCTAATAAGTTGTAGGGAGTAGAGGAGACATCTGAGTGACTGCAGTGGCTCATGCCAGTAGCACGTGTGGAAAAGGGCAGGGTCACGAGGAAGACACCTGGTCATGGACCAGGCCTTATACACATACACATGAGCGCATACACACACAGACACACACAAGTAATGCGATAAGATGACATACTGAATGTTGAAATAGTCTCTGTCTTAGATTGGTTCAGCTTACAATTCTTTTCTTTCTGGTGCTGTCAAAATGGTGGGGATTCCGTAGGAGTGACCCCCTTCTCCCAGGCCAGAGTGGCCGTGCCGCTGACCTACAGAGTTGTGTCAGTCGGCTACAGTGAGTTCATTTCACACCAGCGCTATTAACGGTTCTCCACAGAATGTTACAGAGCTAAGGCTTTCTGACAACCCCGCCTGGGAAGGAGATAAAGGAAACACCAAGGGCGACAAGCATGATGACCTCCAGCGAGCAAGGTTCATCTGCCCTGTGGTGGGCTTGGAAATGAACGGCCGGCACAGGTGAGTGGTGACAGAACAAGTGAAGTGCTCCTGGTTTCATTGGAATGTCTCTGTGTTGTCTTAGAGCTGTAAGCAGGGCCTTGTAAAAAGTAGTGCCCAGTCATGGTATGGCATTCCCTGCCCGCCCAGCTCAGCTCACTCAGAACAGTGGCCCCTGCTCTGCCCGTGGCCCCTGCTCTGCCCTGTGGCCCTGCTCTGCCCCATGGCCCCCACTCTGCCCTGTGGGCCCCCCTGCCCGTGGCCCTGCTCTGCCCTGTGGCCCTTCTCTGCCCCATGGCCCCTGCTCTGCCCCATGGCCCTGCTCTGCCCCGTGGCCCCTGCTCTGCCCTGTGGCCCTGCTCTGCACTCTGGATGTGTGCTGCATGCACACTGGTCTTAGTGCCAGCTTAAGCTGCTGTCCCTTTGTCCCTCCAGGTTCTGCTTCCTTCGATGCTGCGGTTGTGTGTTTTCTGAACGCGCCTTGAAAGAGATAAAAGCCGAAGTATGCCACACGGTGAGTCTCTGCCACACTCCATTTGTTTTTCTTGGCAGCTGAGGGAGTCACTGTAGCATCTTTCCCTCTATCATTTAAATCCTAAATTCTTTCTGAGAGCATTTAATAAGTCAGCTCTTCACCAGTGACTCAAACACTGGCTCTCCTTGGCTACTCTCTACAGGGCCGAGTTTTTTCTTCTTGAAACTGCCAGCCTGGAGGGCCTGACCTCTCAGCCTCACTTACTCTGCAGTTCCCTATTGCTGGTCCTTCCTTGTCACCGAGTACCTTGGTACCTCCAATCTCACCGTCACAGACTTGTGGGTATGTGTCAGTCTCCTCGCTGGACATGAGCTTTGGAGGGCATCTCCATCTCTAGGCCATGCCCTCTGTCAGTAGTCACATGAGGAGTGCTCCTTGAGACTGTCCCAGCCCATCCAAAGGAAGGGTGATGACTTGGCATTGCAGGCGCTGCTGCCCCAAGCCTTGGCTTGAGGTCCTCTGTGCTTAGAGGTGTGGCCTCCAGTGTAGTGTAGCTAGAAGCCGTGCCTGACTGTGTTCACAGTGTGGGTGTGCTTACGTTGTCATGGATGTGCCCTCTGCTGGTGGCTTTTAGAGAGCAGTTATCATGGCAAATCCTGTCCTAGCCCTTTACTGATGGGATGTTCTGAAGGAAAAGATCCACCAAAGTTCTGCTCTTGTGGATTCCCCTCCTGCTAAGGAGACTCTCACACAAGTCAGCATATTGCTGTGACGTGCTTAGAAGGGAGATCACAAGGGAGAGCATTGACCTTAGCAGTGGGCAGCGAAGGCATCTTAAAGCTTTAAAGTCAGAGCTAATGGTACAAAGGTGCTAGCAGAGCTTGGACTAGGACAGCGTGGAGCAGCAGAAGTGACAAGAGGACACTGAGTGTGGCCAGGATAAGGACAGGAGGCACAGATGCAGTGAGTCCCTTCACACACACACACAGGGCTGGGGTAGCCACCTTGGTCACAGGTCTTAGTCTAAGGTGATAAGAAGCCAGCTTGAAGTGGGTCCTGATGTTCTTCAGAGAACCAAGAGCGGCTGACTGGCCTTCTTAGCATGTTCTGTGTCACGCTGTGACATCATGTCAGGCTTTCCTTTTTAAAAGTGATGCCCTTGGGAGTTAAGTGCTTGATGGGGCTGGTGGCATGTATGAGCCTCCGGTTGAAGGTGGTGCCACAGGTGCTACAAGGGGAGAAGGAGCTGGGTGACAATGTCTTTAGAAGGCCCCCATCCTGCGACAGGTACTTCCGGCTTAGACTTCAACCCTCAACCTGTGTCTCACAGAACACAGGACAGACCATGGCACTCAAGGTGGGAGTCCATCAATCATTTATTTGCTCCCATTCTAGTCTGCCTCATGCCCTTAGAAAACGACTACTAGGACAGTTTCTAAAGAATAGAAATTCATTTCACAGCCCTCAAGGCTGGGAAGTCCAAGCAAGGTGACAGTGTCCCACAAAGGCACATTGTTCCATGTCATAATATGGAAGGCCAGGGAATGGAGCCTTACAGCAAGGGTTCAAATGTTCTTGAGCATGGGGTTTCAGCAAAGTGCCCTTCCTGGTGACAGGAGTCCTCTGTCTGGCGAGCGCCCCTCCCCCTCAGTGCTTCTCAGGCAGGACCCCTCCCCTGCTGACACTCTGCCAGATCCTGTCTGGATCATGATCAGGATCCCATACCGTCACTTTAATAGAAATTACTTCCTGAGGCTGTGTGACCCAGATGCCTACTGTCAGGCCCTGCTCCCAGACCTTCCACACTGGGCACTGATTTTCCAACCCAAGACCTTTGAGGAACACATTCCTGTGTCCGTCTTGAGAGCCTGGCATTTATCAGTTTAGCCTAGGAAAGTAGCATTTCTCTGGGCCCCAGAGTGTGTAAAGGGAAGGGATTATAGTGAGTCTTCAGAGCCCTTCCTTTTAGATCCAGAAACTCTAAACAAGAACATTTATAAGGATGTAGTTATCAGGAGTCAAACTCCGACTTGAAGTGGGAAGCTTTTGGAGTTTGTTAATAAGTACATTGATAGAGAGTTGGCTCGTTGCTGGAAGCACCTTTAGGTACCAGGTGACAGCAGAGAAGTCTAGCCAGACAGTTTCTTCCCTCCCATCTTTCCTTGGCCTGGTGGGTAGCAGAGAAAACTTCCCTCTGGAAGTGTTTATGGGTCAGACCTACAAATTGTTCCTGGGGTTATTTCACATTCCGTTGGTCAGAGCCTGTTCACATGACAACACCTCACTCCAGCGAGCCGGCAAAAGGAGTCTGGCTGTGTGTGTAGGATGACATGGCAGGGGCTGGTACTTTCTGCAGAAATCTGTGCAGTGCAGAGAGGGCACAGCCTCTTCAGGGACATGTGTCATGATGAGATGGCACAGCCTCTTCGGTGACATATGTCACGATGAGTAATGGGAGAGGAAGCCACAGGGGTGAGACCAAAGGATTGTCAGGTTTTGGGCACTGTCTGAACTTTCTAAATTACTAACAGAAGAGCAGTGTCAGGAGGCAGAGGCAGGTGGATCCCTGAGGTCAACGCCAGCCTGGTGTTCTGTGAAGGAGGGCAGCTTGGTCCCTGCTTGTCAGCCTGGATGGCAGTGAGCTCTGTCCTTTTGTCTCCACAAGTGGCTGACACACACACACACACACACACACACACACACACACACACACACAGCCTACACAGGTAATAATAAGACCATTCAGACTCCTGGAAGTTCCAGGTGGCTCTGCTCACACTGGGCAGTGTGGTGCTGTGCTGCAGGTTGTACAGCAAACAGATCAGTCACCAGCCAGAAAACGAGCCGCAGTCCTGTGTGCTTCGTGTCTTGTAATAAGAAACACATTGCCATGCAAGAGGTCAGGGGACAGCTTAACATTTTCAGTGTATAGGAAGGAAAAATGTTTGCCTAAACAAAGACTACTCTAATCTCATATACTTTGCTTAAAGTGGATTTATGGTACCGCCTTTAGCATCTCCACTCTGCCCAGCTTCTCTAGGCCATGTCAGTACCTCCTTGGATGTGATCTCAGCTCTGCATGTGGGAAGCCACAGTTGACTGAGGTGCCAATATTTAGTCTTTACAAAGGTTTCCTTTCTGAGGCCCCTACTTTTAAAACAAACAAACAAACTCAGTGCTTAAGAGCACTGGTTGTTCTTGCAAAGGGTGTGAGTTCAATCTCCTGCACCACATGGTGTCTGGCAACCATTTGTAACTCCAGTTTCAAGGGACCCAACACCTTCTGACTTCCATGGGCACAGGGCACATATATGCAGGCAAAACACTCATGCATACAAAATAATTGAAGGCGTCAGTTTTTCTGCCCTCCCCTCCCCCAGGACATTGTTAGCAGCAACTTAGGAGGGAAGGACCTGAACCCCAGTGGCTCAGGATGGCCAAAGCCTTTCATGCCTTCAGCCTGTATGCCCAGGATGTTGGCCATTTGCCACATGAATTACCTAACTTGAAAAACTCAGTAAAAGTCAAGAGTGCCCTCCTCCATCTCCACATTCTCGTGTGCAGAAACCCCTGTGGTGGTGGCACGGACCAGTACGCTTGTCGGTCACCCAACATAGCAGGAAAAACAGTAGATGACAGACCGCAGCCACACAAACTTCAGGCAGCATTGTTTCCCAGAAGTTGTTTCCCTCTCTAGGATAATTCATTCACCCAGAGGAGGAGGCCCCGCCTGGCTTTCTGCTGTTAGGCCAGAGTCAGCGCTAGAGAAGCATGGCTTCCTTCTGGTGGGGCGTTGTGTGCATCAATCAGTGCCTCTTACCAGGATCTCCAGGCCCTCAGAACCCGGCTGTGAGCTGGGTTCAGCAGCTGATGGAGCACTCAGCCTCCAGCTGTTGGCTTGCACTCCTTAGCCCTAGCCCCGTTACTTCCCTCATTGATCTCTCCCTGTCTATGGTCAGGATGAGGTCTGGCCAGGAGCATGTTTCTGCATTCATTTTTTGAATTAATTTATATCCAGGAATTGAAAGAGTGATGCTGACAAGAAGTGCCCTTAATGGTGGCGTTGGCTGTTGAAATGGCTTTCCTGGGGAAATGGCCAGTGTGGCTCTGTGGGGACCTCAGCCTGCTGTAGGGCTTTAAGTCTGTGCCATCTCTCTAAGCATGCCACCACCAGTGGGTCTGTGGAGGGCTCAAACCTAGCAAACAAAGCAGGTGATTGGATGAGCCAAGGCAGGTCTCCCAGGCCATACACACAGGTGTCTTGGGCATCATGGCCTGCAGAAAGAAACAGACATTTAACTTTGTTCAATCACAGTACAAGTAAGTGGTACACACTTCTTCAGCTGGGATCGCTCACTGTGCACAAGAGTTCAAATTAAGTATCGTCCTTAACTGTGTTGTTGTCTCTGAGGTTGAGTTTTGAATTTATAATGAAGGGAATTTTACCTTTGGGCTAGTATTTTGGGGGAACATTCTAAACAGCATGAGCCACTAAATAGTGCTGCTGCACCAGGCATGAGGACAGAATTAGAACCAGACAGTCTGGGCCTAATGAGCCCAGGGTTCTAATTCTTATCTTAATTAACCTACACTCACACCAAGCTTTACAAAGAAAAACCAGTAATGAGCTGGTGACTCGCATCAGGCTGTTCTGACAAACTCCCCGCAGACAAGGAGAAGCCTGAAAGGCCGTGGAGTCAGAGTCTGGCAGCTGTGCCACATGTGGCCACTCACACCTCTTATTACAGCCCTTGGGCAGCTGAGGCAGGAGGATTATGAGTTCAAGGCCAGCCTAGTGATGTAGCAAGACCTGGTCTCAAGAGAAAAGGATGAACAAGGGCTGGTGGTGTAGCTCAGTAGGTGGGAGGGAGGTTTTTTGGGTTTTTTTTTGTTGTTGTTGTTGTTGTTTTGGGGTTTGGTTTTTGGTTTTTTGTTTTGTTTTATGTTTTTTTGTTTTTGTTTGGTTTTTCGAGACAGGGTTTCTCTTATAGTCCTGGCTGTCCTGCTACAGCCCCTCTATAGTCAGCCTGTGTGGCCTGTCACCCCCTTCTGTGGACTCTGCAGAGCATGAAACATCTGCTCACTCCTTGGCATTGTGCAGTAAAGTAATAGGTCCCCCAAAGCTGTCTGCACTCCCTAAGCAGCTGTCTCCAGAGTGAGCTCAGGTGATAGAGGACTGACTGGGCTTTACCCTCCAAAGCGCTCATAGCTTCCTGTGCCCCACGTGTTTGCCCCAGACTGCTTGGCCATCAGCCAGACCCCTCGAGACTTTTTATATCTGGGCCCATGATCTCTCCTTTCCTTTTGGGACAGCAGAGAGAGGGAGAATTCATGGTTTCTGTGGGCGAATCCACCAGAGCAGAACAGAAAGACTCTCCTGCATCTGCTTGGGTGCCCTGTGCCCTTCATGAGCAGGTCACGGTGCTGCGAACCTTTATCCCTAGCCCTCTGCAGGCGGCAGGAGGCTGCTGTCTGGGGCTTTACCTGTGCACCCCTTGTGCCCATCTCCGTCTTCTGTTCTCCACTTAGTGGCGTGAATGTTTCCTTCCCAGCCAGCATCTGGGGTGGCACCTGGAGCATCTGCCAGGAGACAAAACCAAGGCACACTGCAGAGTGCATCTCCGGCTGTTGTAGCGCAGCGCAAGCTCTGTGCTGCCATTGCCCTTCCTGTGACAATGTCACTGTGAGTCAGGCCTGTCAGGGCACATCAGTGTATTGGGCTGACCAAGGCCAGTGTCCACCCTGCATGCACTTTTCACCCTTTTCCTATCTCTCTGAACTCACTGGATGTGTGTGTTGTGTCCTCAGGACCATGCTGGGGCACTGGGTTGCATTTCCCTCTGAGGGCCCTAGTAGGTGGTCTGGGAACAGGGCTTGTAGTGGGGTATGAGAGATCATAGAATGGTCAAACCATTTCTGCCGGGTCCCTGTTTGCAGGAGTGCTATGTATCGGTGGCAGTAGGTGGCCATGCTTGAAGCAGCATTCTCTGAGGGAACCAGTCAGTCTTTCTCAAAGATGGCTGTATCAATCCACTTAAAGAGTGGCAGTAGAGTTCTCTCAGAAGTGGGAGAAGGGGAGCCAGCATTGCCACAGACAATGGTAGTTTCTGTATTTGGGGGGGTTTATTTTGTTTTTCTGTTTCTATTTAAGAACTCACTCTGTAGCTCAGGCTATACTGTATAGCTGCCCCCTGCCTCAGCTTCCCAAAGAACTGTGATTTGCAGGTGTGAGCCCTTAGCACAGTCCTAGGCTGTAGTGACTGTCTGAGATTATTACTGAGTGAGTGAAAAATGCAGACTTTCCCAAACATTTATGCCCAGGATTTCCAAAAGGCGCTGTAGGAGGAGACACAGAATGAACCTAAAATATCCATGCTGGATAGGAACATGACAAGACTGTCTCCCTAACTCCACGCCCCTCGAGCCAGAGGCCACCCCATGTTTTCTGAGTGGAAGGCCTTGTGAGGTGCAGGCCCCGTACACAGCCACAGCAAGACAGTGGAGTAAGGCCAGCTTCCTCCTGAGAGTCACCCACACTGCAGTTACCCTACCTTTCAGTTGGTTCAGGGTCACCCAGTAGTGCTGCTCTGGGCTGTGGATGTCTTTGGACCACTGCAGCATGTCTTTTGCACGGGGATCAGTCAGGACGAACCCCACAAACTTCCTGGTAAGTGCGTAGTAAGGACTTCCAGAATAGACTGTGAGGTTATGGGGTGGTTTTTGTTTGAACCGTGTGTTTGGAGATGTGTAGGTATTTTCTTCAAGGCTGGGCTTCGAGGAGCTTTGGCCTGTCTTGGGTTTGGTGTTCAGGGGTGGGATCACCCCAGGAGTGATGTTTTTCCCCTTCCACTTGGTTCTGATGTAGCGGATGATTTCTTTGTTGGTTTTGATTGGGAATTCCTGTCCGCAGAGATTCATGACATAGTGCCAATGAAACACAGAGTGGGTGAGGCCCCTCATGCAGCTAAGCTCTGCTTGCAGCCTCCTGAGGCCGCCATGAACCACCTCCTGTGTGTGTGATGAAATAAAGATGTTTTCAAAACAGTCCACAAAGGTTTGCATGGCACTCTTAAGCTTCTTTGGGGCCTTCACATCAATGTGGACACAGTAGACATTCTGAGGTGCATAAATCGCTCTGAGAAGCCGCACAAACATGGCCAGCTCCTTTTGAACATGGATAACATACGCCAAAGAGAAGTTCCCCTCTTCTGCAGACAGGGGCCTGCTTATGAAGTGCAGACCCCGTACCATCCTGGAACAGTTTCCGGGTGTACGCAAATGAGCAAGTATTTCAGAGTTGGGAGGAGGTTTGCAGAATTGTGCAATTTGGGGGGCTGCCTTCTTCCCCTCAAATAAAGCTGAGCACAGTTCATCTGGATAGAAGCCACATTCCGCTACATCTGAGGTAGGGGGCTCCTCTTCAGCCTCCTCAGGACTTGGGTTTCGTAAGTAAAGAAAAAAGAAGGCGCAGATCACGCCACACACCACAAGTCCAACCTTTGTGGTCCGGAGCTGGCTCATGTTTGAACTCTCAGCATTCTTGCCACCACAGTTTGAAAGTTTTCTCTTTCAGTTTCCTAAAAAGACAACAGAACATTTAGAGTCCATACACACACACACACACACACACACATACACACACACAGCCACTGGTGACTCTCTGAACACATATTAACTGTATGTTCTTATATGTATCACTTGGGCCAGAGGTGCAGCTCAGTTAGTGGAATACCTCCCTGGCATGCCTGAAGCCCCCCATTCCTGTGAGCCAAGGATGGCGTTGTGTGTCTGTTAACACTGCACTGGGGGGTGGGGGGAGGGTGAAAACAAGAAGAACGGAAGTTCAAAGTCATCCTTGGCTGCACAGCAAGTTCCAGTGATCAGGGGGTGGATGGATAGGTAGATGGACAGATGGGAAAATACCATTTGAACAGAACTTGCTTTGTTGACCTCTTTCTTTCTCTCTTCTTTAGAAGGCCCTATTATGTTGCCCAAGCTGATCTTGAACTTACAGATTTATGCAGTTCTCCTGTCTCAGGTTCCCAAGTTGCTGAATTGCAGGTGCACGCGGCACACTTGGGTGTAATTTGTCCAGTTTTAAATGTGTGTACACTCTGAAATTGTCACCACGTCAGGGCAACTTTCCCCTAAGTTTCCTCATAGCCCTGGGAGCCATCTGTCTTTCTACCCCATCTTGCAACAGCCATTTAAGTGCTGTGTCCCTGGACTAATTTGCATATCTGCAGTGAGGTGTAAGTGGAATCCTGCGTTGGATTCTTGGTGGGGCATGGCTTTTCCTGGTGGTGATAGTGATTCTGAGAGTCAGCCTGATCTTGGCAGTTTTAGTTTTTTTCATTCCTGAGTGATACCTCATCTCATGGTCGCACACAATTATTTGTTCAGTGTCCATGAACACTTGAGCCATGTTTAACTCTTTATTACTACAAAGATGCTGTAAGCACCATGTACAAACCTTTGTGTGAACAGATTTTTTTTTTTAATCTCAAGTGGATGTGGGATAGTGAAATGGCTGTCTCCCATGTTGGGTGTATAGCTTCACTCTGGGCTTTTGCGGGTCAGCACAGCAGCAGGCAGGAGAGTTCCCTACACTGTGTGTGTTGTCAGCACTCCCGTTTCCATGGTAACCACCCTAATTGGCTTACAAGTGGTGATTCCCTGTGGTGTCACTGCTTGTCCCTGATGACTATCACTGCTGAGTGCCCTCTCGTGAGTTAGTTATTCCTTGTAATGTACGTCTTTCCCTGTTAAATTGAGTCTGAATCTTTCCATAAAGGATTTGAACAACAAACTGTGAGCAACCTTGTGGTTACAAAGTTAAACCTGTTCAAGTGAGCTGATGAATTGGTTTTAGGCATTAAAATCGAGGTATGTAACGATGTCTCTTGATGCCAAAATGGTGACCTGTCTAGAACCGCAGTAGGAATATGAGCAGGTGCAGCTGCAGCAGACAGTGCTGAGAGCGCATTAATGAGATGACTGCTGCATACCATGATTGGCCTTTTGCATCAAGGGAGGAAGGCTGTCCAGGTGAGATGTCAGGAGGTCTTGGTGTTTGTGACTCCTGGTTCTTTGATGCCATAAAAGTCATATTGTGGTGGCGAATGGACTCGCAGGAGCTCTTTGCCTTAGGTCTGTGACTTGGGGGCAGGCAGAGCCCTCAGTTTCTCTCAGGTTTCGCAGCCTTGATGGCTCTGTCTGTCCTGGATGTTTTAAATACCACGTTGGTTTTCATTGTAGTTTCTTACCACCTAACATGCTTTGAAATCGAAAGTAGCCACTGGTCACAGATTCAGTCAGCAGCTGTCAGTTGCCGAGAGCATTGAACCTTAGGGGCTCCTGTTCGCAAGCAGTTATACAGCTTGCAAGGCCTACCTTCATGAGCACTCTGACGGCTCACTGTTTCATGTCTGGTCCCCAGAATAAATGGCCTCCCCCCTCCCACCCTCACTATAGAAATCCCCCAGGAAGGAGGGTCCTTGTTGAAGTAAACACTTAGGATTCTTTGTTGTTTTTATTTTAGGCTTTACTTATTTTCAGCTTGGTTTGGTTTTTTGAGGCATATTCTCACCATGTTGTCCTGACTGGCCTGGAACTTGCGGCCTAGGCCAGGCTGACCTGGAACTCAGAGATCATTGCTGGGATTAAGAGCATGCGCCACCATGCCCCGCTAAAGCTTATGAGTTCTGAGCAAGGTACACGGTACCCTAGGGCTTGGTGCACCCTTCCTGGTCTTGTAGCTTCTGCCAGGAAGAAGGTTCGGTGGCTTCTCAGTTCTCACACTGGCAGAGTGTGCCCCCCATAAGTCTCATGCTGTAGCCACACCCCAGGGATGGCTGTTTCAGACATTTATATAATTAAATGAAGACAGTCCCAGGGGTAGCCCAGTGTCCTTCAGGGCACTCCCTGGCCTAATGGCTTTCTGCCTTTTGTAGGTAGATGAGAGCAAGCTAGGTCTTTCTCAGCACCTTCCCTTAGTCCACGCCCAGCTGACAGTGGGGTCTGCCTGCGTCATCCACTCAGACTCCACTGCCCAGACAACTGCTACTTGAGCACAAACCCATCAATTGTTTCTATGTAGTGTTCTGTCATAGGTTCTGTCATTTGATCAGCAGTATACAGAGCCTTTCCCTGAGCTTTGCTTCCAAAGCCCAGCTTGTTGCTTCATTTCTCGCACTGAGCCTGCAGCCGTGAAGGCTGAGGATGAACCGGGGAGCCAGGCCAGCTGGGTGCCACCTCCAGAGTGTCCTTCTCTTTGCCCTCTAACTGGCGTGGTCACCAGCCTGGGACTTGGTTGGTCCCAGACCCTGTGTGTCAGAGTTCCCTTAGAGCTACTTTTTGAGCACGGTGACACCAGCCACTGTAGCCACAGCAGGGCAGGTTCTCTTCTGTCATCTTTGTTGTCCCTGGACTCAGGGCAGTGTCCACAGCACTCTGAAGTTGGTGCTTATAAACTAGACACATCATGTTAGTGGGCTGACTTGAGCCTGTTCACTACGATGGCCATCATGTACCGGTTCATTCATGTGTCTACAGAGGTATGCTTCTCTGTTGGGATATCCACTCAGAGCACACACAGCTGCCACCAAAGAAACAGACTTTGGCTGTGGCCTCCAGGCTGACCTAACTAAGGGTTAAGATATGGTGGCTTTTTAACTCCTGTAAAGTGTCATCTGTTGCATGCTGTGGAAATGGTTTTCTTTGGCTTAAAGCCAAAAGCCATGGACTGTTTTTGAGGGGAAACTGATGCCCACCTGCCATACATCACTGATGCTGTGTTTACAGTCACAGGCAGCTGAGAAAGCCTGTCTCCTTCAGAACACGCACGTGCTGCCCTGCTGTCCACCATCCCTCCCCACCCTGTTAGTGGCACACTCACCAGTGCAGTTCCTGTTCCTGGTGGGAGCCTGGGCAGGTGCTGGCCCAGCCACCTCTCCTCTCACCGCTCCGGTGCGTCCCTTGCAGCTCCTGCTTCTCAGAGTCGCCTGGCAGGCTGTGTTGCCTTTGCGTCCCTGGGGACTTGTAGTCTTGTTGATCCTAACACATTGGTGGAAAAGACAGCTGTTGTATTTGGTCCCTGAGAATTCTTCAGGATTGTTCACCTACCAGGAAAGAAGTGGGAGGTGGCACGTAAAACAAAGCAATAAGAGGTGCTGACAATAGCTAGATGAGGGAGGAGGATGCAGCCTTTGCACTCTGAACATGACATACCATGTGGGGCGAGGTGCGGGCTCAACCCTCAGACTCAGAGCCCGCTGGTTGAGCTGATGGTTTCTGAGATCGTGGTCACATTCCTCATGTGTTCTTTAAAGCCAGGTGTGGTAGCACACACCCCACAATTCTGTTTGTGCATAATCCCACAATTCTGTGCTTGGGAGACTAAGGCAAGCGAATCTCTGAGTTCCCAATTAGCCTGGTCTACATAGTGAACTCCAGGCCAGCCAAGGCTACATAGTGACACCCTATCTCAAAAGCAACAAAATATTCTCTTTAAAACAGGAAGCCGATTTTTCAGACACTTTTATGTTTTTAGGTTCACTCTGGATAGATTCTTTTTCACATTCCTTCCTTCCTTTGTTCATTACTCTGTGTGTGTGTGTGTGTGTGTGTGTAGGTCAGGACTACTTGCAGAGGTCAGCTCTCCTTCCACCACGTGGGTGTTTTCAGTAGAGAAGTAAAGGGGGTTAGTCATCACCCATGGGTGCCTGCGATGTGGCTTGGTGACAGAGCGCTCATCTGGCATGCATCAAGCCTAGCCCATGGGTGCCTGCGATGTGGCTCGGTGGCAGAGCGCTCATCTGGCATGCATCAAGCCCTGGTTCTACCACTTGCAGAAGAGAACACGGAAGGGAGAAGTGTAACACTGAAGAGTTGTCCGCTCCTGTGTTTTGCTTCCTAAGCTAGATGGCGTGGTGGGTGGGTAGTGTCTTCACCTGCTGGTGCAGCAGCCCTGAGCAGGAGTGTGTAGCAGCCCTGCTGAGCAGGAGTCTCTGTGATCTTCAGGCCTGACCCTCATTGAACCCTGTACAGGGAGAGCAAGTAACAGCTTGTGCCTATGTGGTGTCAGACTCCATCTGTCCAGGCTATGTTTCTATCTGCAAGAATTTTAGAAAAGCAGCCAGGCGTGGTGCACACAACTTAATCAGTAAAGGCTAGCCTGGGCTATAAGTGAGGCCTTGACTCAAGATATAAGGTCTGAGCATGGTGGTTCTTGCCTATGGCTCCAGCACTTGGAAGGCTGAGGCAGGAGAATTGCTGTGAGTTCCAGGCTAGCTTAAATTAAGTACTTCTCAGCTAACCTGGTAAGACAGGTAAGAACCTGTCTCAAAATAAAAGGAGAAAACGTGTTACAAACAAAATGTCTCCATAAGTCGTCTCTGGCTGTGCGTCAGCCCTGCCCTTCCTTCCCACTAGAGGTGGCCTGAGGTCTCCATGTGTGGAGAAGAGCTGGTTGGCTGCTTCCTTCATCTTACTTGCCCCTTAGGGTGCATCCATCATGGCCAGAACATGTGACATGTGGCCTGGAATAGACTGTCCCAAGGGACAATCCTACTTAGTTTAGGTCCAAGCAACTAATGTCATTGAATGTTAATGAGCCTTTTTAGGGTTTTTGGTTTTTTTGGATGGAGGGCTTTGGGGTGTTTTGTGTTTGTTTGTTTGTTGTTTTTGCTTTTGAGTCAGGGCTTTGTTGTGTAATCTGTGTTGGCCTGAAAGTTCTCTGTGTAGCCCAGACTGGCCATGAGCTCATGGTAGTTCTCCTTAGTACCTAAGACAGCTCATTTAAAAGAAAGAGGTTTATTACTTATGCATTTGTGTGTGCCTGCATGAGCTTATGTGCACCACTTGCATGCAGGTGCCCACAAAGTCAGAAGGAAGTGTCAGATCCCCTGGAATTGTAGTTACAGGTGGTGAGCCCCATGTGAGTGCTAGGGACTGAACCTGGGTTTTTAGCAAGAGCAGTAACCACTGAGCCATCTCCCCAGCCCCACGTTCTTAATGGTCGGTGACTTACTTAGTTATCAAGATAGCTAAGTGTGTGTGTGTGTGTGTGTGTGTGTGTGTGTGTGTGTGTGTGTGT
>OU015742.1:62464933-62475034 GCA_907169655.1 Acomys percivali | reverse complement strand
AGCTCAGGGACAGACTTCCAGCGGGACCCCGAGCTCAGGGACAGACTTCCAGCGGGACCCCGAGCTCAGGGACAGACTTCCAGCAGGACCCCGAGCTCAGGGACAGACTTCCAATGGGACCCCAAGCTCAGGGACAGACTTCTAACAGTCTCAGACCTTGCTCCTCCTGAGGTTTTTCTTGCCTGACACAAGGATGGCAGAGGGGAAAAGGACACCTCAGTGCCATGTACAAAATAAAGCCCCCACCTCTAATATCTTTGCAAGAAAATCGCACCCTTCAAGGGGGGCAGTGGCAGGACAGGAATGACACCTTTTCCATCCCCACAGTTAAAATTGGAACCTCTATGAGACTGTTCATGGACGTAGGGTAGGACTGCCTCTATGGGCCAGTTCTAAAACCCTGCTTCTGGGCTGGGCAGATGGCTTGCTCAGTGGATAACGCACTCTCACTCATGGACCAGCATTTACAAAAAGCAGGTGAGCACAGTAGCCAGCCTTGTAAGGCAGAGGTGGGATTCCCAGGCATGGTGATGAGCTCAGGGTTTTGGGGAGAACCTGCCTCAGAAGGTAGAGTGGAGTGCACCCAGGGTCAGCCTCTGGCTCCACACATGCCTAGGATGGTACAAACCAGCACACTAAAGTCCCTGCTCCCAAACCAAACATGGCACATCTGTAGTCCAAGCCCTCCGAAGGCTGAGGTCAGAAGGTAACCAAGATGACAAAGCTGGCCAAGGTTACATAGCAGCACCTTGCCTCAGAAAACAACCCAAAGAAAGGCCCCCGCACCCACTGCACTCTGGTTTTCTGCTTGCAAGTGATGAGGCTTGGCCCCAAATACACTTCAAGTTTGTTCTGGGACAGTGTTAGGCTGAGTCTCGACATATGCAAACAGCATAAGATGTCAAATGAGCATTGTCCAAGAGAACCTGGGATGTATGACCTTTGTACTTATAAAATCGGAATAAAAGATTGTAGAAATATTTGGGATTTTGTTGTTTTTGAGATAGGGCCTCACTGTAGGCATATCTGGCCTCAACTAAAAAAATCTTGTCTCAACCTCCCAATTGTTAGAATTACAGCATACATAGTGAGTTTTTCAATAAGAATTAACCATAGCTGAGGATGTGGGTCCTGGGTTAGTAGTCTGCCAGGCATGTACACAGCGCTGGGTTCTGTCCCCAGCATATGATCTAGATACGACAGGCACTTGTCACCCCAACAGTTGGGAGATGCATCAGAACTTCAAGGCCATTCTTGGCCACATAGCAAGTTTTAGGCAAGCTTGGGATGGATACAAGAGACCCTGTCTAAAAGGGTAAGTAATGAGTTTTCATTGTGTGTGTTTCCAAAGCAAAGCTGAATTAGCTATTCTACTTCTATACACCACCCTCTTTTTAAGTAAAAAGGAAAGATATTTAGCTCTGTAACACAGTAAAGCTGATAAAGTATTTTTGAATTCAAAGTTCTGTGAAATGTTTGTGTCAGTCTCACATGAACTCAGCAATTTCAATGTCCTGAGCAGTCTGTAGTCTGGAGCGGCTCTCTGGGTGGTGGTTGTCAGCTTAGTGGCCATGCTGGCTAGGTAAAACACAACAGTCAACCCCAAAGTGTCCACTGTTTGGGCAGAACCCAATGGCAGAAGAAGCATAGGGCAGTTTTTCCTGTGGTTAGCGTCACCACATCAAGGTGGATTCATCATTGCAGGGCATCATCATTTTCTTGGAGACCTCGCAGGTTACTGCTAGGAATAGTCACAGTTTATTGTAGGAAACATAAGTATTTTAAATGCCGTAGTCAACAGATATCTGGAAGGTCTGAGGACCACCATCCGAGGTGCATCAACTTTGTTCATAGTTACCTGCTTCAGACCCTAACCTGAAAACACGTACAGCAAACAAGACGAAGCTTATTTCTAGAATTACTTAGTACTCTGTATGCATGACTGCTAGTATCAGGACAGAAAGCCTATATATAATAATCTTACAGAGTGAGATATTTATGTCTTAAGAAAAGTTTTAAAGAGTCAAATGAAAACCAAGAGATTATGAGATCAGTGGCAATAGCTCTTGAGTAGTTAATACAATTAACCGGCCATGGCCAGTTAATATCTCCTAGCAATATTTGAAAATCATGAAGAGTTTGTAATTATCTCTACTGATTCGTACTTTCTGTGGTCGAATTTTCTGTAAACCTGTCTTATATCCTAGATCATTGATAGAATTCTCTTTGTATTTTTTCAGGAGCAATTTGTAATCCCCAGCAAGGCAAAATTCTCTTTACTTCATCAATCATTTTTTAAAGGTATCTGTATCTGAATCAGCAAATAAGATATCATCCATATAATGATAAATTTTGCATTATGGAAACTTATGAATTATTTCTAATGGCTGTTGTACAAAATATTAACACAAGGAGCTAGGCAGTGGTGGCACACACCTTTAATCCCAGCACTTGGGAGGCAGAGGCAGGCTGAAAACTGTGTAACTCAAGGCCAACCTGGTCTACAAAGTGAGTCCAGAACAGCCAAGGCTACACAGAGAAAACCCTGTCTTGAAGAAAACAAAAAACAAAACAAAAACTGACACAAGGTAAGACTGTTTAACATTCCTTGTGGTGAGACTTTCCAAATGATCTTTTTATTGGACAGTTATTATAAGTAGGTACTAAGAAGACAAACTTTTCCCTATCATGCTCATGCAAAGGGACTGTGAAAAGGCAGTCTTTTAAATCAATTTCTATCATAGGCCATGACTCAGGTAATAATGAAGGCAATGGGGTTCTAGGCTGTAAAGAGCCAAGTGGCTAAATCATCTTATTTATGGCCCTTAAATCCCTGATTTCTTTTTAAATAACAAACATAGGGGAATTTCATGGGCTGGTAGATTCTTCAGTGCATTGAGCATTTAGGTACTCCTGTACCAACTCTCCTAGTGCCTGTAATTTTATATTTATTTATTTATTTATTTACTTATTTATTTATTTAGTCATAGGCCATTGTTCCACACACACAGGCTTGCCAGTTAGCCATTTAAAGGTAGGGCACAGGGCTGGAGAGATGGCTCAGAGGTTAAGAGCACAGGCTGCTTTTCCAAAGGTCCTCAATTCAATTCCCAGCAACCACATGGTAGCTGTCCACCATCTATAATGAGATATCTGGTGCCCTCTTCTGGCCCACAGGCAGAACGCTGTATACATAATAAATAAATCTTTTAAAAAAAATAAATAAAGGTAGGGCAGTTGGTGCCTTTAAAAGAATAACAGCTGTTGTGTTCTGCTTATGTGCAACGTGGATATGTACAATCTGATAATACTTTTTAATATTTTTCTCAGAAGCATTCTTTATTTTATGGTTTGTTTCTGAGATTGGAGGAATATTAGTCTGTGTTTTCCATAGCTGCAACAAATCACATCCCCATAAATTCAAGGCTACAGGAGTCACATATGGCTTTAATTTTCCTATTTGTCCTAGCTGTATACACTTGACCCATTTTGTATTTTGTTTCACCTGAGATAAAGTTCCAATCCCTGGAAGCTGAATATTTACCTGCTTAAAAGGCCAATCTGGATGTCAATATTTTGGTGAAATTATTGTTACATCTGCTCTTATGTCTATCAAACCTTTGATTTCAATGCTATTTATTTTTATTTTTAGCCAAAATACTTGGTTTTCTGGTCTCTCCTGAATTTTTTGTTTTAACTACTAAAGCTCTTCTGTCCTTGATAGCATCCAAAACAATACTGTTTTTAACAGCAGGCATTAAATCTTTTAATTGCTCAGTGGCTGAGTCTCTGATGCTGACAGGGAATGATTAAATTTTTATTTTGGGGCCTTCAGGAGTCACCCTTAGGCATTTCCCAATGACCAAGAGCTACCTTGCCTGTCCCTTTTTGATTTGCATCCATGAGCCCAATACTGGCCTTTGCCAGACCTGCATACACCAAAAGGCTAGGGCCTTCTTTTTGGATTATCTCTAGAAAAAAAAAATTGCTCTGGGAGTGCCTTGCCTACAATCCCTTTTCAAGTGATATTACTTACCACAATTAAAACATCTGCTATTTTGATTTTTCTTAAAATTTTTAGAAAGTACTTCCCCTATCAGAGTAGCATCATAAGCATGACACCCAACATCTCTAATTCATTCATCTATTGGTGCTGATCTTTCCTTTAAAGGTCTAATTACACTTTTGCATTAATTAGCACTTTCGAAAGCCAAAGATTTGATTAGTATTTGACTTCTGAATCTGATACTATTCTATTTACAGCTGAAGTCAATCTTTGCACACACATACAAAAAAATCAATAAAGGCATTTTTGGGCCTTGTATAACTTTAGTAAATGACTCAGCCCTCTTTCCTGATTCTTCAACCTTGTCCCAAGCATTTGAAGTTGCTAAACAACATAGTGCCAAGGTTTGATCATCAAATTCAAGCTACTTTTGTAATTCAGCATATCGACCTTCACCTAGCAACTGATCTTGAAAAATAATATTAACACCTCTATCCCGAGCCCTATTTCATCATTCTATGGCCCTAGCTTTCTCTTTCCACCTTGTTAGCCGTTGTCACTGAGGACCAGCTTCCAATACTGTTGTTGCCAAATCTTTCCAGTCTTAGAGGATAATTCTGTTCTGAGTTGTCCATGAATTTAATCTGCTTCACATAGGTTGAATGCATATCATGTGAAGTGATTGCTTCCTAAATCTCTTCAAATCTCATATTTCTATAGGATTCCATTTAACTTTTTTTTTATAACCTTGGGGGTGCCTAAAGTCTGCTAGTAATTTTTGTGTATTAATTTATGTCTTTCTAAGGCTTGTATCTTATCAATCCACTTTTCACATAGGGTGTAACTATCAAACCACTTTTCATATATGGCAAAAAACCCACTACAGCTATTAAGAGTAAAATAAGAATTACCAGGCTGGTGGTAAATATAATCACTTTATGTCAATCTTAGTTAAGTCATTTATCCTTTCATTTTTTGCTTCTATTTTCAAGCCATCTAAAAACACTCTACAGGCTGGAGAGATGGCTCAGAGGTTAAGAGCACTGTCTGCTCTTCCAGAGGTCCTGAGTTCAATTCCCAGCAACCACATGGTGGCTCACAACCATCCATATTGTAATCTGATGCCCTCTTCTGGCCTGCAGGGGTATGTACAGCCAGAGCATTGTATACATACTAATAAATAAATATATATATATATATATATTTTTAAAAAATCTACAGGGTCCTAATACCGTTGTATTATATTTCTCATCCTTAAAGTGGGAAAGATTTTTTACTTTTAATATTACTTAGCTCTCTCCCTGAGGACTTCCTAGGTATCTTGCCAAATCTATTGGCTTCTCAATTTTTACACACCTGGCATGGATTTCTCTGTCTCTATGGTTGTACCATGCATTGGAACACCAAATGTTTTTAACAACAACAACAAAAATTATTCAATTTTACCAACAAAGACTCAGGAACCAGATGCTAGGGTGAAAGCCTGCTAGCTCAGAGACACAGAGAAAACGCCCAGCTAGCTGATCTTCCTCCACAGCTGACATCCCAGAAGAAATGCCCCCCTCCCATGCCATCTCAACCAACTTCCTTCAAACTGAATCTCCCTCCCTTCTACTTCCTGTATATCTATCCATCCTCCTGACTTCCTTTTTTTTTCTTCTTTTTTTTTCTGACTTCCTCTTATTCTGTTTTTTTTTTTTCCTTAATAATCCTGTGTTCATTTCCTGTCAACTGGTTGCTTGTTTTCAACCTATTGGTGACTTTATTTAATCCTGTTCACAATATTCAAGCTGAAAGCTCCTGCATTAAAGGTGTATGCTAAGGCTGAGCCATACCACAACTAGAAACAGTTTTTTTCCCAGTAAATAACACAATCTCAGAGTTCGCAGTGTGATCGCACAACCTCAACTTGCAGTCTTCTTAATCATCAGGCATCACAATGGTTGGAACTGTCAGCTCAGGGCCCTCTGTGACATCATCAGGGCCCAGCACTAGTTCCCCAGTCTTCTGGCACCACAGTAGACAGACCCACCATGAGCAGCTTCCGGCCCCACCTGTGGTCACCATGCGGACGCTGAGATGGTTCTTGTTCCTGCCTCTGTGCATCTCTTGTACCTGGGCATTCTTATTTTCCTCACTGAGGGAGAAAACCAAAGAAAGCCCAGGAAAGGTGCCATGCGGAGGGCATTTCCGCACTAGACAAAATGTTCCAGATCATGCCCAAAGCTGGCTTGGGAGCAAATGGCTCTGGCTTTTTTTCGTCATTATGATATATGTGATGCTGAAGCTTCGAGGAGACAGTGAGAAGAATAAGGTAAGGGGGCCTTGGTGATACCATAACCATTTGGTCTCCGAAACACAGGTTTCGGTTCCTAGAGCCAGGACTACCAGTGTCTCAAACTTGGACTTTGGCCAGAAAACCCTAGAGGGTCCTGGCAAAAGCTAAGCGAGTTTCTCGATGATGACAGCAGTCACCACACCCACAGACAGTGGGACAGTTGAGATGGGCTGCTATGCTGCTTACAATGTTTCTGTGAAGTAAGCTTTCTTTTTCCAAATTGAAAGTAGATTCAAGATCTTGTGGTGTGTGTGTGTCAGAACAGCTCATAGAGCCAGGCTCTCACACACACTCCAGGCAAGCTTTATTTTCATTACTTTTGACTGATGACAACTTTCTGAACCAAAGGAAATATTTTCTCAAGTAGAGGAAGTTTGAGGGTTATACTAGGATAAAGAGCAGTGACCAATGTTCCCCATAGTGAGTTGGCAGCTCTTCAGGAATCAGAGGGGCAGAGGTGCCATCTTAGACGCGGTGGTCAGGGGCTGGGAGATGTCTCCATCTGAAAAGTGCTTGCTGTGTAACCTTGAGAGCCTGATTTTAAACCACAGAAGCCACATAAAATCCAACCTTGGTGGCATACACCTGTAACCCAAGAGCGGGGAGGTAGGGACAGGAGGACCTTGTTAGCCAGCCAGTCCAGCAGAAGTCTGGCGTTCCAGATTTGGTTAAGAGACCTTGTCTCAGAAAATAAGGTGAAGTGGTGGAGGAAGGCACCCAGTGTCTGTCAACCTCCACACATGGGTGTTTACACAAGACAAGACATTCTAGCTCGAGCAGAGGCTGGCAAGCTGCCAGTAAGGAGCCAGGTGGAAATCATTTTCAGCTCTGCAGGCCATAGAGTCTCAGTGGCAGCTACTTCATTTCTGCCATTTGAGCCTGAGAACAACCACAGCTAAAAGGCAAAAACAAAAAACAAAAAACCTGAGCTTGGCTGTGTGCCAATAAAACTTTATTTACAAAAAACAAAGTGGCAGGCCACTTTGGTCACAGTTACATCCAGATTAAGTTTACATTGTGGTTCCCTTAGATGAGCTTAACTTTTGGAACTGTGTCTGAACCAGTGAGGCCACAGGACTCATTCACCCTGAATATCTTTTTTGACAGGAGCAGAATTCTACTAGCCTTCGAGGCTATCAATTTCGCTCTTCACCAAAGAAAAATCAGAATGTTTCCCCCAGCAAAGACTTCACTTTTAATACTTTAACCCAGCTCGAGATGGAACTGGTGAAATTTGTGTCCAAGGTGCGGAATCTTAAAGTCTCCATGGCAACTAGCAGTAACCCCAGGCTGCATGTCCCAGAGATACCTATGGACCCGCACAATAATGTCACAATCTATGAGATATGGGGAGAGGAGGAATCTGAGTAAATGGCCTTATAGCAAATATGAAAGACAATAAGTCAAGTGTTGACAGACAGTATCCAAACTAATAAAGACTATTCTGAAGAAGAGGTCCTCCATGTGAGATCTTTCTCCCCACCCCATACCCCCTTTTCTAAAATGAGTCCCAGTAGCCCTGGAAGCCACAACTCTTTTTCCCTTTCCTGAATCCTCCACAGGACTGCACAGGGACATTGCCAAGCACCGAACACTGGTCCTGAGGGTCTGCCAGGCCCCGGGGTCTGGAGGCTGGTGCTGATGTCATTGTCCTGGACATGCTTGGTTTGTACATACTATGTGAAGATATCCAATTCAGAATGATTAACTCCATCTCAACCTGTAACTTTAAAGATAGGTTTAAAACAACAGTGATTCTGGCCGGGAGAGAGAGTTCTGGGACCGTCTGCTTCTCTCAACCAGGAAAATCTTTCTATTCCTTCCATTCCACAGACCTTAGATATTGTAAGCTTCTTTTCCCTACCAAACCAGCAATTACACATGGATTTGTAGGGTAGAGAAACAGCTCGTTATAAGAGCATGCCTGCAGTGCCAGCGCTGGCAAAGGCTGATGCTCGGGGTTGCAAGTTCAAAGTCAGCTGCATGGAGTAGGCAGAGGAGGAGATTATCTTGTGTGGATCTGGGTTAATGATACAGATAAACTAAACAAGGCCTCTGAAATTAGTCTTTTTTTTTTTTAACATGTATGTGCCTGCAGTCTGTCTGTGCACTATAGGCATGCAGGTGCCCTCAGAGGCAGAAGAGGGTACCAGCTTCCTGGGAACTGGACTTAGAGGTGTTTGTGAGCCTCCTTGTGAATGCTCTTAACAACCGAGCCATATTTGGCTTGCTTTAGTCTTCAGGATGGGAAAAGTGGGTGTGGGGGGATGGGAGGGGCAGGGAGCTGATGGCGTGTTATTTCCCCACAGCACACACTGGAAAATCCACACACTGGCAAAGTAGTGATGGTAATGTTGAGAGGACTAATGGTCATTTCAATGTTTCCATATGGACAGATTTTAGGTCGTCTCCAGCCAGCCAGTCACCACACTTATAGCTGCCAAGGTATACAGCTCATTGGCCAAACCTAGCTACTGGCTGGGCTTGTGTGGCTTTGTAAGCTATTCATTGTTTTTGTATTTTTAAGTGGTTAAAAAAAAAAAAGCAAAGCAAATAATCCCTTGTGACATGAAAATCACATGCCAGTGTCTAAACCTTTCCAGAGCCCAGCCACACTGGTTAACTTAAATGCCATTGGTGGCTGCTTTGGTGCCACCAGGGCAGACAGAATGGCAGCAACAGAGCAGGGCACTAGGCAGAGCTGACTGGTTCAACACAGGAGAAACTTGCTAACCCTCTAGTCTGTGCTCCAATGAAGATGGCATTACCCCCCCCTCAGTTTTACCAAAGATACCCTGGTGGCCCTTGGAAAGAAAATTGAAATGTTGGGAGGCGTGCCAGGCAGCAAGCTGGGGACAGCCTCTAGGACCCAAGAGGGTGTCCCCAAATAACAGGAAGAAAATGGGGCTCCCACCACTCAGCAGAGGAGATGGATCCACCACAGCCAGGGCCTGGAAGACAGAATAGAGCCATGAGTGACAATGCTAGTAGTCCCTGCAGCAGCCTGGGAGATCCTTAATAGGGTACCTCTAGCCTGTGGGAAGCCTCTGCCCTCAGGGGACTGTGTTGTAGGCTCAATTTCCTTAACAATTATACTGTATTATGAACTTATTAAACAAGCGTACCTCCCTTATAATGTGACTACCCTAAACAAGAGGAAAAGGAGATTAAAGAAAACAAGAATGAAACCTGGGTATCAGTTCCTGGGAGCAATTCTCTTGATGCAGGATTTCAGCAGACCAGAAATTCCACCCAAGTTGCTGCTGGAACCTGGAGCAACCTGAACCCGGAGCCTCAGCCGGATCCCAAAGCCTTGAAGCTTTCCCTGGAGCGGTTCTCTGTAGGAGTGCAGGGATGAACAGCTAAACAATACTAAGTCCCAAAAAAAACCCAGCCTCCTGTTTGGGGGCATATATATACTTCCAGAGTCCAGTCAAGGATGTTTTTCAGCTGGCAACAACCAAGCTCCCCCACGAAGTGGTTCAACTTCTAAGTGGATACACATCCTGCCATGAGGTTTCTGGTAGTTTTCTTACATAGCAACAGAAAACAGTCCAATGTGTGGGTGCATACAACAAGTTAGTCATTCCACATGCTGCTTCTCATACCCTGACCTGTCTCTGAGCCACAGAAATGGCACCAAAGAAACACTGCTGAGGATCAAGTATGAGAAACTGTTCCTTGAAGTCAAGACCAGAAACTTCACTCGAGTCTTTGACCTACACCAGGTTGCTTGTTATTCTGAAAAATTCCAGAT
>OU015742.1:62421780-62457015 GCA_907169655.1 Acomys percivali | reverse complement strand
GAGTACAACCACAGTGTTAGAAGCAAGAAATCCTAGGACCAGAAAACAGCCTGAGCCACCTCGGAAGGCAGCATGGAGAGTCTGCAACAAATTAAAAATAGAGGGCTGATCAGGAAGTTTCACACATGATCTCTCATGCTTATCTTTGAGGGCCCTTGAACCCTGGGAGGCCAGGAAGATAAAAGGGACCATTAGAGAGGTGCAAAGGGAGCATAAGGAGGGGAGTTGGATATAAAAGTGAAGGAGGTATGGTGACAGACACCTTTAATGCAGCACTGGGAGGTAAGGGCGGGTAGACTAAAACAAAAAACAAAAATGGATTTTTGAGACAGGGTTCCTCTGTGTAGCCCTCACTCTATAGACCAGACTAGCCTCAGAGGTCTCCCTGCCTCTGCCTCCGAGTACTGAGATTAAAGGCATGCAACACCACATCAGGCTTATATCTTTTAATAATTAATAAATGTCAAGGTTATTATTATTATCACCATCATCATCATTATTATTATTTTATTATTTTTGAAGCAGTCTTTCTACGTAGCCCTGGCTGGCCTGGAACTCAATATATAGACCAGGTTGGCCTCAAACAGAGATTGCCAGGCAGTGGTGGTGCATGCCTTTAATCCCAGCACTTAGGAGGCTTAGGCAGGCGGATCTCTGAATTTGAGGACAGCCTAGTCTACAGAGTGAGTTCCAGGACAGCCAGGTCCACACAGAGAAACCCTGTTTTGAAAAAGAAACCAAAACAAGAAGAGAGGAAAAAAAAAACCTCACAAACATTGTCCAGCTTCTGCCTCCCAAGGGCCTGCACTGCCGTGCCTGGACTGTTTTTATCATTTGTGTGGGTGGGTGTCTGTCTTTCCTATCTTTCTGTCTGTCTCTGTGTCTGTATATGGGTGCCTACACTCCTGAAGAGGCCCGAAGAGATGCTTGGAGCCCTTAGACCTAGATCTATATGTGTTTGGTTTTGAGCTACTTAGTGTGGGAACACAACTTCCAGTCCTGGTTTGTTTGTTTGTTTGTTTATGTTTTATTTGTGACAGGGTTTCTCTGTCCTAGACTTGCTTTGTAGACTAGGCCTGTTTTATTTTTTAAAGCAGACAAATTTGACGGTGGACCCTCTCCCCTAGAAGGGTGCCCTGGCCTTTCCGTGGCAGCAGTGTATCTTGCCTGGAAGACCCTGAATCTTTCCGTTTACACCCTCCTGCCTCCCACTGCCCCCCCATCCCCCTCTCTCCTCACTCCCCCCACACCCCCTTTTCTCCCGCCGCTGCCCCTTAGCTTGTCTTTGTTTGCTTGATTCCCCTTTCTGACCTGTAGAAGGTGTGTGTTATGTGAGATAGCATCTGCCTGAAAAAAGACCTTGTGTGGATTCTTAGGAAGAAGAGAAGCCCCTCCCCCTCCCTCCCAGCCATGGCTACTTCCTGTCTGTGGGACCATCCTCCTGACATTTCACACACATGGACTCTCACAGTACATGGATAGCCCATTACATCTATAAGTATGTTAGTGTGGAGGGAGGATCCCATTCTTTTCAAAGATGGATACTATTCTACTGTGTGGATAAATTACATTTAGTTATCCATGTGTCCACTGATGGTCATTAGGGACTTTTGGCAAGCACCTGATGTAGCCCAGGCTAGCCTCAAAATCATGACCATGTAAACCAAGCCTCCTGAACTCCAGAATGACAAGCATCTGTTTCTTGTTCAGCCATTGAGCTCACTCTGACTGACTCATCCTGCTTCCTCCACAGTGGTCATATGATGACACTGAGCCTCACGCCCCTCCTCACTGTGCAGTAGGCTCCATGCAGCAAACCCTCTCTGGTTCTCCTGCTATCCTCCAGTGTAGACTGCTGGAGCCCCCACTCCGCTAACTCAGGCCTCTGCGAGACCCAGGCCCCTCCACTCAAGAAAAGCAGACCCCGCAGCTCAGTCTTCCTCTGTGTCTGCCAGGGGGAGTAAAGGAACTGGACCAGGGCTGGCAACTGCTGCACCTGGTGATAGTGGCACTTGGAAAGCAGAGGCAGATGGATCTCTGAGTTTGAGGCTAGCCTGGTCTACAGATCGAGTTTCAGACCAGCCAGGGATACATAGAAAAAAAAAGTGTCTTGAAAAACCATTTTTTGAGCCAGGCCTTTTATCCCAGAACTCGGGAGGCAGAGGCAGGCGGATCTCTGTGAGTTTGAGGCCAGCCTGGTATACAAAGAGAGTTCCAGTACAGCCAAAGCTACACAGAGAAACCTTGTCTTTAAAATCAAACAAACAAACAAAAAAAATGTATTGGTTTTTGTTTGTTTGTTTGTTTTTCTGGTCTACCTGCCTTTACCTCCCAGTGCTAGGATTAAAGGTGTCTGCCACCGTGCCTCATCGTTTGACCACTGTGGAGGAAGCAAGGTGAGTCAGTCAAGGGTGAGGAGTTCAGGAGCTCTGATCATTCCACTGAGCCCCAGTGTACAGCCGTGCAAAGCTTCAGTTGAACCCCAATGCTCAATTGCTTTACCTTCATTTTACTTTATTTTTATTTATTTATTTTAAGTTCTTCAAGACAGACTTTCTCTGTGCAGCCTTGGCTGTCCTGGACATGCTTTATAGACCAGGCTGGCCTCGAACTCACAGTGATCCGCCTGCCTCTGCCTCCTTAGTGCTGGGATTACAGGTGTGCACCACCATTCCCGGCCTTTCATTTTACTTTGTTTTTACATTTTGGAAAGCATTTGCCAAGTAGAGTGTTGGGGGATGGGTTTGTGCACTGTGTATTCAAATGCCAATTTCTCTACCCAGAGATCTGGTGGCGCTACCATTTCAATGAACCATTTCCCATCTTGATGTTGTGTAGAAATTATTTTCCATCCCCTCTGATTGGTTAATAAAGAACTGATCAGCTTACAACTGGGAGGAGAGTTAAGGTGGGACTTACAATCCCAGGAGGAGGGTCCCAGGTGGGTGAGAATCGCGCCATTAGTGGGCCACCATGGTTGGAATAGATGAGTGTCTGCCCAGGTTGTAGTGCTTGAAGCTTATTAATAAATGCTATGGGTTTCTGTGTCATTATTTGGAAGTTAGAGCTAGCATTAAAAAAAAAAAGCTTTGATTTTACATAGAGTCATCCCCATTATCCGAGAGAACGCTTCCCACAAACACACATCTCTACCCCAGGGTGCTAACATTTCTTCAAATGCTCAAATCTCATATAAAGTTGTTTAATGTTTTACACAGAATCCACATACAGTATCTATACACTACAACAGGGTGTCATATAGCCCAGGCTCTCCTTGAACTCACTCACTATGTAGCTGAGGATGATCTTGAACTCCTGATCCCCCTGTCTCCACCTCCTGAGTGCTGGGGTTACAGTGTTGTGCCACCAGGGTTGAGGTGGAGCTCAGCACCATGTTGGACAAGCACTCTATCAACTGAGCCTCATCCTCAGCCCCCAAAGGTTCTAGGATGTTCTCTGCCTTTCTCTTAGGGTCTGGCAATCCTTGGTGTCCTCTGGAAGATAGCCTCCAAGTGTCTCTGCTTTGGTGGCCACATGAGGTCCTCCTCCACAAGCACTGTCCCCCTGGGGTTCACCTGCCTCTGTCTCTTGTAAGAATGTCAGACATATTGAATTGTGAGTGTGTGCACCATCAGAGTGACACAGAGGACTTGAACTCAGAGTCCTGGGCACACCAGGAACCCCTGACCAACAGCCCCAGCCTATGGTTTGAACCTAGGATGACCCTCATAGGCTCATGGATTTCGAGTTTTGAATGCCCCAGCTCCAGATGTTTTGATGGAGGTGGAGCATTTAGAAGGTGAGGCCTGACTGGCGGAAGTCCGTTGGAGGGGCAAGCCGTCAAAGGTTATGCCCATTCTGGTTTCTCTGCTTCCTGGCTCATGGAGACATAAGGAGCCCTCTCCACTCCCTCTGCCTCTTTGAAACCAGGAGCTAAAATGCGCCTCTTTCCTCTAAGTTGTTTCTGTCATATAGTTTTGCACAGTGACATGGGAAGTTAATATTGGGGGAGGGGGGACACAAAGGGGCAGGAGAGATGGCTCAACAGTTAAGAGCACTGTCTGATCTTGCAGAGGGCCTGGGATCGATTCCCAGCACCTATATGGGAACTCACAGGGATCTGTAGCCTCAGGTTAGAGTGAGTGGCTGGGAAGATGTATATTCTGCCTTAAGGGGACTGATGTGGAGAGGGGCTAATCCCAAACCCTGTCTTAAAGGAACAGAAAGCCAAAGCCTAAGAGGGAAGCAGTCTAGTCTGAGAGCCCAGCACAGTTAAGCCAACTTCCCTTGGCCCTCAGGGACACACACTTACAGATGAATGCAGGTGGGGACCACAAACTGATGCTCTCTACATACTTGGCCTAAGCCCCAGAACAAGACCCAAGGTCTCATGGTCCCAAATCTAGGCCTGCACCCCCGCCCCTACCCCTTCATCCCCTCCTCAGGACCTTGCCAGAACTCCCTGGTGCAGGACCGATTTCATAGGGGAACATGAGTGCCTCATCCCTGTGGTCCATCTTCAGGGACAGTCAATCCTTTCATCTTGGTGACACCGACAGAGCCTACCTGGCTCCTCCTGTGGCTTGATACTCACCCAGGACTGTAGAGCGCTCCACACTAGGTCTCCACTCTGCCAGAAATAGTAAATATTTTAGGCTGTGCCGACCATCTGTTTCTGTCACTGTCACTCTGCTGTGTCGGTGACAGCAGCCCTTCGTTTACATGTTGTTTGTCACTGCTCTTGGGGCCATCTGGGCTGCAAAGCCTGAGTTTGCTGTCTGGCTTTTCACAGAGGCAGCTTGCCAATGCTAGCATCCACTGAGCACATTTGTTCTCTCTGGGACTGAGGAACAAACCCAGGGCCGGCCCTGCTCACACCAGGCCAGCTCCCTGCAACAAGCCTCAGGCTCAGGTGGATGAGCATCTTTCAAATCTGTGAATAGCACACAGCCCCACCCCCCCCCCCCTGCCCCCGCACCACCCCCCCCCCTCCTCCCTCCCCCCCCCCACTTTTAGGAGCTGCATTTTGCTTTCCTTCCATGGCACCTTCCCCCAGTATCTCCAAGCCCTGTGTGACCAGCCACCCAGCCCAGTCCTTGATGGCTATGCTTTGACAGGCAAGGAAACATATCTAAATCTTTTCTCTGAGCCTTGCAGACTACAGATCAGGCCTTGGAGGGGCACACCCCGCCCCCACCAGGCCCCATGCTGGCCTGCAGCGTTGTCTCCAGTTCCCTTGTGACTGGGTCCCAGCTTATAAGGCTGCAGCCCTAAGCAGCTGTGCTCTAAGAACTCCATGAAGTCATCTCTCCCCTTAATTATAGTTTACAGTAGCGTACTGGGAGTAAAGAATTTCTGTCTTGCCTGAGGCCATTATAGATCCAGCTGGGCTGGAGGAGGTGATGGGGGGGGGGGGGATGGCAAGATCCAGGAAGCAGCTCCAGCCCAGAGCCAGGACCAGTTTTTCTGGTTCCCAGCTCTCAGAGGTTTCCCCAGTTTACCTTTCTTAGCTAGAATCCCTATGGGGATTAATTAGTGTGGGCCCCCTGGGGCCCACAGAGAAGTCTCTTTTAGGGCCTTTCTTTTTCTTTCTTTCTTTCTTTCTTTCTTTCTTTCAAAGAGGAAGTAGAAGACTTGTGTCCCGTTGTCTTAATGCTACTGTCACCAGTGTCTTCTGACCCAGAAGGGTCTCTCATAGCAATAATGGGGCTTCTGAGCATAGCTCTAGGCTTTATTTTTCACAAGACACCTGAATGCAAACATCATGTCCCCACATGCTTTCAGATGCACTGGTGGACGCTTTCCAAATTTGAGAAGGTGCCAGTATGTGATATGATCGGTGCCCACAACCAAGCTTGCTGGGGGAGCACCTGCTATGAGGTACAGGCAGGGTCTTTGGGGTACTATAGATGCCCCAGACAGAAGCCCCAGAGAGCCATTTAGCTGGGACAAGAGGTAATGGAGTTCGTGTATCAGGGAGAGGGACACAGGAACCAGTAGTGACATCAGAGAGAAGCTGGATAAACCAGGTGTGGAGCCCCAACAGAGCCTGTAGTCCCCACTCCCCAGGGACTCTTGCCAGCCCTTCCCTCAACCAAGCATGCCTCTAATCCAGGTACTTGAGAGGTTGAAGCAGGAGGGGTGGTGCAAAGTCCAGGACAGCCTGGGCTATATAGTGTGATCCTGTCTGAAAACAAAAACAGGCTGGGGGGGGGGGTGTAGCTCAGGCAGGGGTGCTTGGCCACACTCGTGGGTGTCTGTGAACTTCTCAGAGCATAGTGGTCTGCTAGAAATGCCATCAGATGGAATAGTCAATGAAACGCACCTCTCTTGGCTGTGAGCAAGGTCGGTTTTCACCGTCACTCTACACACATAATGCCCAGAACGTAACAGTGGCCCGGGCTGGGGTGTAGCTCTGTTGGTAGAATGCCTGCCTAGCATGCAGAAGGCCCTGGGTTTGGTTTCCACCACTGCATAAACCAGGCGGGGTGCTACACGCCTGTGACACCTGCGGAAGTAGAGGCCAAAGGATCAGGAGTTCAAGGCCTGCTTGAGGCCAGCCTGGACTACCTGAGCCCCTATCTCAATAAACAAACAAATGAGGTTCAGTCCATCTGTTCTGTGAGCAGTAAGGACAGCAAGGCATCCTAGCCAGAAGGTAATTAAAAAGCAATCAAAACATTGTCTCGCCTCCTCAGTGGAGGGAGAGTTAGGACAAATGCTCTTTATGTTTTTGAGTCAGGGTCTTAGTATGCAGCTCTGGTTGGCCTGAAGCTCACTATGGAGACCAGGCTGACCTTCAACTCACAGAGATCTGCCTCTGCCTCCTGAGTGCTGGCAGCTTACTCTTCTAATTAGAATTTGGACACGTGTGTAAGTTCAGCTGAGAAGCTCTCACTGGTGCTCCCGGTCCCTAACTCTGTACAACAAGCCAGGGAAGAATCTCCTTCACAGCATGGACCCAATGGTTCCTCCACTTGCTCCTCCCACTCCCCTCCCCCCATACTTCCCCTTAGCCCCCAGAGCCAGGCCTGGTGTCTGGTCCCTGTCACCTCCCCTCAGGCTTCCCTGAGCTTGTGACTCTTGCCCCAGCTCTGTCTGCTTCACTTCTCGTGATGCACACAGTTTTCTGGTAAATGGGACTTCTAGGCAACTCCTACCTGGGATTCCTCTGTGTCAGAGGGAGCCTTCCAGAAGCACCCGCCCATATCACACAGAGAGCAGGGAGCATGGCAGCTTAGGAGGCCACAGCTGGGCCAGGCCATCTACTGCAGTTGTTTCAAAGTAAAGTGGTTGACACTTCTGTCATTTATTGAATTCCCTGGAAGACTGTGTGGACACTTACACTGTTGTAGAGTGGAAAATGTCAGCAAGCCACATGGCCTGAAGTCAGAGAACACCTGTGTTTAGCGGCAGGAAGCTCAGCTCAGGAGAGGGATGGTGTGGTAGGCTGCCATTCCTCATGAGAGGTATGAGGGCCTAATGGAACAGTGGACCCTGGGAGTGGGGCAAGGGGAGTGTCTACCCCATATCCCATCCTGTGGCCACACCTTCATTTTACTTGGTCAGGTTAGGTAGGTCATGTGGCCACAGAGCCGTCCAGAAATGAAAATCCAAACTTCTGTACTCTGCCTTCTTGTGACACCGGGTAGTAGGCCTCCAGGACAGAGTCAACAGGGAAATTTTTAAAAGATCTGTATTTGCTTTAATTGTGTTCTGTTATTCTATTGTATCGTAGAGATGTGGTCGCATGTAGCCCAAACTGGCCTCACACTCTGGTATTTGGATAACTATGGCCTTCAACTTCTGGTTTTCCTGCCTCCACCTCCTGTGTCCTGGAATCATAGGTGTGTGCCACCATATTTTATTTGACATCTACATTTTATTTTTATTTTATGTGCATGTTTTGCCTGCATATATGACTGTGCACCATATGTCTGCAGTACACAAGGAGGCCAGAAAAGAGTGTCAGATTCCCCTAGTGGCCACATGGGGGCTGGGACTCAAACCTGGGTCCTCTGGAAGGGCAGTCAATGCTCTTAACTGATGAGCCGTCTTTCCAGCCCTTAGCATCTGTATTTTAAGAGCAAAGTTTACCTAGAGGATTGTCCGATGACATCCTCCCCTACCCCCAGTGTAACATCCAGATGTGTCCCTGGCACTGAGGAGTATGTTCTGGAAAGGGCAAAACTGTTTCCAACACCCAGTACACTCAAAGAATGAGGTAACCACCACAGCTTCTGAGGCAGGAGAAGCAGGAGGCAGGGGGAAACTATGGCGTACTCTGTGGTTCTTTGATTTCTGTCCCACATGCTGGAGTGACCTACAGCACAGAAACATGGAAATGGCTCTGTACGTGAATTCAGACAAGCGTGACTAAACCCAGAACATCCTCAGAGCTCCACAGGAGACTAACTCACAGGCATGTGAGAACATGGTGACTGATGATGTTCCAGTGATCATAGGAAGGCACGGGGGGGGCCAAGCAACATATCAGACCAGTTTAGACTTAGGGAGTTATGCCAGGGTCACTGAGCCAGCCTCCTAGCTGCTCTGGGCACTCTGTTTAAAGAATATAAATGCCATGAAGGCTTGTATGCCTATAAGATAGAACAGGGGCCTTGCCACCTTCTCTGAATTAAAACAAGAAGAACAATTGCCTCTGCACAGACCATCTGACTCCCTCACCACATACCCTGGGTTCTAAGAACAAGACAGCGTCCCATGGCACTTGGTCTTCAGTTGGTGGTGTTATTTGGGAAGATTTTAGAGGAGGCAATTCAGTGGAGGCAGGCTTTCAGAGTCTAAAGACTATGGGACTTCCAGTTCCTTCTCTCTGGTTTGTGCTTGCAGTCCAAGAGGTAAGCTCTCAGCTTCATTTTTCTTGCCTGCGGCTTGTCATGGCTCTGCTCTTCCTCATGGACTCATCCATCTGGACCTGTAAGCCAAAATAAACTCCCTTCTTTTTGAGCTGCCTTTGCTATTGGCATTTTACCAAAGCAACAAAAAAGTATCTAGCAGGGAACATTGGTACCAGGAGTGGGGTGTCTCTGGGAAACAACCATCTATGTTAGTTTGGGGAAAAGTAATTGAGATTTTTTTTAGAAAAAACCCGGATGGTGGTGGCACATACCTTCAGTCCTTGCATTCAGGAGTCAGAGGCAGGCAGAACTCTGAGTTTTAGGAGAGCCAGATACAGAGAAACCCTGTCTGAGAGAGAGAGAGGGAGAGAGAGAGAGAGAGACAGACAGACAGACAGACAGACAGAGACAGAGACAGAGAGACAGAGAGAAACAGAGGGAGAGAGAGACAGAAAGACAGAGACAGAGTTAGACAGTGACAGAGGCAGCTAGAAAAGTGAAAAGTGGTTGGACAATGCAAGTAGAGATTAAAGAGTCATTCTGGTAGGACGGATCCTGGAAGACAGCAGTGCTGAGAACCATGTGGACTCAGCTCAGGAGGCCTCAGAGGGGAACAGTGTTAGCTTTGGCAAAGAGTCTGGCTGCCTTCTGCCTTTGACCTGAGAACCTGCCTGTAGCTAACTTAACAAATGTTAGAAACTTAATGTCGCATCCCAGGAATGTGCTGGAACAGAGGCTGTAATTGCTAAGGAGATTAGAGACTTTAATGGTCTGATTGGATCAAATGGAAGCATTCTCCCAGGCCAAGACCCCACACAGCACTTCCAATTGGTGAAAGCAAAGGCCTAAGACATGTTCTGTTTCTAGAAAGAAACTGGGGGGAGGGGGTGGTGGGGGAGGGGCAGCTGTTGCTAATCAAAACTTCATTGGTGGAAGAAATTTCAAAACTTGACATTGACTCTGTGGCTTGGTTATTACTAACAAGCCTTATTTGGGTCTTGGTGAAAAGGTACAACTGGGGTAGAAAGAAGGACAAAGTGTAAGGTTTGGAGACAAAAGTAGCAAGAAAAGGCTTCATGTTTCTGTTGAGGCAGAAAAGAGGCTATAATTGCCAAGTGTGCCAGGCAGCTAAGTTTCCAACCTGTGAAAAGGAAGGCCAAGGCTGCTGATATGGTTTTAAAGGGTGAGGGTCCAACTCAGACTGGCCATGTCATCCACTTGGTGTTGACTTTAGAGACAAAAGGACGTAAGAGTAAAGGGATCATAGATTTTCCTCCTGTAGCTTTAGAGAGCCATTGACGCAAGGCAGCATGGGCCAGAGGAGTCCCTGCATAAATGCCCCAAGAAGGTAGAAAGCCATTTTGTGATGTAGTGAAAGGCTGGATTACATTGAAGACCTTAAGATGTTGGCGATGCCCCAAACCGTGGTATAGCTGCAAAGAAGAGCTGCAGACAGAAGTCAAAACAACTTTAAAAAGAGAGCTTTGCTGCCAGCAGCAATGCCAGAAGGGTGGAGCCATCTAAGCTGGGCGTTGTTAGACGTGGAGCTACAGGACTTTGGAATTTGTTCTGCTTGGTCCAGTGCTTCCTCACTATGCCTCCCATTCCTCCCTTTTGAATGGTAATGTATATTCTATGCCATAATATGTTGAAAAATGTAATTTGCTTTTTGATTTTTACAGAGGGTTACTATGAAGAGATTGTCTTTAGTCTCAGAAGGGACTTTCAACTCTTCAACAGTGCTGGGACTGTAGAAGGCTAAGGATTCTTTTGAAGTTGGACTAACACATTTTGCATTATGTTATGACCAGGAACCTTTGCCGGCCAGGGAGTGGAATGTGGTAGTTTGAATGGGAATGTCCCCCATAAGCTCATAGACTTGAATATTTGGTCTCCTATAGGTGGCACCATTGAATGTTTAGGAGGTACAGCCTTGGAGAAAGAATGTCACTGGAGGAGGACTTGAGAGTTTAAAGACTTTGTGACATTTCCAGTTGACTCTTGCTTTGTGCTCGTGGGGTCAAGATGTGAGTTCTCAGCTTCCTGTTCCTTGCAGGAAGTCAGCAGCTTGTTGTCCCGCCTCTGCTCTGCTGACCTGGACTCTCACCCCCTGAAACTATGAGCCAACAGGAACTCTTCACTAGGTTGCTTTTGGTCATTGTGCTTTACCACAGCAAATGAGAAGTAACTAGTGCAATACATAAGCTCTTATCTCAACTAACCACAAAATCAGGGCCATGCAAGATGGCTCAGCAGGCAGAGGCGTTCACATGCAGGTCTGGTGGCCTGAGCTTCATCCCTGGATCCCACAAAATAAAAGAGAAAACTGAGTCCTGAGAATTGTCCTCTGACTTCCACATACATGTGTCTGCATAGACACACACACAGACACAGACACACAGACACAGACACAGAGACACATACACACACACAAACAGACACGTAGACAGACACACACACACATACACACACACACACAGAGACACATACACACAAACAGACACATAGACAGACAGACACACAGACACATACACACACACAAACAGACACATAGACAGACACACACACACATACACACACACAGACACATACATACACACAAACAGACACATAGACAGACAGACAGACAGACACACACACACACACACACACACACACGAAACACATGCCAGGCATGGTGGTGTGTACCTTTAATGCCAGAACTCAGGAAGCAGAAGCCAGTGGGTCTCTATGAACCTGGCCTACATAGTGAGTTCTAGGACAGCCAGAGATACATAGAGAGTCCCTGAACCAGAAAACAAACCAACCCCAAAACAAAGCAAAACAACAGGAACCCATCTTAACTTGTATGCTGCATTACTTTTTCAGTATAGAGATAAAACACTGCAGCCAAGGAAACTTATAGAAGGAAGGGTTGATTTGAACTTTGGCCCTAGAGAGTTAGAGTTCAGATGTCAGAGCGGAGGCAGTTGAACAGGTGCCAGAAGCTGGAGGCTCACATCTTGAACCGCAGATGAGAAACAGTGAGCATGGATCTTTCTTTTATTTTTAATTCTATGCATATGTGTGTGTGTGTGTGTGCCTGAATGTGTATATGTGCACTGTGTGTATGTATGTGCACTGAGTGTATGTATGTGCACTGAGTGTGTGTGCATGTGCAGTGAGTGTATGCATGTGCAGTGAACATGTGTAGGTGCACTTAGTGTGTGTATGAGCGCTGAATGTGGGTAGGTGCACTGAGTATGTACACGTGCACTGAGTGTGTGTATGTGCATTGAGTGTGTGTAGGTGTACCAAGTGTGTGTATGAGCACTGAGTATGTATAAGTACACTGAGTGTATGTATGTTCACTGAGTATGTGTATGTGCACTGAGTGTGTGTATGAGCACTATTATGAGACCTTAGTGGCCCCAGGTACCTCACGAGGACAGTAGGTGTTGGCCTCAGCGAGGTGAGGCCCCACAGTCAACCTTGGTAAACATTCGATGCCCTGACAGCCATCAGGCCTCACTCCTTGTTTGACCTTATAAGATTTGTCCCCCCCTCCTTCTTCCCCTAGCACCTGAGTATGCAGATGAAGTATCTTCCTACACCCCTGTTCTGGCCACACAAACTTTGCCCCAGAGACCTCGCCCTCTCCCCGGACCTTCTCCCCTCTGCAATAATCTGAACCAGCTCTCTGAAGCTATTCCTGGGCCTGTGTTGTTTGCCTGTGCACTCACTGACCCAGATCCTGCTTGCACCCTCTGGCCCCGGCTAAGCCAACCCTCCCTCCAGTCCAGCTTGGTGCACAAGGAGCCTGGCTATGCCAAGGTGGCGAGACAGACATGGAGCAGCACACTGTGTGCCTGCAGGAACCTACAAAGGTCAGGGGATGTGCTGGATCCCTTGGAGCTGAAGTTATAGGTGGATGTGAGCTGCCATGCGGGTGCTGGGAATCCCCCAGAGGAACAGCCCGTGTTCCTACCTGCTGAGCAATGTGGAGTCTCGAAACCTCAAAGCCCGCTGTGTTTATCTGGCTTTTCTTCTGTCATAGTCCAATCTCACTGCTAAAACCGAATACCTAAGAACAGCTAACTAACAGAGACTAGAAAAGCATCTACACTGTCGTTTTAGGTTTGTGTTCTGTTTGTTCTGCAGTGCTGGGAATGTACACCAAGACCTGGGCCTTGCATGTGCTCTACCTCTGAGAGTCTGGGGGTGTATCTGAGCAAGAGGCTGACCTCTGCTGCTGTGAAGCCATGGTCTTCCTGCTAAGCTGTGATGAGGTGGAGGGCACCACACTGGGGTAGAATGCCCACGCCAGTGCTGGTCTCTCTTCTTCAGCCTATAAAGTCCACTAACTTTTGGCTTGCAGACTAACTCAAGTGCTACAACCCCAGGGGGTGGTGTCTGGCTCTGTTTGTGGCTTTGTAGTTCTTTTGGGGGCAGAACTCAAATGCAGAGGATGACCTTGGGTGTCTGATCCTTCTGCCTCCTCCATCTACAGGGTGTGGGGATTGCGCATGTGTTCTGTATGTTTATATGGTTTATATAGGTTTTTTCTTGAGACAGGGTCTCTCTGTGTAGCCTTGGCTGTCCTGGACTCACTTTGTAGACCAGGCTGGCCTTGAGCTCACAAGAATCCTCCTGCCTCTGCCTCCCGAGTGCTGGGATTAAAGGCATGCACCACCACGCCCAGTGTATGCTTTACTGGTTAACCTTGGCAAGGACTCTTCCAATGTAGTCACATTCCCAGCAGACCTTGAGTGCTTTCATAGTCCCATTTCACAATGGGGAAACGGTGGTGTACAGGGCTTGGGAACCCCTTGTGAGATGTCACAACAGCAGGCGAGTGGCAGGGCTTCTCACACTGGCAGCTAGGCTGCAGAGACATGTACTGGCCCCAGGGCCTCTGTAGCCTTTTACTCTCAGAGACACAAAGGGTGAAGGAGCAGGGACAAGCTTGGGTGCTCACCTTCTGAGAGCCTTTCTCACACCTGATTGGAGGTATTCCGTGCGAGGTCAGGTTCTCACTGCTTCTATGGTTTATAGCTTGAGCAGTTAGTGTGTCTCGGGAACCCTGTTGTTAACTTCTCCTAACTAAATGGAGGAGAGGCTGTGACCTCACCGCTGGGAACAGCTGTCACTGCCTGGTGCTCAGCTGTACTTGGCTAAAGGTGGATGGATGAACACACCACACTGGAAGCTGCTCTGGAAAAACACCTTGACGTTGAGAATTCTTCTTGCGGGTCCTCTTCCTCCCTCCCTTCTTTAAATGCCTATGTGAGTGGATGCGTTTTCTTTCTCTTATTTTATTTTGGTTTTTTCGAGACAGGGTTTCTCTGTGTAGCTTTGACTACTCCTAGACTCGCTTTGTAGACCAGGCTGGCCTCGAACTCACAAAGATCCGCTGCCTCTGCCTCCCGAGTGCTGGGATTAAAGGCATGCGCCACCGCGCCCGGCGTCTTGGTTTCTTTCTCTCCAGGTTAGCATCTGTCCATCCCCTTGTGGATAGGGTTAAAACTCAGCTTAATACAATCTAGAGTCTGTTAGGATTCAGCTTCATCTGCCTACCCTTGATGTCATTGCTCATCTGCCACAGGGGCGTGACCCTGCCCAGGCCCATATAAAAGGACAGCCCCTCCACGTGGGCTCTCTCTACCCTCTCTTCCTCTCTCCCCCTCCACCTGCTCTACCCTTTTACTTTCTCTCTCCCTCTTCTTCTTCTCTTTCTCTGGGGTACCCCTCCCCCCTTTCCTTCTTCCCCCACCCCCATGCTCACTTAATAAACCTCATATAATATAATATCTGTTGCCTGGCATCTTATTATCTTATCGTCTTACTTTTCTTTTTATTAATCATAACAGAGTCACCTGGGGAAAGAGTCTTACCGAGGGGTTGTCTAGAGCAGGTGGGCCTCTGAGCATGTTCCAGAAGCATGCCTTAATGCCCTTACATGACGTAGGTAAGCCCAGCCCATGTGGGTTGCCATTCCCTGGTATGGGGTTCCGGACTGCGTAAGAGAAGAGAGTGTGGCAGCTGAGAGTGGCATGCGTACATCCTCTGCTCTCAGCTGTGGCCCTGAGCAGTGCTTCAAGCCCCTGCTTCCTGCGGCTGCCAGCTGTAATGGGCCAGAACCTGGAGCACCCTGTCCCACTGCTCTGTTGTCCCTCCTCCCCCACTCCCTGCCCTGCTGTGCTTCCTGCTTCTGTCCCAGCATTTTATTGCAGAAACCGGAAAGAAACTAGAAAATGCCTTTTCCAGCCCTGGACTCAAAGTGCCTCACAGTTCTTTTTTATTTTCCTTAATTAAAAAAAAAGTGTGTCCGTGTCCGTGTCCGTGTGTGTGTGTGTGTGTGTGTGTGTGTGTGTGTGTGTGCATGTGTGTGCTTGTGTGTGTGCATGTTTGTGCTTGTGCATGTCTGTGTGTGTGTGTGTGTGTATGTGTGCGTGTGTGTACACCTGTGGCAATCAAAAGATAGTTTTGTGGTGTCCTGTCATGACACCTTTATGTGTATTTCAGGGACTGAACTCAGTTCCTCAAGCTTGTGCTGTCTCAGCAGCCTGTGGCCTCTCTGACATTCCTGGTGCTTGCTCTCTTGGGCTGTCCACATTTAGCACATCCAGAAAGAAATCCGCTGTCACTTCCCACCTCCACTGACCCCCAATGTTCAGGGCAGTTGCCCCCCAACCTTCAGATGCCCAAGCTGCCTCCTCCCTGCTCCCCTCCCCCAGACCTCCAGCCCACCAGGTGTCAGGGGCAGTTCTGGCTGCCTGGAATGGCCTCACATCACCTTGTACCAAGGGCCGGGCCATTCCCCATACCCCACATACAGCCCATGCCTATCTCCCAGACCCCCCACCAAATCTGAGCCACTGAAACCTTGCTAGAAGGGTCAGGGGGCCGGGGTGGGGAGGGGAGGTCTCTTGTTCAAACCCGTTCCATGCTCCTGGGGAAGACTCACCTCCTTAGCTTGGTTCACAAACCTCTGTTCTGCCCTCCAGGCCTCTCTAAACTCCAAGGCCCACTCATGGCCCACGATGCACGGTGGGCCAGCACTGGCCCCCAGGCCCCCTCTGCCCAGAGTGTGCTGGCTCCTTCTTCATGTGCCTCTGCTCCTGGCTGATTCTCATCTCTTCTTCTGTTCCCAGCTTGACACTTCCTCCAGACTTCCCTGACACAGCTTCTCAGACCAAAACCAAGTCAGAGGAAACCACTGAGTCATCCACCCCTCTTCCCTGGGAAGGGCTTGGAAAGCTGGATTGCCTAACAATATCCGGCCCTTGTTTCTGATGAGTAGAAACAGGAAGAACTCACGAATGCAAAAAAAGTTACCTGCTGCTGTGATCAGAAAATGTGTGTGTGGTATGTGTGTGTAGTGTGTATGAGTATGTGGTGTGTGTGGTACGTGTAAGAGTGTGTGTGAATGTGTGATGTGTTTGTGAGTGTGTGGTGTGTGTGGTGTGTGTGGTGTGTGCTGTATGTGAGAGTGTGTGTGTGAGAGTGTGGTGTGTGTGAGAGCGTGTGTGTGAGTATGTGGTGTGTGTGGTATGTGTGGTGTGTGTGTGAGTGCATGTGTGAGCGTGTGGTGTGTGTGGTGTGTGTGAGAGTGAGTGTGTGGTGTGTGTGAGAGTGTGTGTTAGTGTGTGATGTATATGAGACAGTGTGTGTGAATGTGTGGTGTGTGTGAGTGTGTACTGTGTGTGAGAGTGTGTGTGTGAGTGTGTGGTGTCTATGTGTGGTGTGGGCATGAGAGTATATGTGTGAGTGTGTGGTGTGTGTGGTGAGAGTATGTGTGTGTAAGTGTGTGGTTTCGGTGTGGTGTGTGTGTGTGTGTGTGTGTGTGTGTGTTATGAATCAGAGATTAATCAAATGCATACTTTGTTCGCACATAAAACTATCTCAAATGGAAGTTAATGGACACGGTTTGTCTTTCTCCTCAATGGATGATCAGTTTTCCCAGTGACAGATTGCAGGATCGTGATCTGCCTTTTTTTTTTTTTTTTTTTTTTAATGTATTAAAGAGTTACCTGCCATTTCCTGGGGGTCTGAAGTCCATCCAGGCCTGTTTTGTCTGGATGTATGTCTGTGCACCATGTGGGAGCAGTGCCAGAGGAGGCCAGAAAATGATCTCAGATCATCTGGAACTGGAGGTGCAAATGGTTGTGAGTCACCGTGTGGGTGCTGGGAATTGAACCCACCCAGGTCCTCTGGAAGAAGAGCCAATATTCTCATGCTGAGCCCTCTCTCCAGCCTCTGTTCGGTTGACTTTACATCATTGTTAACTGTGTTCCAAGTGCTTAGTGGACACTGCGGGGACGCATGGGATTTCTGGGCAGATGAAAGAGGTACCACTCTCAACCCAGACTGCTAGGAATTGTGCTGTCGACCTCCAGTACTTGCACCCACACCCACACCCATCTCTTCCCTCTTCTCTTTCCTTCTAAGGTCTTGCTCATCCTGAACACTAGTCTGAGCTATAGCCCCACCCCTCTGCTTCACCGGCATTTCATTTCACCCCTATGCACAAGACCAGACACATCTCTCACTTGTGGAATCACAGAACCACAGCTGAACAGGGCAGGTCTTTGGAGTGCCCACGGCTACCCTGCCTTATCAGCTGAGGCTGTTCAGCCACGGCTCAGGCACAACCATCATGATGTGAGAGTGGGGGGGGGGAAGGGCAGGTGCTGCCTGCAGAATGAGCCGAGAGCTGGAGGAGGAGTTAGCAGTGCCGAGGCATAGCTGAAGTCATCTAATTCATAGGCACAGAGTCAGGTCCTGAGAGATACTTCGATGGATCAATTGCCTGACCCTGCATCTTTTTGTCTGATTGTGTTATGATCACGGCAAGTGCAAAACCAGATCCAAGCTTAGAGATAGAAAGTAAGGTTTGGTCCCATTAGAGTGGTGCCTGCCTGTAATATCACACTCATGACAGAGGCAGGAGGATCACTACACGCTCAAGGCCAGCCTGGTCTACGTAACAAATCTCTGTGTAAAACAGAAAGAGCCAGGCACCTTTAGCACTAACACTGGGGAGGCAGATGCAGGCAGATCCCTAGCTTCTTTGTGTAATGAGAGCCTGTGTCAAAAAGAGAAAAAGAAAAACAGAAAGAAAAGGAGAGGGGGAAAAACAAGAAGGAAAAAACAGAAGAGAAGGGAAGGGGAGGGGAGAGAAGGGGAAGAGAGAGGAGGGGAGGGGAGAGGAGGAAGAAGGAGAGCAGAGGAGAGGAGGGGGAGGGGAGGGAGGGGGGGGGGGAGGGGGGGGAGGGGAGGGGAGGGGAGGGGAGATGTCACCACTCATTTGTGACATCCATCCTTTAAGGGGTAAAAAAAAAAAAATGCCTTACAAGCAAACTCCTAGCATTAGTTTGCCATCTTGTGGTTAAAGTCTGGTATTGCATTCTTCCCGTCCTTCAGACTCATGAGCTTGGAGGCAGGATTTGGAGAGATAGGTTTAGGGCTTTCTCTCTGAAATCAATTCCTGGTCCTCCTAAACTCAGGCCACAGTTCTCAACCATACAACTGAAGACTTGTTTGTCAGAGTAAAGACCCATGGAATTGGGAACTAGCACTGTGTCTCAAAAATGTGTGTGTGTGTGTGTGTGTGTGTGTGACAAAGAGAAAGATCTTTATCTCTGTGTCTACATGTATATATCTGTGCAAATATAATGTATATATGTACACATGTGTCTTTGTGTATAGGTGTTGCGTGTCTCTATGTGTATATCTATGTATGAGTATGTGTGTGTACATATATATGTGCGTCTCTATGTGTATATCCGTGTATAAGTGTGTGTGTGTGTGTGTGTACACATGTCTCTGTGTGTATATCTCTGTATAAGTATGTGTGTGTGGTTTGTGGAAATTATTTTTAGAGGAAAGCCAAGAACATATTTCTTCAATGTTCCTCTCAAACCAAGAAAACCAAATATCCAAGGGGTTTTGGACTCAGACAAGCAGTGATTCTCCTGCTGGGTTTGGAGGGCACTGCCACCCTTGGATTTCTTTGCACATTTTTTGAGGGAGTGGGATTTTTGGTGGGAACGGGGTTGCTGGGACAGCACCTATGGCCTCATGCACACACTCCTAGCCTTGGCCTTCCTTCAGAGAAGAAGAAGCACGAAGAAAGCAACGGACAAGATTTTTTAATTGACGTCTTAAAAAAATTAATGAGTTAGTTAGTTAGCATACATTATAATGGTTTTCTTTACCAAAAAAAGAAAACTGCTGACAATGTCATGAATTTTCATGTCATCTGTGCTCAGGACCATATTAACCATCCTGTGGCCTTCCAGTCAGCACATGTTTGCACAGTTCTGGGGTCTGGATTTGAAACACAGAGCCTGGGGCTCCAAGCTCCAGGTGGGGACTGACTGGGAAAGGCAGCAAGTCCTCAGGGTACTCCAGAGTGGGCCTCAGGAATGAAGCCAGTGAGGCCAGAAGTCATCCCTCCCCCCACACCAGGCTCCTTCCTGCTGATGGCGTGGTCCCTGCGCTCCCGGGCATGTGTCAGGTGTGCAGAATGTAAGGCATCTGGCAGAGAGCTTGCCCAACACTCCCTGGGTTTTCAGAAGAGGAAACTGGAAGGCTGAGGGAAGAGGGCCTTGCCTCGGGACACTGCTCGCCTATCTGCGCTGCGTGCAGCAGCTGCAAACTGTATGTCTGAGGTCACAGCCCTTCATCCACATCTGACAAACAGCTCATTTTCAGGCAGGAGCCTCGAAAATATGTACTTTATAGCTCTGCTATCTCACCTTTCCAGAGGCCTTGCTAATAGCCCTATTGCCACTCTACAGATAGGAAATCGGCTTGGGGAGATTAGCGTGATGCGAGAGGGGTGTCCAACACAGAATCTGAGAACATTGTAAGATTTTATTTTATTATATTGTAATTCTGTCCAGTTTTCAAGTGTGAACTTTATAGATGGCAACATAGTGTCCGATTGCCATGTAAAATAAATGTATGTATGTTCTCACAACCCATGGACAGCCCAGCCCAGTAAGGCTAGGAAGAGGTGGGAGCTGACCTGTCCCACTGGACTCCAAACAAGGAAAGGGTGGTATCACCACTGAAGTGTGTGGTCCCCACACAAAAGGCTCTGAGGTCTCCTTGAGGTGACCTGAGAAAATGATTTGCTAATCTTTTGACCCAGAAAGCCCTTCAAAGCATGCAAAGCAAGGGGTTCAAATCTTCATACTGACTTTAAGAACCTCAGTGTGACGGCCAGGCCTTTGAGGGAGCACTTACCTGAAATGCCACCAAACATCTGAAAGACAGCACTTTAAAGAGGCAATGTCTGCTATCCTGGTGATGGGATGGAGTCGGCAGGCATGCCCAAGCCTAGAGGTAGCGCTGGACATAGGCTCAGTGGCCCAGAGAGTATTGCTTTGAGTTTGGATGTAGATTCTCCGACCATCAAGCATGCCCAGTGCACCCAATGGAATCCATGTGTGTCCGCACCTCCTGCCACGTGGAGGTGACCCTCTCTACAAAGGAACAAAGCCAGAAGAGGAGTTTACACTGAAGAAAAAGATGGGGGTAAAAAAAATCTTAGGGCATGGAGCCTGGTGTGGTGGAACTGATCTTTAATCACAGTCCTTGGGAGGCAGAGGCAGGGAGGCACTTTGTGAGTTCAAGGCCAGCCAGGGCTACATAATGGAACCCTGTCCAAAAAAACAAAAACAAACAAAAAAACAAGAACAACAAACACTTTATGACACAGAAATGAGGCGGCATAAATTAAATGCATATTTAAGGTGGGCCTGCTTTTTGTTTTTTGAACACTGAAAACAGCACACAGTGGTACTCTCTACCTACACAGCTGTGGCTCTGGGGACTGTAGCTCTGGTTTAGTTTTGAAGGCGCCTTAAGAGAATGAGGACCCAGCCACATTCCAGCAGTTCCGAGGCAACAGGCTGGCTTGGGAAGCAACCACAGAAAGGTTGCATGCTGTTCTGCAGTTCCAGTGCAGTAGGCTGGTAGGGTTTGCCCAACAGGGCTGGAGGGTGCATGGGCCTAAGGCTTGCATGGAAATGTCTAGAAGCATCAAAACTGAGCCCACAAGCTCTAGTCGCTCTCTCAAGTCCCACATGACAGGAAATATGGCTCTTTGCCCTGGAGAAAAGTAATAGAATGGCACTAGGCCTCCCAAGCACACAGGTTCTCAGGCCCCAGGTTGGAGAGCGAGGATTTTGTCACCCAAGAGGTCTTGAGAGTGGGCCCTGGTGGTCCTAACAAGCCAGGCTCAGCCACCTGCCCTTAACAGGACGATCAGAGAGAAGAATTGTAATGGAACACAGAGAAAGGAGATTTATTCAGTGTGGCCACACTGAGAAGAGCCAGCAAAGAGGTCTGGTGACCCCCAAGTTCATCTTCAGGGCCCTGGCAGCGGGGGGTGGGGGGGTGGGGTGCGGTTAGGTTTAAACACTGGACAGAGGATGGGCAGCTAAACAGACTGGTCAAGGGGTGTCCTGCCTGTCACTGGCCCATCGTTGACTGTGCACGCTCTTCCTGGAAGACAAGCTCCTGGGCCGGCTGCACCAGGCTTCAGCCTTCCCCTCCCCAGCATGGAATCCAGGGAAATTTTTTCTTCTTTGGGATCCACTGTTTCAGTACAAAACCAAAGAATGGGGAAAAGTGGCTTTCCAGAATGTTCCTCCTTGCCAGGACAGAGGCATTCCAGCCAGCACAGGAGTAATTTCCCAGATTCTTGAGGGACAAGGTGTCACACTTGAACAATCCTGCCAGAGAGGAGGCAGAGGCAGGAAGGTAAACTTCGTGAAACCCTGTCTCAAAACAAACAACACAGACCTCCCTGAAGACGAGGGCATGAGGGTGAGGACCTCCATCTAGAGCACCGACATGTCCTATGGAAGCTCCCTTCTGGGAGGAAACTGTGAATCGTTGCCATAAACATTTCTCTTGGTTGGCACTGCCATCCTCGGTGCCATTCCTACTATTCTCTGCCCCTGGGATGTTTTGTGCTGTCTGCAGACAGAGCCACGCAAAAGAAGCAGGAAGGGAGAAGGGAGGGAAAGATGGGGAGGGAGGAGGAGGGGGAGGAAGAGGAAAAAGGAGGAGGGGGAGGAGGAGGAAGAAGGAAGAAAAGAAAAAGGGGGAAGGGAAAAGGAGGAGAGGTAGGGAGGAAGGAGAGGCTGGGGAGGAGAGGAAGCGATAGGAGGGAGGGAGCAAAGAAGAGGAGGGAGAGGGACGTAGAAGAGTAGGGGAGGAGGGGAGGAGGAAGAAGAGGGGAGGAGGAAGAGGGGAGAAAGGGTGAGGAGGTGAAGACAGGAAGATGGGAGAGGAGAAAGATGGACACGAGAAGGGAGGAGGGGAAAGAAAGTGGGCAGGAGGGAGAGAGTAATGAAGAGGAGGGGGGAGGCTGAGAGGGGAAGAGCAGGGAGACAGGAAGGAGAAGAGACGAGGGGAGGAGAACAGAAAGAAGCTGCTCTCCCCCAAGCTCATCCTAGCCTGCACTTCAGCACCTTGCTCACGCTTCTGTGAAATATGGATGCTCTTCGTCCCCCACTTGAAGATACAGTGAGATCTTTGCAATTTGTGGTTGTGGGAGTCCTTGAGTTTGATCCCCAAAAAGGTATGTGATGACTCAGCCGCCCAGTGACAGACTACCTGGTCACCCCAATAGCTATCTTTACTTCCAGTGACTAGAGCTGTGTGTTTCTTCACTCAGTGGCTTTTTGATGGTGTGAAGCCAGTAGCAATCTACTTCCTTGTCCTATCTCTGACTTCCACTCTCTCTGTGTTGCTATTTATTTATTTTTGCCAACTTGACACTAGCTAGAGTTATCTGGGAAAAAGAAACCTCAACTAAGGAATTACCTCAGTCAGACTGGTCTGTGGGTGTGTCTGTAGGGCATTTGATTGATAATGGATATGGGAGGGCCCAGCCCACTGTGGTCCTGGGTTCTATAAGAAAGCAAACAAGCAAACTGAGCAAGCCAAGGGGAGCAAGCCAGTCAGCAGCACTCCTCCATGGCCTCTGCATCAGCTCCTGCCTCCAACTGCCCTGACTTCCCTCAGTGATGGACCAGCATGACCTGATGGGTGTGTACACCAAATAAATCCTTTCTTCCCAAACTGCTTTTGGTGAGAATATTTTATCATAGAAACAGAGAACAAATCAGGGTACCCTGCCTCTTGTGTGTCAGAGGGTCTCTGGCTATCTGGACAATCTCCTAGGGCACAACATCCCACCTTGCAGTCCTCAACTGCATTGTTGGAGTATGCCCTGTATTCTTAGGGTGCCCACAAGAGGTTCACATGTGAGCGTTTTGGGTGACTTTTGTTTTGTTTTGTTTTTCGAGACAGAGTTTCTCTATGTAGCCTTGGCTGCCTTGAGCTTGCTTTGTAGACCAGGCTGGCCTCGAACTCACAGCGATCCGCCTGCCTCTGCCTCCCGAGAGCTGGGATTACAGGCATGTGCCACCATGCCCAGCCCTCCATGTTTTGGGTGACTTTGCATCTACAAAGTTTGGCTTTTTTCTGTTGTGTAAAATAAACATACATACATACATACATACATACATACATACATACATACACACACACACACACACACACACACACACACACACACACAAACACACCATTGTGAACACTTTCAAGGGCCATAACTTAAGTCCACCAGGAAAACCTGTTAATCGGGCAAAACTGGGCTTATTACCCCTCCCAGTTCAGGTCAGATCCTTGTGGGTGGAGGTTCCTGCTGGAGAAATTAGGAGGTGGTTGTCATCTAGTGGCGGGGTACTGGCTCAATGGGTTTAGTCAAAGTGGCTCCTTACAATGGGAACCTGGTTGGGACAGGGCAGTGTCTGAGCTGTCAGCTGAGGAAAGACGAGCTTTGGGGACAAGAATTCATTACCTTCCCCTGTAGGGATGGTATTTCTTGGAGCCAGCAGATTGGGGACTTCCACCTGATCTAAATTTTGCTTGACACAGTAGTTACATAACAGTTACTATGCTTTGGTTTATTTTAAGACAGGGTGCCACTCTATCCTGGAACTCATGCTGTAGCCAAGGCTGACCTCAAGCTCACACTCATCCTCCTGCCCCAGCCTCTCAAGTGCTTCAGATACAAGCCTGCCTGAGGTACCTTGTCTGACTAAAGTACTACATTATAAAAGTCTCACACTTTGTGCTCTATCCTACAGGCCAAGCCACCTGGATATATTTTTGGCAATGACAACCACACCAAAGACTAGCTGTTTCAAGTTTATCTCCAGACAACATAGTCTCTGTCTCTGTCTGTCTGTCTGTCTGTCTGTCTGTCTGTCTGTCTCTCTCTCTCTCTCTCTCTCTCTCTCTCTCTCTGTCTCTGTCTCTGTCTCTCTCTTTGTCTCTCTGTCTCTGTGTCTCTCTGTGTCTCTCTGTCTGTCTGTCTGTCTGTCTGTCTGTCTGTCTCTCTCTCTCTCTCGGATTTTAGATTCAAAAGCCCAGCATTAAAGATCCTAGCTCCTGGGCTGGAGACATGGCTCAGCAGCATAAGAGCACTGGCTGTTCTTCCAATGGTCCTGAGTTCAATCCCTAGCAACCACATGGTAGCTCATAACTGTTATATACGTAATAAATAAATAAATCTTAAAAATAAAAGATTCTAGCTCCTAGCTGGGTGTAGTGGCATACACCTATAATACACCTGTAATTCCAGCACTTGTGGAGACAGAAGCAGGTGGATCTCTGTAAGTTCAATGCCAGCCTGGTTTACAAATCAAGCCCAAGACACCCAAGGCTACACAGAGAAACTCTATCTCAAACAAACAAACAAACAAACAAAGAAGATCCTAACTCCTGGTGCTGGAGGAATGACTCAGTTGTTAAGAGCACACCCTGTTCTTGCAAAGGACCCAGGTTCCCAGCTCCTACATGGCAGTTTACAAACCATCTCTAACTCCACTTTCAGAGAATCAGATGCCCTCTTCTGCCCTCTGGTAGCTCCAGCACACAGCAGTGCACATAAACTCACCCCACACACATACATACATAATAATAATAGTAATAATAATAATAATAAATAAAATAACTCTTTAAAAAGTAGAGTTGAGCCAGGCATGGTGGCACACACCTTTAATCCCAGCACTTGGGAGGCAGTCCCAGGGGATCTGGTGCTCTCGTCTGGTCTCTGTTAGGCACCAGATATGCACATTGTGCTCAGGCTACACGTAGGCAAAATACTTATCAATACAAAAATAAATAAATTGCTTTTAAAAATAGAGTTGACTAGAGGTTTCCAGGGACTGGGCCTTGGAGTGAGGGATAAAAGGGGAGGATGGCTGGTTTCAGGGTTAGGTAAGCAAGAGGAATAACTTAGTATTCTGTAACATGATGTGGCTGACAATTAGTTGTCTATTTCAAAAGACCTAGGAGAGAAGATTTGGAAAGCTCCCAACAAAGAAGTGGTGGATATTGGAGGTGCTAGGTACACTAAGGACCCTGCCATGACACGGTATAGACAGGTATCAGAGCTCAGCACTGCAGAGCTGGGCGTGGCCAAGTGGTGGCGAGCTTGCCTACATTGACTGAGGGCCTGTTCCAATCCCCAGCCCAGGACAGGAAGGAGGAAGTGGGCAGGGAGGGAGGGAGACAGGGATTGAGAGAGGAAGAATTACACTATACCCCATAAAAATAAATATGAAAAATTATCATGTGTCAGTTGTTTCTTGTTTCTGTTGTTTTAATTCTGCAGGGCAGGGTTGGAGCGATGCCTTGTCCATTGCTAGCTTTTGCTGTGCTACCATGAGTCCTAGAGTTCAGATCCCAAAACTCATATCACAAGGTGGGTGTCCCTGCATCCTGCAACCCCAGCTCTGAGTGAGACAGAGGCAGGAGATTTCTGGGACTTCTTGGCATTTAGCCTAGCCGAGGAAATTTGAGCTCAGGGTTCAAAGAGCGCTCCTGTCTCAAAGGGATAGGTCGCGTAGTGATAAAGGAGGACTTGCTGCCCTCTTCTGGACTCTGCACACATGGTCTTCACACATGTGTATATATACACTCACATACATACACGCATTGAAAACAAATAAATAAATCTTTTTAAAACATTTACAGGACAAGCCAAGTGCCACTCTTGCACTTGACAGATTTTATAAATAGTTATATATTTGCATGACTTTCAAGTTAACAGCCCAAATCTGGTGGTCCTGGTCTATGTCTAGATCCCAGTGCATGGGACAGTAAAGACATGTGGCATGTCCTAGCTCTGGCTTAGGACCAACCTGGAAAGGCTTCGCTTATATTGGGGAGGGCTCCAGAAAGTAATGTTTGCATCCATACCTGCTTCTGCCAAGTTTACTGGAGCTGATCTCTCCAGTAATCAAGTCACTCAGGGACAGAAGATCCAGCCCCACTCTGTCTTCTTGGTCATCATCATTGTCACCACCATCACTCTCATAACCATAGCCATCACCATGACCACCATCCCTCTCATGGCCATAGCCATCACCATGACCACCATCCCTCTCATAGCCATAGCCATCACCATGACCACCATCACTCTCATAACCATAGCCATCACCATGACCATCACTCTCATGGCCATAGCCATCACCATGACCACCATCACTCTCATGGCCATAGCCATCCCCATGACCATCTTCTCTCTCATAACCATTGCCATCACCATGACCACCATCACTCTCATAGCTATAGCCATCACCATGACCATCACTCTCATAGCCATAGCCATCACCATGACCACCATCACTCTCATAACCATAGCCATCACCGTGACCACCATCACTCTCATGGCCATAGCCATCACCATGACCATCACTCTCATAGCCATAGCCATCACCATGACCACCATCACTCTCATAACCATAGCCATCACCATGACCATCCCTCTCATAACCATAGCCATCACCATGACCATCACTCTCATGGCCATAGCCATCCCCATGACCATCTTCTCTCTCATAACCATAGCCATCACCATGACCACCATCCCTCTCATAGCCATAGCCATCACCATGACCACCATCACTCTCATAACCATAGCCATCACCATGACCATCCCTCTCATAACCATAGCCATCACCATGACCATCACTCTCATGGCCATAGCCATCACCATGACCATCACTCTCATGGCCATAGCCATCACCATGACCATCACTCTCATAGCCATCACCATGACCACCATCACTCTCATGGCCATAGCCATCACCATGACCATCCCTCTCATAGCCGTAGCCATCACCATAACCACCATCACTCTCATAACCATAGCCATCACTCTCATAGCCATGGCCATCCCTATGACCATCTTTTCATAACCATAGCCATCATCACCATCACCTCTGTCATAACTACCACCAGCCATCATCACTTGTTTGCAAGGACTCCAGTTCCCTATAAACACTTCACTTTGTAAGAAAGCAATGCTCCGTTGCTGTCACCGTGCATGAGAGAACCTCTCTCCTTCCTTAGCTGGGTACCATCAGAAAGTGGGAACACTGTCCTTTATGCAGATTGGAGACTGATTCCAAAAGTTCTGGAAAACTGAATTGTGAGGGGTTTCCTGGACCCTCATGCCATAATCACCATACTCGGTGCTCCCAAATGTATTGCTATCCCACATGGCCTGTCATATTGCCTCTTCTTTGCAGATAATGTTAAGAATGCCTTGGGCATCCCTTCAGGGGCCTCATTTGGAGCAGAAAATTATCCCTCCTACTTCTGTGTATTTAGGTGAGCTGAATATAGGGGTCTGGTGCAATATATAGACCCTTTCTTGGAGTGTTTTGACAAGTTGCACAATCTTTGCAGACCCCTCCCTGGATGACTCAGCACTTATGGCCCCTGGAGCTTCATCTTCAGTATAGGGCAGAGCAGGTGTGCTGGGACAGGTGCGGTCAAGGCAGGAGAAAAGTTTTTATCTCCCGGCCTAAGAGCAGAAAAACTGGAACAGCTGGGGGTGCCATTAAGGGGAGAGGTCACCTGTCCATCAGGGAAAGCAGCACACAAAGGGTTGGAAGGGGAGCCAGGGAGGAGAGGCCTGGAAAACAAAGCTGCAGCAATTCGGATAACAGCCTGGGTCCTTGAAATGCTAAATGTTTCTGTCTGTTACCCTGCTGGGTGTCAAAGAAAAAAACAACATTTACGTGTGGCTAGGGTCACTTTAGAAAACACCAGAGGCATTAAAACAAGCAAAAAGGAGCTGGAGAGATGGCTCAGAGATTAGGAGCACTGCCTGCTCTTCCAGAGGTCCTGAGTTCAATTCCTAGCAACCACATGGTGGCTCACAACTATCTATAATGTGATCTGATGCCTTCTTCTGGCCTGCAGGTGTACACGCAGGCAGAGCACTGTATACATAATAATAAATAAATAAAATCTTAAAAACAAAAAACAAAAGGGGAGCTAAAAAGGAGCATCCTGCAGGGGGGTTCGGAGCCCCTTGTCACTGTAAGGAAATGCCAGTGTTCACAGCTCAAGTGTGTCCTTGGATAACTCTGTCAGCGTGGGTGACCTGGAAGCCTGGTGAGAGCTTCACTTTGGGGGTGGAGAGATGGCTCTAGGGTTAAGAGCAGAGGTGGTTCATGATGGCACCTCCAAGAGCACCAGGTTCATGCATGGTGCATGTACTTATACACATGCAAGCAAAACACACATACACATAAAATAATAACTTAAAAAAATGTTCATCTAGCCTGGTGTTGGTGGTAGTGGCACATGCCTTTAATCCCAGCACTCGGGAGGCAGAAGCAGGCGGATTTTTGTGAGTTCAAGACCAGCCTGGTCTACAAACCAAGTTCAGGCTACATAGAGAAACCCTGTCTCAAAAGGAGGAGGAGGAGGAGGACGAGGAGGAGGAAGAAGAAGAAGAAGAAAGAAAGAAAGAAAGAAAGAAAAATGTTCATCTTAACATCCATCTCCCCAAAGCCTCAAAATTCACCCCCAGTTTAATTCTGATTAGGGTTAAAAGGGTCAGTAAGTCAAAATCTCAGTAAGTTAAAAGTCAGCGTAGCCCCAGCTAACTTTAAAGATGATCTGTCCTGTGACAGCCTTCCTGACCACAAAGCCTATCACTACCCTTTCCCAGGTGTCCATTAAAAATGTCTCCAGGCCTAAAGGTGTAGCCCAGTGGCAAAGCCATAGTAACACACACACACACACACACACACACACACACACACACACACGTGCAATACTCAACTGATAAAGTCCTTCCCTATCCTCTCGGAAACCCTGGGTTCAATGCCCAGCTCTGTATAAACCTCTCAGGAGGAAGAAGAAGGCGCATCAGGAGTTTAAGGGCATCATCCTTGGCTCCTTTTGAGTTTGAAACCAGCCTGGGCTACAGGACACTCTGAGGCAGGCGTTGAGGGTGCCTGTAGACTGGGCATAGTGGCACACTCTAATCCCAGCTCTTAGGAGGCTGAATATGTTGACTCTAAGCTTGAGGCCAGCCTGGTCTACATAGCCACTTCTCTCCCAATCAAGGCTACAGAGCGAGACTTTGTCAAAAATAAAATAAAATAAAAATAGACTTTGTCAAAAATAAAATAGAAAACTAACACAAACTCTCCAGACGTATTTGTCTTCTAGAGGACAAATCAGGTCAATTGAGAACCACTGTATATAGCAATTTGTTATGGTTGTTATGGTTGTGACCCATAAGCACCTGGGGTTCCTTAGGGTCCCTTCAGAAGGTGTTTTCTTCATGTACTGCTTAAATAACCATTATAATTTCTTCCTTTTCCTCTCCATCCCCTCCCCTCCCCTCCTCCTCCTCTTCTGTAGCCCACCTGTTCTCAACTCTATAGACCTGAGAATTATGTGAACTCCTGATCCTCCAGCCTCAACCTCCTTCATGCTAGGGTGACCACTGTGCCCCACAGCTTCCTGCCATACCCACTTGAATTTTTCCTGGAGGAGCTATCTGTGCTGATAGTGTCACCATCCCTGTGTGTGGCACCAGGTCCCCTGGGTGATAAGATCCTAACCGGGTAATGACAAACATTCACTGGGATGGCAGCTGGAGGCGAGTCATATCTGAAATGTGGCATCCAACATCCCTGCTTCTGCGGCCTCCTTGTACCCAGCTGCTCTTTCAGGACAAAATAAATTGGAAAGATTTTGAGATAAGACAATGTTAATGAAATTCTGGAAGGCATTCACCTAATTATAGAAGTTTCTACTTTAACACCTGCACCACCAAACACACCCAACATCTAAGTAGAACCAGAGGTGAATCTTCACCTGCAGTTCTATGAACAGATGTAAAGACTGCGGGGGGGGGGGGGGGGGGGGACATTAACCCACAGGCCAGGCCCCTATGCTCTGGCAGCTGTGGCAGGGAGCAGTAGGGGTGACCCACAGACAGTAGCCAAGGAAACAAGGAGAGACTTTTAACCTGTCTGTGCTCAGGCTGCCACAGGCCCCACCCCCACCCCCTACTTTGCTCCATGGCAGTCCTGTTTGCTCAGCATCTTCCCGGCTCTCCATCCGGGCGGGCGGGTTGATGTATCAGGTCTGTTCACTGGGCAGTCAGTCTGTCTTGTTCCCTGCTGGATGCCTAGTCCTAACGAGCTGCAGCTGCTGCACAGCTTGACAGATACTTGAGCACAGACATTGGGGAAGACAGCTGGCTGATTCTGACCATTCGGTGGTCAATGTGAGAAGGTGAACATGTGGCCCTCACACCCGATCCTTAGGGTACCCGGCCAAGCTTCAGGAAGGACCTTTTCCTGGAGCCACCAAGAGGTCAGCGGATGTCTGGTTGGAGATGAAACTGGCACACCTGGAAGTGGGAAGGTGACACCAGAGGGGTCCAGGAAAAGGTAGGACTCTGCTGAGCCAACAAGCTAACTGGGACAGTAGATCCCAGAGGGGACAGAGGAGAAGGAAGGAGATGACCCTTCACCTAGGCTGCTCCGAGGAGGCCTCGTGCTCCTGTGACCACCTAGAAGCTCTCAGATACTTCTGGCACAGGTGGGAGAGGGGCAGGGCATGGGGGTGGGGGGCGGGCAGCGATTGCCTTTGAAACATCAGCACCCCAGCCATACCCTCTGCCTCCCCAATTCTGAGCATCTCTATAAAGTGTGGGAGGGAAGGCGTCACCTGTTGTCTTCTCCATCTGAACATAAACATGGGTCTTCTGTGTGATAATTATGGCTGTTCCAAACATGGCCACATGGGACTAGTGAGAGAAAAGGCAGCATTTCAGTGGGAAGTTACCTGTGGCAAAGGGCACCAGTTCAGTTCCTTCATGCTGGTGGGAAAGGGGTTGAGTACTCAAAAACCAATATGGAGCCGAGGATGTGATGTGACGTGGGGCACTTGCCTAAGGGTTCACGGGGTCTCAGATTCCTTCAGCAGCATGAGGAGGAAGAGGGAAGAGTAGGAGAAGAACAGGAAAGGGAGGGGAAGCAATGTGATGGTGCTAGTTGGACAGTAAGAAAAGTAGCAACTTAGTTGAGCATGGTGGATCGTACCTGTAACAGCAGCCCTTGGGAGGCCAAGGCAGGAGGATTGCGTGTCCAAGGCCAGCTTTGCGCTATTGAGTCCTGTCTCAGGAAAGCAAAACAAGACTAATGCTTTGTTCTTTGGTCACCCAAGCAGGGCACATACAGGCAAGCAATGACTGGGTCAGACACGAGAGAAAAGTAATAGAAGACAAGCAAGCGTCAAGCACAGTGGCTCACATCGGTAATTATGGAACATCGAGATAGGACCATCAGGGATTCTAGGTCAGCCTGAGCTATGTGAGGTCCTGGCTTAAGAAAAACAAGGAGAGGCTGGAGAGATGGCTCAGAGGTTAAGAGCTTGTTCTTCCAAAGGTCCTGAGTTCAATTCCCAGCAACCACATAGTGGCTCACAACCATCTATAATGAGATCTGGTGCCCTCTTCTGGTGTACATGCAGACAAAGTACTGTGTACATCATAAATAAATAAATCTTTAAAAAAAAGAAAGAAAGAAAGGGAAAAAGAAAGAAAGGGAAAAAGAAAGAAAGAAAGAAAGAAAGAAAGAAAGAAAGGAAAGCCAGGCATGTTGGCACATGCCTTTAATCCCAGGACTCGGAAGCCAGAGACAGGTGGATTGCTGTGAGTTCAAAGCCAGCCCTGATCTATAGAGTGAGTTCCAGGACAGCGAGGGCTACACAAAGAAAATCTGTCTCACAAGAGAGGGAAAAAAAAAGGAAGGAAGGAAAGAAAAGAAAAGACAGACAGACAGAGAGATCATGTGTGTTGCTGAGGAAGGAATCCAGGGTCTCATACCTGCAAGGCAAGCCCTCGACCACATCTTCAGACCCAATGTCTTCTTATTTTTTAAAGCTATGTCAAGATTGATTGCCCTGCATATTGCTTGTTTGTTTGTTTTGAGACAAGGTCTCACAGAACATCCTTGAAACTGGATACATAGACCAGGCTGGCCTGAAACTCACAGAGATCTGCCTGCCTCAGCCTTCCAAGTGCTTGGATTAAGAGCATTTGCCGCCACACTGGGTTTGTGTATTGCTTTCATAGCTGAAAAGGTCTCTGGAAACTGACCACTTAGATTTGCGCTCCAGGACCCTACGACAGAAGGAAAGAACTGGCTCTCACAAGCTGTCTGTAGACCTCCACACACATGCCGCAGCAGAAACATAGCCCATTTAATAGAGAAATAATGTTTTCCATTCTCCGAAGAACAAGCTGCCCTGCTGCATGGTGGAGGTCACATGTCAAAGCTGCATGACCTCCACGTGATCGTTTGCCTTTTTAAGGCCTAGCCATCTTACCGGATGGACCGCGCATCTTCCTGAAACTCCTGCCAGTGATTCTTCGCCTTTTGAGGCACACGGCTATCTCCTCTCAGCTGAAATGATTGCCCGTCACTGTCCCCACATCCAATGACACTGAGCGCCACCCTGTTCCCACTGGGCTGAAGCCAGGGTGAGGTGCTGGAAATGACATACTAAGAGACAACCTCCACCATCCCTTTGGTAATTATCATTTTCTCCTTTACATACAGCAAAGGCCTGGAGTCGTGGAGGCATGATGGCACGTGCTAGAATCCCAGCATGAGAGAGGTAGAAACAGGAGGGTCAAGAAGTGCAGGCGCCCTGGGAGTTTGAGGCAAGCCTGGGTTCCATGAGACCTTGACACGAAAACCAGGTCTTCGTTTTTAATTTATGTTTTCCCTTCAAAATATTTTTTTGGGGATACAGGGAAAGCCAAACCTCAGCATGGCCCACTCCCTTTCCTAAGAGGCCACTGTGTGGAGGGCCAGGTAGCGTAATTCCATACAAGAACCACCATGCTGCTGCTACTCAGCTTCCTCACACGGGCCGGGATCTCCTCATGCAAAACTGCAGTGGAGGCACCCGGCCTCAGTCCTGGTTCATAGTAGGGAAAGGAGAGCTGGTTCAAGAGGAGGGGTCCACAGGGAAGGAGGAGCCTGCACCCCCAGGAGTGTGGAGTCCAGACTGAACCCTTGGGGACTGAGGGCTGGCCTCTTGTGACTTTGATAATGGGTTAGTTATGATTGATATTATTCTGGAGCTTGGGAACATTCTAGGTAGTTGCTCTCATCGCGGGGACACATCCTTGGTCCTCTATTTACTTTCTGTTTTGAGACAGGGACTCACTAAGTCACCCAGGTGACCAGACCTCCAGACCTTGGCACAGCTGATGCCACGGTGGAAGTACCATTCAGGCCTCGGAACCCAGAACATAGGCAGCAATGCCCGCCAAAAACAGGAACAAAGACCTCGTCCATCACTGTCTGTAGTTCTGGTAAAGTCCCTAACTGCACTAACCTTGCTTTTTGGCTTCTGTAGTTCCAGTTCTGTCTAGTTCTTGTTAACTGACGTGTGTCAAACCAGGATGTGGTTTTTTGTGGTTAATAGCCCACTCCAGAGGCTGAGGACTGAACTCCCAGTGCAGTTGCCGGCCAGCTAATAAAAACTTTCCTTTGGCTTGAATCTGCATCCAGGTGGTCTTCTCTGGTGGACACCTCACAATACCGGCTGACCTTGAACTTGCAGTCCTCGTGCCTTGGCATGACAACACGATGACCTAGGAGGGCAGGCAGGGCATATGTCACTCATCTGTTGTCTTCACTACTTTTCCCAGGTGGTCTTGAACTGCCTCTTTAGTCCAGACAGGCTTTGAACTTGTGACCCTGGGTAGCTGGGATGCCAGGCCCAGGAATGTTAGGCCCAACTGCATCTTTTGGTTTTTTTTGTTTTTTTTGTTTTTTGTTTTTTTTTTTGTATTTGCGAGACAGGGTTTCTCTGTGTAGCCTTAGCTATCCTAGACTCCCTCTGTAGACCAGGCTGGCCTCGAACTCACAGCTATCAGCCTGACTCCACCTCCCTGAGTGCTGGGATAAAAGGCATGCACCAACACATCAGGCCCCCTGCCTCTTTTTTTTTTTAAAACAATTGTTCTTCTGTGTTTATTTGAAGACGCCTAAACTGACATCAAACTCTAGCTGAGGATGGCCTTGAACTGGGATTGCAATTAATAATTGGTTTGTTGTTTTGTTTATTTTTTATTTATCTTTTGAGACAGGGTCTCATTATATAGCCTTGGATGTCCAGAAACTCAATATATAGACCAGGCTGGCCTCAAACTCACGGGGATCCACTTGTCTTTTCCTGCTACACACTGGGATTAGAGGCAAACAGCTGGGCTTTAGACACCTCCATGGCCCACATAAAACACAGGAAAACACAAGAAAGTAGAAAAATCATTCACAGGACTTGGCAAACCAACTTATATTTCATTAACATTTGTACTGTGCCCTCCATGACTTGTACACAAGCCTGTTGCCTCCTCCAACACTCCTGCTGATAGTCTGAAAAGAGCTGCAGAAACGTGTTCTCACCTGGGCCCACCTACCCAGATTTCAGCGCCTGGGGCCGCCCACATACAAACACCCTCTCCCTGAGAAGACTGTTTGTGTTATTCTGGGAATTTCAGCCTTCATGAGGTGTTCTGTGTCTCCTGTCCCTGATGACGTTATCTGAGCAGGGTGATGTCATCGTGGGCTCAGTCAACAGGAGTGACTTTCAGATCAGGAACCTACCACAGCCAAAGATGGAGATATAGAGCAGAGGTGGCCTTTGCCCCTAAAAAGCCAGCTCCCTTCTTTATGTCCTTGGCGCTTCCTAAGTGCCCTGTTTCCCCTTGCCTGGGAGGCTAACAATGGGCCAGCTTATATCAGAGCGTAGTGGAGCCAGGCAGATCTCCTTCACGTTCAGGAACGGATCTTGCTGTTTTCCTCAGAACCATTTGCCAGATTCTATCTCCAAGAGGCTCAGGAGTAGAGGGATCCCAACAAAACTCCCAGCACAGGACAGAGTTCAGTTGATAGAATGCTTATCCAAGACACACACACACACACACACACACACACACACACACACACACACACAC
>OU015742.1:62375320-62418893 GCA_907169655.1 Acomys percivali | reverse complement strand
GAGAGAGAGAGAGAGAGAGAGAGAGAGAGAGAGAGAGAGAGAGAGAGGGAGAGAGAGAGAGAGAGAGAAAGCGCATGCCAAAGTTGTCTCCTTCCGCGGTGGGATCCAGGAATCCAGCTTACATCCTCAGGTTTGCAAGGCAAGCACTTTGACTCCCTGGCCTCTTTCCAGCTCTTCCTCCTCCTTCCATTCTGTTTTGTCCAGGTGCCACATATGCCGATGGAGCAGTCTTCTCTGAGCCAGGGCTCCAGGACACATGTTGATGGTAAAGGATGCTCCGCAGCGTCATGTCCCGGCTCCTATCCCACCTCCCAACGGTTAGACTCAGGGTTAGAGTTTGCAGTGAGCTTGAGGAACTAGAGGACAGGTAAGACTTGGACTCCCGTATGCCAAGCCTTGGGGGTCGGGCAATGAGAGAGTTCTGGACCCCAAGACCCAGGCTCAAGTCCCATTGCATATATTGGAAATGGAGCACCCTTAGAGTTAGTAAGACTGCTCTGTGGGGGAGAGGGAGGGAAATGGGGCCCTACTTCTGGGGTGAACGCAGATCCCTCCAGGCTGGAGTGAGGAACTGGGCTCTGACTTTGTCACTTTACATTTGACAAGAAGTTGTTGTTGTTGTTGTTGTTGTTGTTATTTGTTGTTGTTGTTGTTGTTGTTGGTGGTGGTGGTGGTGTGTGTGTGTGTGTGTGTGTGTGTGTGTGTGTGTGTGTGTGTGTTGCCTGGAACTCGGGGCCTATACAAGTACTAGGCAAGAGTTCTGCCACTGAGCTATATCCCCAGCCTGGCAACGTTACGCATTTGATTTCTGCTGCCTTCCTCAGCAGTCCCAAAAGTCCCAGCAGACACTTTGTGCGCCCAGAGCCTGTGGTCGTGGGAGTGCACAGGAAATACTTGGTGGGTATTTGTGGCTTAACAAGGAAACTTGCACTAGTGCCTGGTGCTGGAGAAAGGCATACGTGAACACAGAGTGCGTGCCGGAGGGAAGGCTTTCGCCCATGAGCAGGCGGTCTCCCTGTGGCTAGCGCTGAATCTCCCGGGGCTGTTGGGAAGTGTATCGTAGGGCACGGGTTTCCAAACAGGTCAGGCTACTGCGCACAGTGATCAGCACAGACGCGAAGGTCCTGTGGCTCTGAGTAACTGGGAATGTGTGAGTAACAGGGCATTCATCACTCATCTGCTTTTGTCTAAACATGGCTAACAAGCCACCTCCCCGCCTAGCAGACCCAGGAGGTGGAGAAGCCCCACCTTCCCCAACACTGCGGTATTTGGGGCTCAGCTTGTGTGCCCATATTTTGCTACCTGTCTGTGGACTGGGCAATCCAGGCTTGTGGCTTCCCAAACACCATTTTTGGACTTTTGGGGGGTGAGGGAGAGGCAAGAAGTCTCATTAGGATTTGCTGCATCCTGGTAAGAGAGATATTCTATATTCTTCTAGAATATTCTCTCAATAACTAGAATAACAAATGTTGCGAGTCTTGGTCTTCTACCCCGAATATAAACAAAAATTAGGCCTGATTGATGTGAGGATGTAATTCGGGGAAGTGTCTACTTGCCTGTCACAACCAAGTCTCCAGTTTGGGTCACTGGTACACACACCAAAAAAGCAACTGGAAAATCTGAAGGATTTAGATCCTATTAGATGTGTTAGCTAGGTGTGGGAAGTAGAGGCAAAAGTTCATCAGTTAATGCCATCCTGAGCTACATGACAGAAACTGTGTCTCGAAAAAACAAAAACAAGCAAACAAAAAAGAGCTGGAAAAATGGCTCAGTGGTTAAGAGTACTGCTGTTCTTACAGGAGACCTGCTTAGCTTCTCAGCACCCATGTTAGGAGGCCATTGCTACATGTAATTCCTGCTACAGGCATCTTGGCCCCTTTTCTAAAACCCCCAGGTACTGGCACAGGTGTGGAATACACACACACACACACACACACACACACACACACACACACACACACAAATAAAGGGGGCTGCTGGGGAGATAGCTCATGGGCCAAGAGCATTTGCAGCTCTTGCAGAGGACCCAACTTGGGTCCCGTGTTGGCTTATGACATCTGTAATTCCTGCTCCATGAGATCCAATGCTCTCTTCTGATCTCCAAGGGCACCAAGTGTACAACTGATACACATTCATACATGCAGGCAAAACATTCATACATATAAAATAAAACATTTTAAATATCTAATTTATTAAAAACAAAACAAGGAGGCTATAGAGATGGCTCAGAGGTTAAGAGCACTGGCTATTCTTCCAAAGGTTCTGAGTTCAATTCCCAGCAACCACATGGTGGCTCCAAAAAAAAAAAAAAAAATCTATAATGAGATCTGGTGCCTTCCTTCTTCTAGTCTGAAGGCATACAAGTAGGCAGAACACTGCATAAATAATAAATAAATAAATCTTAAAAACAAACAAACCAACCGAAACAATAGAGGGGACTGGAGAGATAGCTCAGTGGAGAGATAGCACTGAATGTCCTTGCAGAGGATCCAGGTTCAATTCCCAGCTCCCACGTGGTAGCTCATAACTGTCTAACTCCAGGATCCCACACCCTCACACAGACAAACATGCTGGCAAAACACCAATGCAAAACAAAACAAAACAACAAAAGATGAACTGCAAATATTAAAGTGGAGCCACGGGAGTAGGGATTCGGGCTTTGTTAGTGGTGTGCTTTCCTACCTCAGAGCACTTGGCCTGAGGGGGCACACCTGAAGTCCTAGCACTCTTACACTCCTACTCTTCCTGCCTCAGCCTCCTGGGTTCAGGAAATTCTGTGGACACCACATCAGGTCAGTCTTCTAAACTGTACTTAAACTAGTGAGGGGGCGGTACTTGGTCCTTCTGTTACTGGAAGGCCAGAGGATAAAAGAGGCCTATCCCCTACTGGACCACCTCCTGAGTTCACAGATTCAAGCCTGATCTATATGGAAGATTACAGGCCAGCTGGGCTACATAGTGAGACCCTGTCTTAGACAGTGAGAAGGACGATGCAGGTGACATGGGCGACGTTAGCTAGGTGGATTCTGGAATCTTCTGTGTAGCCTGAGGCCATAATTAATCCTGATGTATGGGACACTTCAGAAGGACTCAAAGAGCTGGTCCCCAAGGTCCTCATCACAAATAAAGGGTCAGATATTACATATTTTGATTAATCCTTTTCCTGTAATGCACAATAAATATGGGCAATTTTAATTTGTCAGTTATACCTTAATAACGCTGGGAAGACTAGATAATGAAAGAGAAAACTGAGGCTTGGGCATAGATAGATAAATAAAATAGAAGAAGCATCTTTAAGCTCAGGGATGCTTAAAGGGAAGCATCTTTAAGCTTAGGGAGGCAGAGGCAGGCTGATGTCTATGAGTTTGAGGCCAGCCTGATCTACAAAGTGAGTCCAGGATAGCCAGGACTACACAGAAAAACCTTGTCTCCAAAAAATAAAAAACAAGCCGGGCATGGTGGCTCACACCTTTAATCCCAACACTTGGGAGACGGAGGCAGGCAGATCGCTGTGAGTTCGAGGCCAGCCTGGTCTATAAAGAGAGTCCAGAATAGCCAAGGCTACACAAGAGAGACCCTGTCTCAAAAAACAAACAAACAAAACAAAAAGAAAGGAAAAAAAAAAACAAAAAAAAAAAACCAAAGCCCTAGTGCCTGCACATACACACACAAATAAATAAAAAATAAGAATAGAGGAATGTCCCAGAATTCTCGGTAGGTGGTGGGTTTAATGGCCAAGAAAACCTTCCTGCTACAGCAGCTCCAGGCAGAGAGCGGTATAAGTTCATAGGATCCTACAAGTTGGAGGTGTGTCTCCCTGACACAGAACAGCCTAGCAGCACAAAACAAAATACTCTGATAATATTTACGAAGTTTTCCCATTCCTTTATTTATTTAGAGAAAGAGTCTCAGTCTGCAACCCAGGCTGGCCTTAAACTCATGATTTTCCTGCCTCGCTTTCCTGAGTTCGGGGGATACAGTGGTCACCACACGAGATCAATCTTCTGAACCGTAATTGGCCCTGTTACCAGAAGGCCAGAGAAAAAAAGACGCCTAGGCCGTTCTGGAATGCTGCCTCAGCTCACAGTCTGACTTCCTTCTGAACAGGGCTTGGGAGAGCCTGCAGGTTGTCATCCTCCTCTGGACATTCACACAGATTTGAACAGTATTTTCTAACGTGAATACAAGTGTGCGTTACTAGGTTATTAAAAAAAAGAATAACACGTGGCGTTAACCCGCAAAGGTAACTGCAAGTTTTAAAGAGAAAAAAATGCAAGGCCCGTCACCACCCATTGACCTGCCCTCCTCTTTCCAGTAGCCACCCATAAACTGTAGGCCGTCAGAGGGGATTGCTCCCTTGCAAATAAATATTTTTGTTTCGAGAAAATGTTAATAGCCCGTGGTTTTTGCAGTAAACTTGGGTGTTTTTGCATTGGGTGTGGTCACAGAAAGAAGAGTTACCATCCTTCCTTCAACAACAAAAAACAAAAGATGAGGGAAAGAAAGGGAAAACAAAGATGACCCATCTAGAACAGCCTAGAAACAGTGGCACTTGCATCTTGAGACACACACACACACACACACACACACACACACACACACGTAGCACACATGCCTTGAAAAGGAAGAAAACCAGTGCACATCCTGATTCCACTGTCCCAACATGTCTGAAGTCAAAGAAATTACAATAGGAAACACTGCTCGCCGGGGCTCCGTCCCTGGAGCCACTATGCCTGCCCGTCGAGCTACATCTCACTTCTCATGTCTCAGGCATCCCCAGAGACACACAACTGTCAGGTAACTTCTTATGTGTTTGTTGTTTCAAGCATCCAGCCCTGACATGATTATCACTCCCAACAGAGACTCAGAGAGCCATAATTATTTATTCCACCCACCTATCTGTCATCTAAGTATCTTGTACCTATTTGTGTATGTATGTAAGTATTATGTATCTATGTATGTACCGCCTATCATCTATGTACCTATCATATATGTATGTGTGTATGGATGGATGGATCTATCTATCTCTGTCTTTAAGACAGGATCTCTTGTAGCCTAAGTTGGCCTTGAACTCACTTTGTAGAGAATGGCTTTCAGCTTCAGAATTTCTGCCTTCGCGCTTTGAGTGCTGGTGCCACGGACAGCACCATACCTGGCTGCATCTCCTCTCCTTTTCTTTTTCTGTTTTCTTCCTTCTCTCCCCACCCCCCCACCCCCACTTTTCACTGTTAAGGAGAGTGCCCCTTGTCAATGTTACGTTGTTAAATTAAGCCATAAGAACTGAAAAGCTTGAAAACTAAGCAAATGCCATAAAGCAATTAAACAACTCCCTTCCAGGGTTGTGTTGGACATAAGTGCCATATGACCCTAAGCCACCTGTGACCCTTTTAGAAAGGTGACATTCCAGACCAGATCTTCTTAATTCAAAACCCAAGTCTACAAAGGTTTGCGGAGAGCAAAAGCAGCCCAACTGTTACCACAGAGGCCCTCTCTGTAGGACTTTTTCCTCTGACACCTTCCCTTGCCTCACAGGAGTGTCACAGGAACAGCTGGGCCCTGCCTTTCCCTGCCTTTCATTCTAGTGAAAGATACAAATGACAATTGCGATGGCCCCATGTCAGCCAAGTAAGGACTTCCAAAGTCTGTTTAAGCCACCCCAGCTCTCAGCAGCTTCCCACTGGTGGTCCTTTGCTAACTTCTCCTCCCTAGAGGCCCATCCCACATCTCATGGCTTTGGCCCATTGCTTCACTCCCCACCAGGATGTGAGACCCATGACCTCCTCACACACCACACCTAGGACATGCTGTGTCAGGTAGAGATAGCCGGTAGAAGCCAACAATCAGCGTGGGAGCCGGCTCCTCTCATTGTTTTTGTTGCTGCTGCTTTATTTTGGTTGGGTTTCTTTTTGTCTTGTTTGTTTGTTTGTTTGTTTGTTTGTTTGTTTTTCAAGACAGGGTCTCTCTGTGTAGCCCTTGACTGTCCTGGACTCAGTTTGTAGACCAGGCTGGCCTCGAACTCACAGTGATCTGCCTGCCTCTGCCTCCCGAGTGCTGGGATTAAAAGTGTGCGCCACCACGCCTGGCTCTGGCTCCCGCTCCGGCTCCATTTTTAATTGCTTCAATCTGTAAAAAAGTTTCCTATTAGGAAAGCTCCTGCTGCAAACAACTCTTGAGACTGGAGAAAAGCTGCACTCTACTCCAGGTGCCCCTTAACCTCACCTGGGGCGGACAGCCTGCAGTTGCCACGCCTCACCAGAAGCAGTCCTAGGCTGAGTCACGAAGGGGCTCCAATACCCTTGTGGCCATCCTCCGGGTTCCTCTCTGGAACTGTATCTTTTCTTTTCTTTTCTTTCTTTTTTTTTTTTAAACCCAAGGGCTCTAGGTCAAGGAGTTGTTTGGCTGTTTTTTGGTTGGTTTTTTTTTTTTTTTTTTTTTTTAACTGTCCTTTCTGGAACAACACAGGCCAAATCTCCCTGCCATTAGTATAAAGATCTTAGACCTCTCAAACTGTATGAACTTGTCCACCGAGTTAAAGAAACAGCTGTGGGACAAAAGAAGACCAAACAGATTCTAGAACTCTTGTGATCCCAGAAAATAGGAGCCAGGAAAGAAGAGTCAACGGTTCCCTCTGGTACCCACACACATCAAGGTCACATCTGGTACACAGGCGCAGGCGCAGGCCCCTTCTACCATGGAGTTCAGTCTGGACACAGGAAGGGAATCCAGATAAAGGGAGAAGAAATGAGCGGGCCTTTAAATAAATGCTTACGTGATGTCATCAGCTACTGTCCATCTGTGGGAAAATAGTAACCCGGGGCTTCTTCCTCAGGCTCTCACACATTCTACAACTCCATGTACATTTAAGACCCAAAGCTAATAAAAAGCAAATTCTGTGAAAGTGCTTTGAAACAAGCCAGACAGAAAGATGGCCCCTTGGAAATGGGGGTAATTAGTGTGAACAGGCAATCCACTGAAGAGGAAATCTGAGTGTTTAGGAAGACAGGAAGGGGCAGCCTCACTGTAGGATTTCCATCATCAGAGCCTACAGGCCCACACATGATGAACTCAGGCTGTAGCTAAATAGACGAAGGGAAAGAGTGATGCACCATGGTGAAGTCACACATGCGCAAATACTAAAGTCCGAAAAATTGTGTACAAAACCACAGGTGATGCTGCACACCTTTAACCCCAGCACTCAGAGAGCAGAGGCTGGAGGATCTCTGAGTTTGAGGCCAGCCTGGTCTACAGAGTGAGTTCCAGGGCTGCACAAAGAAACCCTGTCTCAGAAAAACAACAACAACAACAACAAACAAAACAACAACAAGCAGAGCGTGGTTGCACACGCCTTTAATCCCAGCACTCGGGAGGCAGAGGCAGGTGGATCGCCGTGAGTTTGAGGCCAGCCTGGTCTACAAAGGGAGTTCAGGACAGCCAAGGCTACACAGAGAAACCTTGTCTCAAAAACAAAACAAAACAAAACAAAACAACAACAACAACAACAAAGGAGGAGATAGAGTTGTGTTCAAAAACAAGACCCACTCAGAAGGCACAAACATCTCAGCTGTGTCCTGATTCCTTCAGAGACTTCAAGGCATTTCTATCAGCTAGGAGTGTGCAGTGAGCTTGGAGGTGGTGGGGTGTCCGTCTAAGTAGGTTAGAGCTGTAAGTTCTCTGCCACACCTCCCCTCCTGTGCAATCTGAACAGTTAAAGCTTTAACTCCAGCATAGCATTTTCCAAGTCTCCAAGGCCCCTGGGTCCTGAACAGCCTGCAGGTGGCTTTTGCTTAGGCCACAGGTGCTATGTGTCTGTCACGCAGGGTACTAGTCAATCCCACAGCAAGCTCTTCAGCACCTGGTGAGAGATTAGCTCCAGCTCCTTCCCTAGCCTGGCCCGGAGGGGCAGAGCTGCAAAGCTGTTTGCCTGGGGGACCCTCTTGTGTGGGGGGAATTGTTATCTTGATCTTCTAAGAGAAACCTTCCCACCACTTAAGACACCAACCCCTTCCCTCTCCTACCTTCTTCCAGCCTTTAGAGAGGCACCTGATGTGGGATGCTGTGGCTGCTGGTCCTCCTCCACCACTCCTGCGACTTGAAGGTTTTGTTGCTTTTGTCTCTCTGCTCCCCAACCAGACCTCATACCCATGAGTGCTCAGAGTATCTATTGTGCAAAGAACCAGCTTAACTGACACCATGCAGTTTAAGAAAGTCGCTTGTCAGGGCCCAGAGAGATGGCTCAGAGGTTAAGAGCAGGGACTGCTCTTCTGGAGGACCCGGGTTCAAATCCCAGCAACCATATGGCTGCTCACAACTGTCTGTGACTCCAGTCCCAGGGGATACAACACACTCATACAGACACACATGCAAGCAAAACACCAATGTACATAAAAATTAAAAATAAAAATAAAGGCCAGTGTGGTGGCACATGCCTTTAATCCCAGCACTCAGGAGGCAGAGGCAGGTGGATCGCTGTGAGTTTGAGCCAGCCTAGTCTACAAAAAGTGAGTCCAGGACAGCCAAGGCTACACAGAGAAACCCTGTCTCAAAAAACAAAAATTAAAAAAATAAATAAATAAAGTGTTTGTCCCTGGGTTTGTGCTGCCGCACCACAGAAAACCCAATATGGCGGCCCAAGTATGAAATACTAGCATTAGAGAGGTATAGGCAGAAGGGTTAAAATTTCAGGGCCATCCTTGGCTACACAGCAAGTCTAAGGCCAACCTGGGCTATTTGAGACTGTGTTTTAAATTTTTTTTTTTTTTTTTTTACACAAAAATGCTGCCTATTTACCAGCCATTGTGTTGTTGCTGTGTTCCAACTACCTAGATAAAGGACACCTGTTAGTGATGTCTGTGGTGGGGTAGTTTATGCCCCAGGGTCTTGGACTCTGCCCCTTCCTCTGCTTCCTCTGGGTCCCTAAGACCCCAGGGGATTTCAGACCAGCTTCTTCTGTGAGAATGCCTCAGTCTCGTGAGCTGTTTGATTCCCTCTTGCAGCAGCCCCCTTCCCTATTGCTGTGGCAAATGTACTCCCTGTCACTGTCAGGGCTCCTTACGCTGGCTCAGCTGCAGTTTGTCTCCTGCTGCCCGGAGTGAGGCTCCAGAAGTCAAGGATTTGGGCCTTTTTACTTCCTGGCACAAGGCCTGGATGCTTTGGGAAGCTCCTGTAACAGACAGGGCCAGAGACGAGGGGCCTGATGAGCCTGAGTAGCCAGCTGGCCAGATGGCACGTGGAACCTGATGCCCAATCCAGAGGGAGCCAGGGAGCCAGGCCCATGCTTCTAAGTCACATAGATGCAAGACTACTGGTTCTCTATTAAGAACCAGGCTTTCCTCACAGGCCACGTCACATGTCTCTTCTTAGTCCACTACATACCAAGCAGCTGGTGGTATTTTCTTTTCTTTTCTTTTCTTTTCTTTTCTTTTCTTTTCTTTTCTTTTCTCTTTACAGTTTTGAAGACAGAGTTTCTCTATGCAGCCCTGGCTGTCCTGGAACTCTGCCTGTAGACCAGGGTGGCCTCGAACTCGGTGCTGGGATTAAAGGTGTGCACCGCCGCCACCCAGCTATAGCCTGCGCTCTTAACTACTGAGCCACCTCTCCAGCACCTTCTTCGTTTGTTTTGTTTCTATGGTCTCAACCTTGTCATCCTCCTGCCTCAGCTTCTCCAGGGCTTGGATGCCATGGGTCCACCCCGAACCTTGTACTCCCCACCAGGCTGTTGTGTGTCTTGCTGTGAACGGGCAAGTGTTCTGAACCTTAGCTTGTCCTGGTCCCCAGGCTGTGAGGTCAAGGACTTCCTGCCAGCCTCCTCCCGTCATTTCCTTCTGGCTCCTGCCCCAGTGGCATGGGTTGCTGCTGGTTCTCCGGGCCACACCCACTCCTGACACCTACTTCTATTTGCCCCCTGCCGTATTTTTTATTCGTTATTCTATTTTAACTTTTCTTTTTAGACAGTTTAGGCTGGTCTCAAACTCTCGGTGTAGCTGAGGGTGTTCTTGAACTTTCCGTCCTCCTTCTGACATTACCCCAGTCCCAGGATTTCAGGTGTGCACCATTATACCTGAGATTCTGCAGTCCTGGGGATGAAAACTAGGGCTCCGTGCACACTGCTTAAGCATACTACCAAATGAGACATTTCCAGCCCCAGTTTGGGTTTTGGCGGTGGGAACTGAGGCTTTTAATAAAAACTCTGCAACCTGTAGTTGCATCTACTCAGCAAACTGAGGCAGGAGGATTGCTTGAGTCCAGGAGTTATAGTCTCTCACACACACAAACAAAACTTTCAGAAAACTTGTATTTATTTACTTACTTGCTGATCTATTTAGTTTGAGACAGGATCTTAGTATGTAACCCCGGCTGGCCTGGAATTCTCTATGTACACCAAGCTGGCCTAGAACTCACAAAGATCCATCTACCTCTGCCTCCCAAATGCTGGGATTAAAGGCATGGGTCACTATGCTCAGCCTACTTATTCATTTTGAAATAATGGCATCTTTTGTTGTTGTTGTTGTTGTTTTGTTTTTGAGACAGGGTTTCTCTGTGTAGCCTTGGCTGTCCTGGACTTGCTTTGTAGACCAGGTTGGCCTTGAACTCACAGCAATCTGCCTGCCTCTGCCTCCTGGGTGCTGGGATTAAAAGCATGTGCCACCACACCTGGTGACATCACAGCATCTTTATTTATTGTGTAAGTGTGTTGGGAGTTGGGTTATATGGAGGTCAGAGGATGCCTGTTAGGGGTCAGTTCTCTACTTCAACCGTGTGGACCCTAGGGATCTGGCTCAGGTCATCTAGCTTGGTGACAGGTCCTAGCTCATGGATCCTCTGTGTAGCCCTGGCTGCCCTGAAACTTATTCTGTAGACCAGGCTGGCCTCGAACTCAGAGATCTGCCTGCCTGTCTCCCAAGTGCTGGGATTAAAGGCATATGCCACTATTACCCAGGTTAAAGAAACCAAAAAACAAAAAAATTAATGGGAGCAGTTTCCATAAGTCCTTTTCTGAGTTATCAGAGACAGCTGGGCCAGGTATCATGGCCCCAGCACTTGAAAAACTGTGATCTGTAACATCAGGACTTGGGAAACTGAGGCAGAAGGTCTATTGCTAGTTCAAGGTCAACCTGGGCTACAGAATCAGAGCCTCTGCCTTTAAAGTGCTGTAATGTCACACCTCGGGCAGGCTCTGGAAAATTCCACTGTACAGAGTGCAAGGGGAAGCGAATGGCATCTAGGGTTGTGAAACACTTGTGAGCCTAGATGCCTCTGAAGGATTCTTGGCCCCCGATGCTGGGTACCAAGCTAGCCAAGGTGACACAGAGCTTCCAGTGTGCTGATGATGGCTACCTGGGGGATGGGGCACCGACTTTGTATGGGTCCTGTGACCCTGCAGTCCTTTCCCCCAAACTCTTGCTAGGTTTTCTCTTTCATTTTCCCTGAAGGGCTGAGTGTTTCCCTTGGGGCTGGCTCAGGTGTACAGGAGTTTGAAACTGTAGTTCTGGCTAGGACCCATGATGTGTGGGTCTTAGGCAAGCTATGTCCAGACTCGTTAACCCTCTTATAGGTGAGGAGAGAATAAAAACGACTCACTAGAACATTCTGTAGCATCAAAGGAAATGTTATGGCTAACCAATTTTTTTTCAATTCTTTTTTTTAAATCTTTGTTTCATTGTTGTTTATTTATTTATTATGTATACACTGCTCTGCCTTCTTGTACCCCTGCAGGCCAGAAGAGGACATCAGATCACATTATAGATGGTTGTGAGGCACCATGTGGGTACTGGGAATTGAACTCAGGACCTCTGAAAGAGCAGACAGTGCTCTTAACTGCTGAACCATCTCTCCAGCCTGGCTAATCAATTCTCTTTTTTAAAATATTTATTTATTATTTTGTATGTATTTATATTATGCATGTACACCTGCATGCCAGAAGAGGACATTAGATGACATTATAGATGGTTGTGAGCCACCATGTGGTTACTGGGAATTGAACGCAGGACCTCTGGAAGAACAGTCAGTGCTCTTAACCTCTGAGCCACCTCTCCAGCCCAGGCTAACCAATTCTTATGACTGAGCTTCTCACTGGGAAGTTTTCTACGCAGGTAACAAACAGTGAGTGGGGCCGATTCTCTGCAAGGATTTGATGTTTTAGAGAAAAGGTAAGTTCTCATCTTTAAAAACAAATATTTACTGGTGACTTCCCACCTTCTTCATATTAGGTGACACATTAAACTATCCAGGACTCATATCACGAAGTTCAATGTAAAAACGAAGCCAGAGCTGAAGATGGAGGTTGGCTGGTAGCATGCTTGCCTACTATGCACAAAGTCCTGGGTTCAACCTCCAGCCCTGCAGGAAGTGGACGTGATGGTGCATGAACATAGAGGAGACAGAAGGAAGCATTCAGCCCATCGTCAGCTACACAGACCGATCTAGTTTGAGAGCTGCATGTATGAGGTAATATCTAGGAGAAAAGAGGTCTACCCAGCAGTCCAATAATTTTGAACATTTTTTTCATATATACCTGTTAACTTTGTCTGTCTTCTTTTTAAAAGAATTTAATAGTTTCCAGGAAGGAATAGCACAGGCCTTTTACTCAGGAGGTAGATGCAGGGGGAATCTCTGTGAGTTCAAGGCCAGCCTGGTCTACAAATCGAGTCCAGGACAGCCAGTGCTACACAGAGAAATTCTGTCTTGAAAAACCAAATCAACCAAACGTAAACATAGTGCATGCCTTTAATCCCAGCACTTGGGAGGCAGAGGCAGGTGGATTGCTGTGAGTTCGAGGCCAGCCTGGTCTACAAAACGAGTCATCCAAGATAGCCAGGGCTACACAGAGAAATCCTGTCTCAAAAAAACAAAAAAAAAAAGGTTTAAAAAGTTCTTTTTGTTTGGGTGTGTCTGTGTGAATGTCTGCCATGTGCATTTTAAGTCCTAGGCGGCTGGAAGAGGGTGTCAGAATCCCTGGGGCTAGAGTCACAGGCGGTTGTGAGCTACCTACACTGTGGATGCCGGGAACTGAACTCATGCCTTCTGGAAGAACAGAGCTGCTCTCAAATGTCAGCCGGGTCTCCGCCATCCTGTATGCCTTCTTTTTGAAAAAAAATTAAGAAGACAAATAGGACTGGAGAATTGTCTGGGTGCCTAAGAACACTTGTTGCTCTTGCAGAGGACCCAGGTTCAATTCCCAGCACCCACAACTGTCTGTTACTCCAGTCCAAGATCTGGTATCCTCTTCTAACCACGCTGGGTGCCAGGCATGCACGCAGTGCACAGACATATATGAAAGCATAACAGTCATGAAATAATAAAAATAAATAAATAGTTCTTAAAGCTAAAAAGGTTTTAATTAGGGGCCTGTAAAGATGGTTTCAAGGTTAAGTGCATGGCTGCTCTTACAGAGGACCCCGGTTCGGTTCCCAGAATCCACGAGGCAGAACCCAGTCATCAGTAACTCCAGGTCCAGAGAATCTGATGGCCTCTTCCTATCTCTTTGGTTACCAGGCACATATGTGGTGCACATGCATGTATGCAAGCAACAACTCATACACAGAAAAAAAAAGTTTTTTAATGTTTTGTTTTGTTTTTCTAGACAGGGTTTCTCTGTGTAGTCTTGGCTGTCCTGGACTCACTTTGTAGACTAGGCTGGCCTCGAACTCACAGAGATCCACCTGCCTCTGCCTCCCGAGTACTAGGATTACAGGCATGCGCCACCATGTCTGGCTCAAAATATATTATTAGTCTACATTTTGCCACATGTGCCTTTAATCCCAGCACTCAGGAAGCCAAGGCAGGCAGATCTCTGAGTTTCGAGTCTAGTCTCCATAGTGAGCTCTAGGCCAACCAAGGCTAACTAGTGAGCCCCTACCTCAAAACAACAAAACAAAACATTATTACTACTGCATATGTCAAAGGAAATTTTTGAGGCATCCCTTTCTTCTTTCATCTGTGTGCTCTGAGGTTCATCTCAGTCGTTAGACCTCACAGCAAGCATTTTACCCATCGACTCATGCTTTTTTTTTTGTTTATTTTGAGACAGGGTCTCACTGTGTGGGCCTGGCTGGACTAGAACTGGCTATGTAGACTAGGCTGGCCTTGAACTCACAGAGCTCCAGTCACCTCTGCCTCCTCCTGAGTGCTGGGTTTAAAGGCATGTGCCACTACTCCTAGTAAAATGTATTCTTTTTCAAAGCTGGACGTTGGGGCTGGAAAGATAAGAAAGATGTTAAGAGCAGTGGCTGCTCTTCCAGAGGACCCATATTCTGTTCCCAACACCCACGTGGTGGCTCACAACTATCTGTAACTCTAGTTACAAGGGATCCCGCGCTCTCTTCTAGTCTCTGTGGGCACCAGGCTTGTTGCAAGCCCAATCATAGAAAACATATAAATAAAATTTAGAAAAATAATAATTGAAATAAATACAAGGTATGTTAGTTAAAGTGCCACATCTTAGTATGGAGTCCAGTCAGCACTTGCATGGTCAATAACTTCTCGTGGCAATACCTAACATGAGATCTCAGACATTCCATTACCCACGACAGTCCCCTCCTGCTCCTCCCGATCCCTTGGCCCCACCAAGGGTGCTGGGAATGGAATTCCAAATTAATAATGAAGTTTAACGACCTATTCTTGTTACTTTTCTATTGTTGTGATAAAACATTCCAACCACAGGCAACTTGGGAAATACACGCTCATGTTTGTCGTAGATGGAAGTCAGGGTAAAAACTTGAGGCAGGAACCTGGAGGCAGGCACTGAAGCAGAGATCCCGGAGGAGCAGTGCTTGCTCTCAGGCCCACATGCAGCTTCCTTTCTTATATAGCCCAGGCCCATCTGCCTACGGGTGGCACCGCCCACAGTGGGATAGGCTCTCCTCCACCAATTAGCAATCAAGAACATGCCCTACAGACATGCCCATGGGCCAGCCTGATGGAGGTGGCTCTTCAGTTGAGGTTTCCTCTCCCCAGGCATGTCAAATGGACAAGATCAGCCATCCCATCTTTACAACCACTGCTTGGGCCTCTGCCCCCAGTGACAATGCCCTCCACTCATGAGCTTTCTCTCAGTCTGTGAGTTTCATAATTAATGCTAATTCTGTTCCATTGTGTAGACACCATTGTAAACAGATAGCACGTTAAGGAAATCCTGTGTGTATGTGCATGCTTGTGTACATGCATGCATGTTTGTGTGTGAGCAGCAGCATTCGTGTACCATGGCTCACAGGTACAGCTTAGAGGACAGCCTCCTGTAGAGATGCTCATCTCTCCCCTGTTTAAAGTAGAGTCTTACCAGGAGGCACCTGCAGCATATGTCTTTAATCGAAGAAGCAGGTGGATCTCTGTGAGTTCAAGGCCAGCCTGGTCTACAGAGCAGGTTCCAGGACAGCCAGGGCTACACAGAGAAACCCTGTCTCAAACAAAAACAAAAATAAAACAAACAAACAAAAAGTTGACCAACCAAACAAAAGAGGTAACTAATGCAGAAGTTAGTATAAGGGATGGAGTATTGCTGTGAAAAGCTTGGCTGTGTTGTTTTTGTCTTAGAGGGATTTGAAGACCTTAGGATTTTGCACTAGGAAAGTGTCTGGACACTGTAAGTAGAGATTAAAGGGTCATTCTGGTAGGACGGATCCTGGAAGACAGCTGTGCTGAGAGCCATGTAGACTCAGCTCGGGAGGCCTCAGAGGGGAACAGTGTTAGCAGAGGGGCCAGAGGCCATCCACCACGGGGCGCTTTGGTGAAGAGTCTGGCTGCCTTCTGCCTTTGACCTGAGAACCTGCCTGTAGCTAAGTTAACAAATGTTAGAAACTTAATGTCGCATCCCAGGAATGTGCTGGAACAGAGGCTGTAATTGCTAAGGAGATTAGAGACTTTAATGGTCTGATTGGATCAAATGGAAGCATTCTCCCAGGCCAAGACCCCACACAGCACTTCCAATTGGTGAAAGCAAGGGCCTTAAGCATTTTTCTGTTCATAGACAGCAACTTAAACAACAGTGGCTACCAGCGTGGTTCAATGGGATAAGGGTTCCACCCAAGCTGGCTGCAGAGCAGGGCACTGACGTCCACTTAGTGCTGGCTTTAGAAGCAAAGGATGTGAGGGTAAAGGGGCCCTATATTCTTTCTCTGTGGCATCAGAGAATTGAGGCCAGGTAGCATGTGGCAAGGGGGTCCCCATGTAAAAACCCTGAGATGTCAGGAGACCATTGTGTGAAGTTATAAAAACGAAGCCTGGTTTGTGTTGGAGACCCCAAGATGTTAGAGGTGTCAGAGCTATAGGATATCTGGCAAAGAGGGCTGCACACAGGGAGTGGAATCAGCCCGAGGAAGAGATATATGTTGCAGGTGGCAAGGCTGGACAGCCAGAACCATCTAAACCCTCCATCCCAGACAGAGAGTTGTAAGATTCGGAATTATTCCTGCTGGGTTGTGATACAATATTTCCTCACCACGACCCCATCCCTTCCCTCTCCTTTGGAATGGTAATGCCTATCCTGTCCTGCTGTATACTGGGAGTACGTCGTTTGCTTTTTTATTTTTAGGGAGTTACAGTTAAGCGACTGCCTTGAGTCTCAGAAGACACTTTGGACTTTTCAACAGTGTTGAGACTGTGGGACTTTTTAAGTTGGACTAAATGCATGTTGCAGTATGACACGACCGTGAGCCCATGAGGCCAGAGAGTAGAATATGGTGGTTTGGATGGGAGTGGGACCCCCGGTAAGCTCATGGATTTGACCACCTGGTCCCCAGCGGGCAGTGCTGTTTGGGGAGGCTTAAGGGGTACAGCATTGCTGGAGGAAGTGCAGTACTAAGGGCAGGCTTTGGGAGTTTATCACCTCGCTCTACTTCTGGTTCTCCCTGTCTCTGTCTCTCTGTCTCTGTCTCTCCTTTCTGCTTGTGTTGCAAACTGTGAGCTCTCAGCTTCCTGTTTCAACCACCATGTGTCCCTTCCACCTTGATGGGCAGTAACCCTCTGAAATCATAAACTCAGATAAATCCTGCCTTTTTTTTTTTTTTAATCCTGCCTTTTATAGGTTGCCTTGGTCATGGTGTTTTGTCACAGCACATGGAGTAACTAATACACAGCTCCACCTCTACTGTTCCTAGCACATAGAAGTAACTAATACACAGTGCCACATCTACTGTCCTTCCTAAAGCAGAGTTCCTAAGCCCAGCTACTTTCTTACCCTGGTCTCTGTTTCTCTGAGGGAGAGGGAGTGGTGATAGGGCTCTTTCTATGTAGCTCAGGCTAACTTCGAACTCCAAATCTCTGTGCCCGTCTTCAGAGTATTGGGATGAGGGGTCAGCCCCACTAGGTACGGGATTGTTGATGCAATCCCAGTTCTGAATCATGTCTCTCGGAACTGAAGCCAAGTTGTGTATGCTGTAGGGAGTGGAAAGGACGTGACGCATGGCACGTTGAGCCTCCATCTCTCCCGAAGACAGAATCAGGCAGGTGAAATGTAAACACAGATTACATCTGGCATAGAAACGGATTCAGGACCCAGCAACGCGGGAGGCAGAGGCAGGCAGATCTCTGAGTTCGAGGCCAGCCTGGTCTACAAAGCAAGTCCAGGACAGCCAAGGCTACATAGAGAAACCCTGGCTTGAAAAACCAAAAGAGGAAGAAAGAAAGAAAGAAAGAAAGAAAGAAAGAAAGAAAGAAAGAAAGAAAGAAAAGAAGGAAGGAAGGAAGGAAGAAAAGAAGGAAGGAAGGAAGGAAGGAAGGAAGGAAGAAAGGAAGAAATGGATTCAGGAGAACCTGGGGGCTGGCATGAAAGGAGCAGATGAAAGTTCAGGAAGATGCTGGGTGTAGAGAGACCAAGTAGCTCCCACTGTAGGTGGTGTTGTGGGCTGTCTTGCTGATGCCCGCGAGGACAGCTGGCTGTCATTCCTCTATTCAGGAAGGAAGAGAGTTAGATTGGTGTGCTTTACATTCTATTTTGGAAAAGCTCTATTTACTTTTTTTTTTTTTTTTTTACCTTACATCTACAGACGTTTTGACTGCATGTATGTGTGTGCGCCGTGTCTATGTAGCGCCCACAGAGGCCAGACGTCCTGGTGGAACTGAAGTAACGGACAGCTGTGACCACCCTTGTGGGTGCTGAGAGCTGGCCTCCTGTGTGGAAGAGCAGTCTGTGCTCCTCCCACTGTGCTTTCCCCAGACCTTGCCTTACTTTACTCAGTTTCAGCCTTTGCCAGGGGCCACGGGTGCCATAGCAAGAACTGGGGTTTTGTTTGTTTGTTTGGTTGGTTGGTTGGTTTTTTGTTTTGTTTTGGTGGTTTGTTGTTGATGACCTCTTTCGAGGCCCTCCTGGTTTCCAGGGTCAAATTTAATCGTGGGTTTTTAATCCAGTCCTCTGGGAGGGAGGGAGGATATGGTGGCATGAGGAGCAATAGGAGTGAGGTTGGATGTGGGTGCTGCCCGAGCTCAGGCTGCCAGACCCTACCTCACAGCTTCTGGTCGGGTGGGAGTCCTGCACATTCCCACAGGTATCTCTGGCCTTTGAGACACCTCATTACCCCTACCACCCCTACTCCTCACCACCCTGCCCCCACCCCCACCCCTACCACCATCCCCCACCCCCATCCCCTAACCCTCTACCGCCCCTCCCCACATCCCCACCTTCCCCCACTCCCCACTAAGTCTGAGATTCTTTTTGGTTAGTTGGTTGGTTTTTGTTTTGTTTTGTTTTGTTTTTTTTCGAGATAGGGTTTCTCTGTGTAGCCCTGGCTGTCCTCGACTCACTTTGTAGACCACGCTGGCCTCAAACTCACAGTGATCTGCCTGCCTCTGCCTCCCGAGTGCTGCGATTACAAGTGTGTGCCATCACGCACACCTGTATTCTTAACAGGATTCTTAGCCTGGAAACACATACAAGGCTGGAGGTGGTTCTAACAGGCCCGCTTCCAAAACAGCAGGTACCTGCCACCAAGATGGAGGTGTGTTATAGCCCCACGAGACCAAGCTGGCAAGCTTCTTTGACTGTGCATAACTTTTTTTATGAAAAGAAAATGTTAGCTTAAGACATCTCTAATTCTTGGTTTTGAGGACTAAAGATTTTGTTCTATAGAAATGGGGTGGGGGGTTGTGTGTGTGTGTGTGTGTGTGTGTGTGTGTGTGTGTGTGCGCGCGCTTGTACATATACATATACTCATTTGTACAAGTGTTTTCTTTTTTTAATATTTTTTTATTTAATTTTAATTTATGTGTGTTGGTATGAGGGTGTCAGATCTTGGAGTTACAGACGGGTGAGCTGCCATGTGGGTGCTGGGAATTGAACCTGGGTCCTTTGGAAGAGCAGGCAGTGCTCTTAACCGCTGAGCCATCTCTCCAGCCCTGTACAGGTGTTTTCTAACTAGGTAGGGGATTAGTGGGACTGATAGTAAAGATGGTTTGGGGCCTAGAAAGATGGCTTTTAAGAGTGCTTCCTGCTGTTGCAGAGGACCCAGGTTCAAATCCCAGCACCCACAAGGTTATCCAAACCATAAACTATAACTCCAAATCTAGGGCATCCACAGCCCTCTTCTGGCCTCCATGAGTACTGCCTATATGTGGTGTACATATATACATTCAAGCTAACCCTCATACATATAAAAAATTTAAATCTTTTAAAGGGGTGTGTGTGATACCTGTGATTCCTGTAATCCCAGCACGCAGAGCAGAGGCAGGAGAATTGCCACAGTTTCAGACCATCCAGGCCGATGTAGTGAGAACCTGTTTCAAAGGTGGGGCTTTGCTTGCCTGTTTCAAAGGCAGGGCTTCAAAGATGGTGTTTGATTGTGTGTGTGTGTGTGTTTCTTTTTTTCTTTCTTTTTCTTTTTCTTTTTTTTCTTTTTTAATGCTATGGAGTAGATCTCAAGCCTACCATAGTTTTCTTTGAGTTTCTGGTTTTAATTAGGTGTTGCTATTTACTCGATGGAGTTTCCCTCTGGATCCTTGGGTTGCCATGGTGACACTTTGGGCCTTTTGGTGTTGCTTTGGGCCAGCTGCTGGCTGAAATGAGTTCTGACAGGAAAGACTCCTAGCTTGGCACTGAACAGGAACAGGAAGACGGTTCTGCACCTTTTGAGAAGGATGCCACAAGTACCTGAAGACATTGCAGTGTGACTTCGGGGACAAGTGGCCAGAGGTGAAGCCGACCTTTGGTTGCTGCCCCTTGCCTGGCTAGTGCCACCTTCTCAGGAGGGTGGGAACTTAGGGGAACCTGGGCCTCGGACCAAGTTTGTTTGTTTGTTTGTTTGTTTTTCCAGTTCTTGAAGTGGAATCCAGAGAGCTTTCCTCAGTCCAGGCAAGTGCTCCGCCTCCAACTTCCTAGTCCCATTTGCTGCTGCTGCTGCTGCTGCTGTTGTTGTTGTTGTTGTTGATGATGATGATGATTATTTATTTATCTTGAGATAAATTTTTGTTCTGCAGCCCTGACAGTCCAGTGTGGCTTCCAGCTTCTGTGGTGGTTCTCGGGTCTCTGAGTGGTGGGGTTAAAGGTGTGAGCCATGGATCCTGTTCTGGGTGCTTTTCTTCCTCTTTGTATACCAGGGCTCCTCCCGAGGAACGACATAACTAGTCAAAGAGACATTGGATTGACTGTCATTGTCCTCATCTCCCGAATGTGGGTAAGAAGCATAAGCCATGGTGACAGACCCAAGCGCCAAATTTTCATGATTTACCTTGATAAGACAGGTAAGGGCAGGTAATACAGTTTACTGTTTTTCTTTTTTCCCCACAGGGCCTTGTTAAGGAGCATAGGACTGGCTGGACCTTACCATCTTCCTGCCTCAGCTTTCTGAGTATTGGCATGACATTTAGTTTCTTGTATCTTTTTTTTTTTCTTGCATCTTTTTAATTTCTTGGATTTTTTTTTTTAAATATGAGTAATATGCACTCAGAAGGGCAGTAACAAGAGACCATGGGGACAATCACCCCACCCCCCACCCACCCCTCCACAACCCCCCACCCACCCCTCCCCCACTCCCCACCTCCCCCACCCCTCCCCCACTCCCCCAGAAACATGTAACAGTAACAACAACAAAAAGCAAACCAAACTTCTTTTCTGGAGCAAAGTTTGAAATAAATAAAACCAGAATATTCAAGAGTGATTACTGTGTTTCTTTTGAAAGATAATTGTGACTTTAGTTGCAAACCCCTCCCGGAGGACAACAAACAAACCCAGCAGAAAGGAAGCCTCCAACTGTAAGGAAATGCGTCAGCTTTATCATCACCTCGTCTCCCCTCCCCCAGCCTCGTCCTATTGCTTCAGGGTATAGTCTGGCCTGAGTCCTCTGACTGGACTCTGTGAGTGGCCTGTGCTGCTATTAAAATGAATTATATTAGTAGTTAAAGTTCTGGAGGTGCAGCTGGTGGTATGCCAGGCCTTGAGACCCGGAATCCAAAGAAAGCAATCCAAGCAGGGCTAGTCTGGTGGCCACACCTCAGGTCCTACCACTCCAGAGGCTGAGGCAGGAGGCTCCACTTTGAGCTTGTGATTTTTCTTTTAAGGATCCAGGGGTTTGTGCGCATGCACATGCACACACACACACTTCTAGTTACATTTCCAAGTATGATTCATTTCCCCTGTCTTTTTGTGTTCAAGTCTTTAGTCCAAGAAGTGACTGGAAGAAAATGTTAAAAGATACAAAACAAAACAAAACCTCTCCCCCCCCCCCAACAAACAAAAAAGCCCCTTGTGGTGGCTTTGTGTCTGAGCTTCAATCACTGTTTGTTTTGCGCAAAGTAAAAATTTACATTTCTTAGGACAGCCTGGGCTATTACACAGAGAAACCCAGCCTCAGAAAAAAAAAAAAAAAAAAAAGCAAAAATAATTTTATATTTCTTTCTCTGAGAGGCTCTGTCATAAAATCTCTTCCTGCATTTAAGACAGGAGCCTCTGAGCCTGGTCTACAAAGAGGACACCCAGGACAGCCAGGGCTATTATACAGAGAAGCCCTGTCTCAAAACAAAACACAAAACAACAACAAACAAACAAACCCAAAAGACAGGAGCCTCTGAAGGCTCAAAAGGAAGCTGGCTTAGGGTTAGGAAGTTGCTGCAACTCTCTTCACTCCTTCCTTTTATAAGGTATTGCATTAGAGGAATTCTGGAGGCGGGACAAAAGCCAGGCAAGTCGTCATTGTCACCAGGACAGGGTGTTAGATAGGAAAACTGATCAGACCCCTGAGAGTGAGAGGTTGTTTGGTTTCCCTGGCTGGCCTGGAACTCCCTACCACAGGGTAGATTGACCCTAAACTTTCCATCTTCCTGCCTCAGCTATCCCAGTCTTGGGGCTGTATCTGTGAGCTACCACGTCTACTTCTGTTTTGAGTTTAGTTTTACTTAACTGTTTTTGAACTTTACACTTGGATTTTTTTTTTCTTTCCCCCCTTTTACCCCCTAAACCCCCTAAAGCACCTAGAATGTTTCCTTAGTGACCAGGCACAGAAGACTTACTCTGGCATTGGAAGATCCCCAGCATCACCCCCTTGCATTTCACCCAGATAATTCATTATTCCCTTCCCAATTGAATTTTTAGCTAGATCTGGGAAAGCGGGAGGTGTCTGAAGTTAGGTCAAAGCTAGAAATGACGCTGGAAATTCATGGAAATGTCAATGGCTTGGCTTTTAAAAATTAAATGTTTTAAAGATTCTTTTTTTACATCTACAAGTAAACATTGAAAACCTCAGAGGAGACCCTTTTCAAAGGTGGAGTTTGCGAGGGGTGGGAGGGAGGTCAGGTAAGAGGGAGGAGACCTGTCCAGGAGTGCCTTCCAATAGCGAGAGCTGGCCTCCAAGAGACTCTCTCCACCCACCCCCTTTTGCCTTTAAGATATAAACGCTCCGAGCGACTTTACCGCTCACGCCTCGGCCCTCGGGGAGCTCTTTCCGGCTGCACCTCTGTCTTTAACCCCAGCTCCCAGCCGGTTCAAGAGCCACCGCCATGAGCTTCCAGTTGCTAAGGGTGAGGAGCATGCTGGGCATCCGAGAGCCACAGACTGGCTAGGCAGAGGAGGACCGCTGGCGGGACGTCTGGCGGCGCTGGGTGGGTCGCTCTGGAGTGCTAGCCTGCCGCTGCCCTCGCCAGCCGTTGGCCACAGTGGGCCTCCCCTTCGCCTGGCGGCGACTAAGATAAGTGACTTAAGGCCGCGGGGCTCAGCTGGCCTAGAGGTGTGTGGAAGCCTAGGACCCTAGAAGGCCTCTAGGTATATGGGTCTCCCGCCTGCGCTCGGAGCGGTTAGGTTAGGTCACTTGGGGATGGGCCCCCGGATATCTTGGGAAGGTGACAAGCCGGGGGTGGGAGTCTACTTTCTAAGCGTTCGAGGGTCCCCGGCGGGGCAGGACAGGGCAGTGTCTCCTTTGGGGTTCTGGAGTCTCTAGAAACCTTAGACACCAGGTAGTTTTGTTGCTTGAAGGAAGTTGAATTCAAATTCACCTTAGCTGCTCCGGAAGAGAGAAAAGGTTTGGCCAAGCGCTGAGCAAAGGCGAGCAAGGCTCCAGACCTGGGGCGGGATCGGGTCCCTGGAAGCCTTAAAGTTAAGAATCCTCAGTCCCACTTCATTTTACCTGTTTGTAAAGAGTTGACTGGTAGGAAATCGGAAGGCCGGGAAACTAATTTAGCTCCTGCGGCCTTGAGCTGGACTCACCGAGCTGAGTGGACTGAGGCCCCTCCGCATCTATGGGGCTATAGGGTGTGTGTCCGCTCAGCGCGCATTTATTCTGGGGGGAATTTTTTTTAATCGCTTGGTATTATTTTGGAGCTCCCGAGGACTGGTGTCAACAGCACCCCTGGGCTTAGTTCTGGAAGCTCTTTGTGGGTTTTTTTAAAGGTATGTATTTATTTATGCATGTATTTAGCGTGTGCGCGCACACGCCTGTTCCTGGGCCTGCTGTGTCTATGTCTGTGGATAGCTTGCGGAAGTCGGTTCTCTCTTCTTGCCCTGTGGATCCCGGGGATTCAACTTGTCCTTTTAAACTTGGCAGCAAGCGCCTTTACCAATGGAGCCATCTCGCCGGCCTTGGCCTTTTGGGGAGCTCTTTCAAGTTCAAGGTCTAGGATAGGAGAGTGGGACGTAGATGAGCACCCTCCTCCAGAGATTTGTGGCAGAAACCGGTTTCTAGGGCCCTGCCCAACCCGAGCTAGCCGGTAATTGACAGTAGTCCTTCACTGGCCTGAGGGGTGGAACAGGGCCTCGAACGTGCCACTGAGCTTGCAAAAGTGCTTGGGGGGGTCCACCTGTTCTCGGGACCCCCTTCCCTACGGCGAAAAGAAGAGTCCTGGACACGTTACAGTCCAGCTTAATAGATAACTCCAAGCTGCCTTCTCTAGACTTGAGTGGTGGCAGGCATAGGAGACTGGGGCCCCCAAAGCCCCACTGACAGAAGCACCCTTGCGTGCTTCTTTGGAGGTGGCTTGCATTTGAGGCGCCCGGTGGTTTTGTACACACCCAGTCGCCTTCAGTCCGGTTTCCTGGGCCATCTGCTGACTCAGGAGTGGGTCCTAAATTGCTAGAGTGTGAGTGACTGCAGGCTCCCTAGGGGGCGGCAGAGCGGAACCCCTGACAGCCTTCCACTCCTATATCTCAGCTTTGGCTGTGCCGGGACCTTATAGCAAGTTCTCAGTCCCGCGTGGGGTAGGGTGGCGGAGTTCAGAGTGGGCACATTCCAAAGCCCTGGGGACCAAGGAGCGCAACTGCAGCGTCTGGGTCTTTCCCCGGGCGAGGGTAGATCCTAGTGCCGGAGCACCTGGCCGAAAAGCTGAGCTCAAGGGAGGCGGAAGCTTCCCGCACCTGGACAGTTTGTCCAGGCATCGGGCCCCTAAGCCGGGTGTGGTTGGGACAAGGTCCCTCAGAGTCCTGGAGATGATGAGTGCAAGTCACCTCTCCATTAAGCGCTGCGCTGTCACTTTAGAGAAAATGAATAGCCTTGTCTTGCGGCTCCCAAGTCCCCAGACTCCCAGGCTGAGGAGAGGCGAGTGCAGACCCTTGCGCCCCCGCTATCCTCTCGCCAGCGCCAAAAGCCCGCGACAGAAAAGACTCGGTCCCTCTGGGCTGTTTGGGCTGGCGCAACGGTGGGAAGACAGCGAGAGCCTGGAATATGGTGAGCCGCACCCTAGGCCAAGAGAGGAACCGAACCCCACCAGATAAGGCACCTAATGTTCCGCAGTCGCCTTCTAGAAAGAGCCTGGAACCGGATCTTCCTAGTCTTGGGCACCAGCGTGCCGGCAGCACCGAATCCATTTTTTTTCCCCTGGAACAGGTGCCCTCTTCACTAATTCCAGGGCCTTTGTGTTTTGGAAGCTTGGTGTCAGGATTGCATGCCTTTAAAACGTAGCGGGGTGGGGGTTGGGGGTGGGAAGGCAAGACTTTGTTTCCCGCGTTTCCAACTTCCTGGGATTTTTAGCGCCAACAAATTGGAAAGCCATCTTGCATGTGGCGATTCTCTTAAGGCAGTGGGGACCGGTTGGCTTGGATGACATCTATTTTAGTTTTAGTTACTTTACTTTGGGCCTGTCTGGGTTAAAGAAATGCTTAAACGACTCAGAGGAGGGGCAGAGAGATGACAAATTACTTTATTCTGTGGATACGGGAGGCGCGTTCACAGTCCTGGCCACTAGGCTGATGGGTATCAAGGATTGCATAATTGGCTTCGCAATCGAATTGAAATAGTCCCTGTCTCCAGTTTGAAGCCAATCTCCACACACTGTTGGAATAGACCAAAAAATTAGCTCTCGAGAATTACAGGCTTTCTGTTTGGAATGAAAAAATTAACTATAATAATTGGTCCAATTAATTTCGTTTCTTTGAATTTAAAAACAGATCAACACTGAACGTTGCTTTTGACTCGAGTGGTAACTCTTGGGGTTCAGCAGTATTCTGTGGAAGGAGCACTGCCTTTTGCCTTCTGTGGGATGAGACGTGCCCGTAGCTCCAAGAGTGACCTCCCCGTAGCCCCCTCCCACTTTCAGACACCACCTCACCCCACCAGGCCCTGCCCGTAGCGCTTGGAGATTTGTTCTGTCTGAAACCGCTTTACTCTGGTGAGTTGAGGCTTCTGAAGGGTTTGCCCTAGCCAGCTGTGGAACCCGCACTCCGCATGGATGGGCCTGGGCGGGGAGCTCGGGTCTCCTCAAATCATGGCCAGCAGCTAGAGATACACCTTCGGGCGACAGCGGTGACATGCCTTCGTCTGATTTACTCTGAGTAGATATTACCGTGAGCTGCTCTTTCTTCGGAGCCGGGTACCAGACTCCTCAGAAGCCCTCCCCTCCCTTCCCCCAATGGGCAGGACAGTAAAGTACTGAGAAGAAAGTAAGGGGAAGACGTTAGGGCATATTGGGGCTTCAGCTGCTCCCCAGCCGAAGTCTCTGTCAGAGCTGCTGGGGCAGGGTGTCAGGGAACACCCCGGAATGAGGTCTTCAACTCTCAAGTGACATCCATCTTTAGGAGGATGAAGAAAGGTTCTTGAGGTGGGGAAATCCCGACTGTCAGCTCTGCCAATCTCAGGTGTGCAAGGGGGCTGGCAAAGGAAGCCGCGTTCCGGTACCCAAGCCTGGCAGGTCTGCGGTTGTCAGAGACCGCCCACTTATGCCCCTGCAAGCCCCTCGCTACGCCGGGGCCCTGCAAGACGCCAGGCAGGGTGCGGGGCGGAGCTAGGCAGGGACTGGCTAGGGGCCGCCCCGCCCGGCGCCTGGGCCTCGGTGCCGGCCTCCGGGGAGGAGTTATGATAATTTCCTTCTCATTAAGGCGTTCGGGTCCCCCGGCTATCGTCGGGACTCTGTGAGGGTGAGGCATCTCCGGTCCACGGCTAAGGCCTCTACACACCTACAGCGGCCACATCTGCGCGCATAGCCACCAATGCGCGTCCAGTGACCCGGACAGCGAGGCCCGCGCACGGCGGGGGCGGCGGCAGACGCCTGGCCACCGTGACCCCGATTGTGGATTTACCGCTCGGGGGGTGGGGGGAGCCTGGATTTAACTGGCGACTATTTTGGGGGACGCCGGACGCCATGTTGTGGAAAATAACAGATAATGTCAAGTATGAAGACGATTGCGAGGTGAGCAGGGGCTAGGGGACGTAGCCCCTCCGCCCCGAGCAGCGTCCCGGGACCTTGGGCTGAGGCTGGGGACGTTCGCGCGGAGCTCTCGCCTCCGGGAGGGATAAGGGCCAGTCCTCTGGACACGCCTCGGCCATCTCCTGGGCCCCTTGTTGAATCTGATCTTGTCCCTCGGGGACGAGGCCTGGCAAGAGCATGGCAGACCCACCCACAGAGCTCAACAGTGGGTTCCTAAGAAGCGCACGGCCCTCCTTTCCGTTTTCCCCGAAGAGCGTCCTGTCTCCGACTCTCAGACGTGGCTTTTCCCCACGAAGTCTGTCCAAAGTGTCCACGAAGGCTTCTCTGCCGGCGACACCTTTGCGGAGTCTCCTCCAAGGAAGGCTTGTCACCTGCCCTGCTACCTCCTCGGGAAAGGGGGAAAAATCCAAACAACTGCAGCCTGGTTTTCAAGAGAAGTGGGGGTTGGGGACTATGGGGTGGGGGTGAGGCCAGATGGGGCCTTGAGCGCTCGCGAGTACTCTATCCTGTCGGACAGGTTGAGCTAGAGTTTCGGAGAGTAGGAGGGAGGGAGGCGGCGAGCGGGAAGAGGAAGAAGATTCAGGCGGCGCGAGGCGAGCACTGGGTAACGTGCCGAGGAGAGCCCAAGCGGCTAGGCTGCGGGAGCGCAGCTCGCCCGCGCGACCTCCAGGGACTGCCCCTGCTTGCATGCCCGGGAGATTCCGCTAGGGGGCGACAGGGCCCCGTCCCTGTGTCCCTACTACCCTTGTGACCCCCGGGACTGATGAAGACACATCTTTTAGGAATTAAGTCTGACCCGCCTTGGGGCGAGGGGACGTGCGCAGGCAAAGGTTGCCCAATTTGGCAGAGTCTTTTCATTCCTTCTCTACACCGGCTTGTGTGAGAACCTTGACTGTGGCCGGCTGGAAGACCTCACTTCCTAAGGCGCAGAAGGCACCGGCTTGACTAACAAGGATCCCAGCTCTGGGCCCGCGTGTTGGCGCCGGAGTCTCTCTGGAGGACTTTACAGATCTGGCCTTACCTGGGAGTGTCACTTTCCCGGCGTTCTTGCCTCTTAAGGGAGTGAGAGGGAGGGAAGGTCCTTAGGGCGGGGAAAATGCGCCCTTTGCCGCCTGCTTTGCTTACCATCCGCAACGGCAGCTTTAGGCTCGCTGGGTCGACATGGGAAGGCTGGTGAGCGAGTGCGCCTTGAGACGAGTTCGCCACACGCCGACTTCCCAGGGCACGGGTGGCCGCCACAGGCGCGGCCTCTCCCGGACTGCTGCCGGGAGCTCGCATTTGGCACCTCCGAGCGCCCCAAGCAACACAGCGCGGAAGCCTTCGCCAGTGTGCTTGAAGGACTCGTTCCCCCAGGTCTTAGACAGATAGTTTACAACGAAGTCCCTGGGGCGCATTGTCCCCGGGTGCCCTCGGGTTCAGGGGCCTGTCGAGATGGGTGGCACGAGCTTGTTGGGGCGCGTAGGTGCCCCTTCCTTGGCTTACCGGTTCGCTTAGCAGGGTTTCGTATTAACCGGGTTTTTGCCATTTCCCTTCCAGGATCGCCATGACGCGAGCAGCAATGGGAACCCGCGCATCCCCCACCTCTCTTCTGCGGGACAACATCTGTACAGTCCGGCGCCGCCTCTTTCGCACACCGGGGTTGCGGAGTACCAGCCTCCTCCCTACTTCCCGCCTCCCTACCAGCAGCTGGCGTACTCGCAGTCAGCCGACCCTTACTCGCACCTGGGAGAGGCTTATGCCGCCGCCATCAACCCCCTGCACCAGCCTGCCGCCACCGGCAGCCAACAGCAAACCTGGCCCGGTCGACAGAGCCAGGAGGGTGCTAGCCTGGCCTCACACCACGGGCGCCCTGCAGGCTTGCTACCCCACATTTCTGGGCTGGAGGGAGGCGCGGTGAGCGCCCGGCGGGAAGCCTACCGCCGTTCCGACTTGCTGCTGCCTCACGCGCACGCCCTGGAAGCTGCCGGTTTGGCGGAGAACCTGGGGCTGCACGAGATGGGTCACCCCATAGAGGACGTGCAGGTGAGCAGGGCGCGGGCTTGGGGACCGGGGGAGCTACCTTACCTCTCTGCATATCCTCTAGCCTTTTCACCTATCTCCAAACTCAAGAGAAAATTGTCATTTCCTCCCCTCCTCCCCCCCCAGAACGTGGATGATCCGCACCTGCTTCTACACGATCAGACTGTCATTCGCAAAGGTAAACAACTCGAGGCGTCCCCTGTGGTGTGCACGCAGCCCTAAGCAGTGAAGTTGCCGCTTTTCTGACAAGGTTGGGAGGCAGGTATTAAGTAGCCAGCATGGGTCATCTACTTGAGCAGGGGCCTGGCGATGATGAGTCCAGGAGACTACCGTTGGAAGGAGTAAAAAGTCATTATTCTGACCTGGACGAAAAGAACTCTGAAGAGCTTGAAATTTTAAAAGATTTTTGTTGGTGGTGTTTTTTTGGTTTTTTTGTTTTGTTTTGTTTTTTTGTTTTGAAACAATGTTTAGTTCTGTGACCCAGGAGGGCCTTGAACTCACTGGAAGCCTAGAGCCGGCTTAACAGTTTGGTATTTTTAACTTGAAAACAACAAGAAGGGGGTGACCTGGAGAATACAAACAAGTTCCTTCTATGACAGTCTTTATTGTTGAGCAAATTGGCCTAATTTTACCTTTTAGAAGTACATCTATTATTACATATGAAGGTCAAAATCGAACCTAATGGGTTTCAGAGTCTGAACGCCAGGCAGGCTTGGCAGCAAACCCCTAACTGCTGAGCCTCCTCACCGCATAGAAGGGATTTTGTTTAATCTGTATTGGAGAGACCCTTAATTCTAACACTTTTTAATGGATTTCTCCTAATACACTTGCCTTAATAAGGATGGGCTGGGGGGGGGGTTTATAGGAGGGAGGGGATTGGGGAAATGAGATTACAGTTGGGTGGGTGGTTCTTGATTAATTTACAGCCCCACAGGCTTACAGGCTTCTTAAGGGGAAATGGAACCATCCTAAATTACAGGGAGTTAAGGTCTTAAAACGGTGAACTGCGTTAGTAAATTGAGAGAGGATGGAATTTGGAGAGAAAAACTAACATTTCTGAGGGGACTTAAACAGGTCTGGCTAATCCGTGTCTCTGAATTGTGGGTGTCAGCCGCACTGAAGGGTTTGGCCATTGATCTAAATGTGTCCTGTGGTTTCGGCTCACGGGGGGAGAGGGAGGGGGAGGATGCCATTTATTTCGTATTGAAGCAGTTTTCTGAAAGCAAATGCTTTATTTAAACAGATTACTGTAGTGGCCAGGAACTGGGAGAAAAAAAAAGGGAGGGAGGACCCCAACTCCTCCGTGCACGGAATCTTGACTAATTAAGGTTTGGAGGTGTTAACTCATGGCTTCAGATTCCAGTCTTTGAAGAAAGAGTGTGGCTTTCAAAGGCCTTTTTGCAGTATGTAGTTTGGGGTGCAGACTTTCCGGAGGCTGACTTCACCTTCGGTTTGGCGGTCTGGAAGGTCTCTGCTTCTGCTCCATCCGTTTCTAATGACAGACCTGTTTTACTGTCCCCTTGCAGGACCCATTTCAATGACCAAGAACCCTTTGGGCATCCCCTGCCCAAAGGACCTGGTGGGAGCTGTCATGAACCCCAGCGAGGTGTTCTGCTCTGTCCCTGGAAGACTCTCCTTGCTCAGCTCCACGTCTAAGTACAAAGTGACAGTGGCTGAGGTACAGAGGCGACTGTCACCACCCGAATGCCTAAACGCCTCGCTCCTGGGAGGTGTTCTCAGAAGGTGACACACGTTCAGGGCCCCCTGGGGGTTGGGTAACCGAAGGTGACTATGAACGAGGGTCTTGGAGGTATTTTTAACATTTATGTAACTTTTATATCTTAACGCTGAATTCTAATCTGTGTTAAGAGAGCTTTTTAGTGCATATCTTTTCGAAAGCGCCAAGTGCAGAAGGCGTTAAAACAGCAGTAACAGGTTATCATTTGGTTGCGATTAAGAGGCAGCAGCTGTGGGGAGGGGGAGGAAGGGAGCGCTTCCAGTGTTTTGTCCCCCCCCCCAAGGGAGTTTCTTGGGACTGTAGAGCCCTGAGTCAGGCTCTTTCTGCACCCCTACTAGTGCAGCATTCTGAGATTTTTAGAGAGAAGTGTAGTCTGTTTGCCATCTGATTTTTTGGGGGAGGGGGTTGTTTTGTTTGTTTTTTGAGAGTAGCAAACTTTCTTTTCCACACAGAGCAAAATCCAAAAATGGAGGCCGGTCCTTGCGGGAGAAGTTGGACAAAATTGGACTGAATCTTCCAGCTGGGAGACGGAAAGCAGCCCATGTCACCCTGCTCACTTCTCTCGTGGAAGGTCAGTACAGCTGTGCCTTTTACTTTTCCTGACTTTGAGGCTATCCTCCTAGGAGTGGCTCACACACAGAAATTAGAGCAGTTTTCAACTGTGCTCATCCACAGTGAGTCGTAGCACTTTCCCTGACAAGGTGATGCTTACATGCTGTTAGCTTCACTCAGAAGGTCGTGGTACCAAAAATTTAATCTCTGAACTTATGCAGTCATATGACAGAACAGCAGAGCTGTCCCTGTGAAGTGAACTAGCTGTTGAAAGCTGAAAGGTGCGGTCTGTCAGTGATATACCCTCCAAGAGTCAGAACTGCTGGTTTTCTGGTATGTTTTTCTGGCTGGGGACATCAGGATCCTGCTCGGTGTATACAGTGGGCACTGGCTCACTTCACCATTCATCCCCTTCCATCAAAAGGGGTTTAAAAAAAAAAAAAAGGAACGAAACCAATGGTTCACAAATGAGCCTCTTTCTCTGTTCCTGAGGTCATAGCTGTGTCAGTCCAGTTTTTGAATGGAGACCCTTCCCCCAGCCTGGAAGGTAGCCAAGAATGCCCCAAAGAAAGAAAGAAAGAAAGAAAGAAAGAAAGAAAGAAAGAAAGAAAGAAAGAAAGAAAAAATATAAAGAAAGAAAACCAAGCAAACAGCAAGGAGCACTTTGCTACCAAAGCCAGGAGGGTGAGCTTAGCAGTTCTTCAGCTTAGGTCCTTGGGCCCCGTACAGTCAGCCTGGCCTGGCCTGAAGGCTGAGGACGCATGGCTACAAGATGCTCTCCAGAGCAGAGCTGTCTTTTGACCGTTGCCGCCGCCTTTTCCTTTGCTGCACGGTGTGACTGCAGCGCTGAAAGGGACTTGGCAGAGCTCCTCCGTGCCTTTTCACTGTGCCTTTTGAGGTCAGGGTGAGCAGAAAGGCCTGAGTGAGAACAGCTGGCTTGTGTGGAGCGCGGGTCGGGTGGGTTGCTACCACGCCTTTGCCAGGCTTCCTTCCTAGCTGCGCTGAGAAGTTTGGATAAGAAAGTGGGTGTTCCAACAATGGCGCCTGGGTTCTGGCTCACCTCTGGCCTCTCCACAGTCCTGAGTCCTAAAGCCAGGTCACCTTTATTGGAAGAAGAAATGATGTTTTTTTTTTTTTTCTTTTCTCCCCTACTCTCTCTCTCATCACTCCTGAAACCCCTAAACTCCTGGGGTAAGGCTTTCCCCCCCCCCTTCAGTTAAGATGCCCCCACTCTCTACTTTTTTCCTAGTATTATTACTGGTTAAACCCAGGACCTCAGACAGCACCACCAGAGTCCCATCTTTGCCTTGAACTTCAACTTCAACCTCCTGAGTGCCCAGGTTGCAGGCTGATTGCTCTGCTGCACCACTTCCTATTTGAACTGACTTTTGAAACTGAGTCTCCTGTGTCCCCAGCTGGCTGTGTAGCCTAAAATGAACTTGAACTCCTGAGCTTCTTGTCTTCACTGCCCAACAGTTTGATTCTTTTCTTCTTTTTAAGGAGTTGTGGTATATACCTTTAATCCTAGCACTCTGGAGGATTCATCTTTTGAGTTCAAGGCCAGCTTGGTCCATTTATAGCAAGTTACAGGCACAGTGAGTCCCTGTCTTAAAAGCAAGAGTCCAGATCACTAAGCCATGTGGTGGCAGTGCACACCTCTAATCACAGCACTCAAGAGGCAGAGGCAGGCAGATCTCTGATTTTGAGGCCAGCCTGGTCTACAGAGTGAGTTCCAGGACAGCTGGGGCTCCACAGAGAAACCCTGTCTCAAAACACCTAGGGAGAAAAAAAAAGAGAGAAAATATTCTAGATTACCACCCTAGGAAGCATGGTAGACACTAGAGACCCTGCCTGGAAACAAGAGCATCAACTCCTGAAGGTTGTCCTCTGACCCCCACCCCCCACAGCCATGCAGTACTGTGCACTCACATGCACTCATACAAGCACACACACATACATGAACAATAAGAATAACAGATAGTGGGAAGCCGGGCGGTGGTGGCACATGCCTTTAATCCCAGCACTTAGGAGGCAGAGGCAGTCGGATCTATGAGTTCGAGGCCAGCCTAGTCTACAAAGCAAGTCCAGGACAGTCAAGACTACACAGAGAGACCTATCTCGAAAAAACAAACAAACAAACAAACAAAGAATAGCAGATAGAGCCGGGTGTGGTGGCGCATGCCTCTAATACCATCACTCAGGGAGGCAGAGGCAGGTGGATCTCTGAGTTCGAAGACAGCCTGGTCTACAAAGAGAGCCCAAGTCAGCAAAGGCTGTTACACAGAGCAACCCTGTCTTGAGAATCCAAAGAAAAAAAGTTGGGGGAGGAAGAATAACAGATAGGTGAGCACCTAATGGCAGGTCACAGTACCAGGCTTCACTTTAGAAGACAAAGTAAGGGCCTGAAAGGAGATGGGTCAGTGGTTAAAAACATTGGCTGCTCTTTCAGAGATCCTAAGTTCAATTCCCAGCAACCACACGGTGGCTCACAACCATCTATAATGGGATCTGATACCTTCTGGGCAGGAAGACAGCACTCAAATACATAAATATCGGGTGATGGTGTCTCATGCCTTTAATCCCAGCACTCAGGAGGCAGAGGCAGGTGGATCTCTGTGAGCTCGAGGCCAGCCTGGTCTGCAAAGTGAGTCCAGGACAGCCAAAGCCACACATAGAAAACCTGTTTCCAGAGAGAGAAAGAGAGAGAGAGAGAGAAGCCCTGTCTCGGGGGGAAAATATAACTTGGCTGACTACTCTAGACCCTAAACCTCCTGGCAACTGCTGCTGTTGCAGGCGAAGCTGTCCACTTGGCACGGGACTTTGCCTATGTCTGCGAAGCTGAGTTTCCCAGTAAAGCAGTGGCTGACTATTTAACCAGACCACATCTTGGGGGACGAAATGAGATGGCCACGCGGAAGAGCATGTTGTTGGCAGCACAGTGAGTATTTGGCCTGTACAGACTCCGGGAACTCAAAACCAAAAAGCCAGCCGGGCGTGGTGTGGCACACGCCTTTAATCCCAGCACTCCGGAGGCGGAGGTGGGTGGATCTCTTTGAGTTTGAGAACAGCCAAGGCTACCTAGAGAAACCCTGTCTCTGAAAAACCAAAACCAAAACAAAACATAAACCCTCAACCCCAAAAAAAGGCCGCTGCAATAGAAAATGGCTAGAGCTTTGCCGAGTCAGAACAGCGACCTCTAGTAGAGTTAGAGACGGGGGAACCATGGTGAATTGCTTCATCCCAGATGACTTGGAGGCTGCTGACTCGGCTCCCAGTGGTCAGAACACCCTGCTTATAGCATCTGGGTATGTGCAAGGGTGTGTGTGGCTCAGTAGGGTTTGCCTCGTGTGCATAAAGCCAGGTGCGCATCCCATAAAACCGAGCACTGTGATGCAGGCCCGTGATCCCAGCACTGGGAGGCAGAGGCAGGTGGATCTCTGAGTTCAAGGCTAGCCTGGTGTGCAAATTGAGTTCCAAGACAGACAGCCGGGCCTATACAGAGAAACCCTGTCCCCCCTAAAAAAAAAAAAAAAAGAAGAAAAGAAAACAAACAAGCAAAACAACAACCCAACAACAACAAAAATGCATGGGAGGAAGTGAGGGCAGGGATGTCTCACTTGATATAGAATGCTTGCCTAGCATACATGCAAGCTCACACCAAGAATAGAGATGAATACCCATGATCTCTTGGCTACATGGTTGGTTCAAGGCCAGGCTCCACCTTTGGAGACTGTCTCAAAAATACTAAGTAAATGGAAAACAAGTAAGTAAATACTTTTTTTGTTTTTTGTTTTTGTTTTTGTTTTTTTTTTGAGACAGCATTTCTTTCTCTGTATAACCTTGCCTGTCCTGGACTTGATTTGTGGACCAGGCTGGCCTCAGTTTCACATTGGTCCACCTGCCTCTGCTTCCCTGAGTAGTGGGATTAAAGATGTACACTACCACGTATGCCCAGCTAGTAGATACATTCTTGCTTTTAATAGGATCAGGAGGAATTTATTGTGTCAAGAGCCAAGTGACATTTACCCCACTGTCTTCACAGGCAAGTGTGCAAAGAATTCACAGACCTTCTCCATCAAGACCGGACACCCAATGGGAACAGCAGGCCCACCCCCGTCTTGGAGACGAACATACAAAACTGCTTGTCTCATTTCAGCCTGATCACTCATGGCTTTGGCAGCCAGGCCATCTGTGCTGCCATATCTGCGATGCAGAATTACATCAAGGAGGCTCTAATCACCATCGACAAATCCTACATGAATCCCGGAGACCAGAGTCCAGCCGACTCCACCAAGACGATGGAGAAAATGGAGAAGCAGCGGAAGTAAAAAAAGTGCATGCACAGAGGCCAGAGAGCGAAAGGAGAGGACCAAAGCCCCCTGTGCTGGGGCAGCCTGGGACTCGATCGGCCCTGGGCAAGCCCCCTCCGCTGGGGCAGTCTGGGATGCGATCAGCCCCCGGGCAAGCAATTACCCACCTCACTCTGGACCTGCCCTCTTGGAGTCTTTGTGACTTTTCTACTTAACCCTGGACATGCTATCCTGAAGAGATTTGGTTTGGTTCTTTTACTCATTAAACGTTTATTTTTTGGAAATCCAGTCCCTCTCTGAAAGGTGCTATGAGTTTTAGAACCACCCTTGTGAGAACCTCTGGGCCAACCAGAAACCCCCTCACTCAGCTGCTGACAGGGCAGATGATGCATGGGAGTAAGATAAAGGGATCGATCATTCATAACTTATTATTTTTTTTTTTTTGCAGTGTTAAGGTAATGGCTGACATTTATGTCCACTAAAATATTTATCTAAAAAAAAGAAAATAGTATTTATCTAGTATTCCCCACCCCGTCAGTGATTACACCTTCTGGTAAGAGCCAAAGGTCAGATGTTCTTAGCAGCTATTCACAGTGGAATGTGGCAGGCTTCGAGCCGCTGTTCAAAAAGGGTCTCTTGGTTTCAAAAAACTTAAAAAGCAAAGCCTGCTGGTTGTTTCATGCTTCCTTCTTCTTAAAAAAAAAAAAATATTGAAGTTTAAAATTCTTTTGATAGAATGTTTTAAATGACCTGTTCCTTTAAGGTATAGAAGCTTTATTTGCATATTTATTTCATATCTTAATTTTTTTTTCCACATAAACTTGAAGAGGGTAGGCACACAGCAGCACCCGTCATCCCTAAGTCCTGAGGAGGCTCTGTGTTGAGAAACTGTTGAGTGTACAGATTTTATTTATGCATAACTTAATGGGATCTGTAAATACTTCTTATGACTTTTTGAGAAATGGGATTCAATTTTAATATTAACTTTAATGGTGATGGGTAACATAGCCCCTCTAGGTTTTATGCATACGCACACAGGGTATTGAGACTGAAGGTGAAGCTGGCCTTTGCTCTCGGCTGGTCAGGTAATAATACTTCATTGGAGCTATTTAGAAAGCAATATACATCTCGTTCCTGCAGGCTGAACCAGAAGGTCTAGAGTACAGTTGTGTGGGTGAAGTGTGGATTGGGATTGAACCTCTATGCCTGTAAGTGCTACCTAAATAATTGTTGTGTGAATGATACCTGTAAAATAAAAAATATTCTCGATAGAATCTCTGAAAGTCTGGTTCTGACCCGTTTTTCCCTGGCTCCTAGGATGAGTAGGATCCATCAGGCCTGACTTGAGCCCTGACTGTGCTTTGTTTAACTTTATGTGTGGAGTAAGGACTTCTTAGTGCTATGGGAGGGTCTTGAAGCTTTTCTTGCTTGAGTGAGGCTGCTCAGCTGTCCCAATCATTCCGTCCATCGCTGGCTGAGTACCAGCACCTAGGGGTGCTGGGAAAATGCTCAGGGTGGACAGTTTGTTATTGAGAGAGGGGGTTAACTTTTGTTGTGTTTGCCTTTTGGTGAGGGGCCTCCAGTGCGCCCAGCCTGCCAGCCTGTACTCTGCTGCTTTGTGGGTACCGCAAGCCTAGGGTCACAGTCTTGAGAAGCACTGAATAGCATCGCATATGAATGACTGATCCTGGTGTTCCTCGTTCCTCGGGCAAATCTTAAGGGGAGGGAATTGCATCCGTCAAACCCAAGAGGTGACCTGGGACGTCAGTGTTAAATGAAATTGGAATTCTCCATCATCGGGAGACAGTGAAGACTCTATGCACTCGGTTTTCTCATTTTGTCTGACTATGGGGTGAGTTAGAGGTAGTGTAGGACCCCCAGGACCTGTGTACTTGCTGAGCTCTTGGAACTTGGATACACACAGTCTGTACTAGGTTTCTGGTTCAAGTGGCCTGGCATAGCCTCCAGGAAGTGAAAGGTTAATAGTTTGGCATGCATGGCTGGGCTTCAAAGGGAAGTGGGGGCAGGAGGATTTTCCACTTTGGATAAAGTCATGGCTTCGCCCATTCTTGTGATCCTTAATTCCTAGTTCTGTTCCCTCCCCACCCCCCACCCCCCCCAGTGCACAGCCACTCCTGACTTCACGTTGGCATGGGATGTTCTTCAGTAATGTAAGCAGCGCCAGCCCCACATTTACTCTGCTCTTGGCAGCTCATCCTCGCTCCCTGTACATCCCCACTAAGGTGGATTATCCGGTTGATACATCGAGGTTGCAGTTGGCTTTGCTTTCCACTCAGAAAGGAGGTCTTAGGTTGACAGTTATTTCCCAATCAAAACTTAAGACACTGGGTGTGAGAAGGAAGTCACAGTGGCAAAGGGCTGAAAGAGTAGGGATGGTTTTTTTCTTATCAGCAAACCTATTTTGGGGCCACAGTCTGGCTGTGTTCAAGTGCACTATAGACAGCATGCTAACGTGAACCAACCAAAGAGTGCTACAGACAGACCCTTATGCCTGGCTTGGTGCTTATAACCTCTGGACCTGGTGTCTGAGGCCTCTGAGTGGTGTCCTGTGACTCAGAACCAGATCCTCTACAGGGAACCAACAGACACCTTGCCTGCTGACAGTGTCCCCAGGGAGCTCTAGCCCACGAGTGAAAGGTGGGCCCCGTGCCTTTCGGCATCGGGTTCAAGACCACTTCCTCTCCTGAGCAGGCTGATTTTTTTAAGCCTACAAAAGCAAGCAGCCCCTCTGGCCGTCTGCTGGTCATTCCACACAGTGCTTCCTTAATTTCGTTGTGTCTGCATGTGTGCATGCATGTGCGTGCTTGTGGAGATTACGTCAGGCGTCTTTCTCTACGGTTCTCCACCTTCATTTTTGAGAGGGTGTCAGTCACTGGACCCACTGATTCAGCCAGACGAGAGCTCCAGGGAGCCTCTGTCTACCTTGCCTGCCCTAGCATTCCAGCTGTGTGCCACTGGGCCTAGCTTTTTAAGAGAGGCGTATTTATGGTTTTTACATCCTGTGCCTATGTGAGTGCTTGCATGTATGTGTACTGTATGCATGGGCCCATATTTAACTGGGGATACAGATGGTTGTGAGCCACCAGATGTCAGCTGAAGGAACTAAGCCCAAGTTTCCAGCAGGAACAGCAAGTGCTCTTAACCAAAGCATCACTCCATGCCTGGGGTTGTTTGGTTTTTGTTTTTTTTGGGTTTTTTTAAAAAGTTTATTTGTTTATGTATATGAACACACTGTTTTCATGCACATCAGAAGAGGAGATCAGATTCCATTACAGATGGTTATAAGCCACCATGTGGTTGCTGGGAATTGAACTCAGGACCTCTGGAAGAGTAGCCAGTGGCTCTTATTTAACCCCTGAGCCATCTCTCTAGGCCCGTTTTTTTTTTTTTTTTTTTTTTTTTGTATTTTTAAATGGTGCCAGGGATCCAGACTTAAGTCTTCATGCTTGCACAGCAAACATATACTGGCTGAGCCATCTCTCTGGCAGCTATTTAATTTTTTTGAAACAAGGACTTACTATGTACCTGTGACTGGCCTGAAATACACTATGTAGCCCAGGCTGGCCTCATACTCAAAATCCTGTCTCTAGCTCTGAGGGTTCATTTTGGGGATGGGCTGGGATTTATAGGCATGCACCACCATGCCCAACTATGGACTCGCCTCTTTTAAGGCACGTGTTGTTGCTGCCCTCTGGGAGAAGTCTCTCAAGAGGCTCCTTTGTCTCAGCTTGCTGAAGGAAACTCAGTGTGTCTGAAGGCGCACACTGCCCAGAATTCCATGCCCATAAGGGAAGTCTCAGCAGGACCATACATCTGTTGGCTGGCATCCGGGTACCCTGCACACAGCACACCTGTGGCTTCTCTGGGAAGCCAGGGAGGGTGTTCCTCATAGCTGTTCACGCTTGTCTTATCTTCCATGTGCATGTGATTTGAGCCAGTGGGTTAGGCAAGAGACAAGGCGGCTGTTTCTCATTTAAGATGATTCCATAACAATGGCAGGCATTCTTTTCTTTTGGGGGGTCTGATGTGAGGCTGAGCTCTGAGACCTCAACTTCCTGGATTCGAACGTTAAAAACCAAAGAGAAACAAGGTAGGGTCACGGACGGGTAAGAAACAAAGAGACTTCTCTGAGGGCCCCGGCAGAGCCTGGGGCGTTGGAGCCCACTATCTGCTTTCCCTGAGGAAATGCTGGCTAGTGTGTATGTTCCTGAAGAGCCCATGGTACTTCCTAATGACCTCAGAATTTCCCCAGCCTTCACTCTCTGCAGGGGGTGGTGGGGTAGAACAGTGTCTCAAAGTGGCCTGCCTTTATATGCATGGGAATAACTTTGAAGTGGCTGTTGTCCCTGGTATAGGGGATGACTGTGTGGCTCTCTGTGGGTCCTGCACTGGCAGTGGCCCTGTGCAAGGTCACCTCTAGCCTGATGAGTCCAGTCGGCTTTGAGGAATTTCCCCCAGTTGAAGAAGGTCTTTCTCGTTTTCATACTATAGGCTGTGACTCACAAATGTTCCTTCTGGCCTAGATGTTTCTTTTACTTTTGTTTTGTCTTGTTTTCTAGAGACCAAGTTTGCCTGTTTAACAGCCCTGGCTGTCTTGGAACTCACTTTGTAGACCAGGCTGGCCTCGAACTCACAGAGATCTGCCTGCCTCTGCCTCCCCAAGGAAGAGTGGAGGCTCTGGACGCCATCAGAACTGGACCTGTTCCTGGCTTTGCATACCCAGGTGGGCATCTCGCCTCATGTCCATTCTGATGCCAAGAAGCAAATCATGCCTTGAGAATCTTTGCTAGAAACAGGGAGCATGATCTTCTTCGGATGCGAGCTTGACCTCATGATATATTTATTTATTTTTATTTATTTTATTTTATTTTTTCCTCTCGAGACAGGGTTTCTCTGTGTAACCTTTGTCCTGGACTCACTCTGTAGAGCAGGCTGGCCTCGAACTCACAGAGATCCACCTGCCTCTGCTTCCTGAGTGCTGGGATTAAAGGCGTGCGCCACCACTCCCAGCCCTGACCTCATGATTTGTAAAATGACTTACATTAAAGTCCATATTTCATGGATCACTCATTGCTTTTGGCGTAATAATACAAGTAATTTCCTTGCTCCTTTTGGATAACATCTCCGTGGGTGAAATGGATAAGGGAAAGAGCTGGAAACTGAAGTTGAAAGGTTTGTCCAAGAGATAACTTTGTTAAAAAGGTTTTCAAGGTCAAAGCCTTTTAGTGTGGGGTGTGTGTGTGTGTGTGTGTGTGTGTGTGTGTAGATCTATATTATTTGTGGATTCTCAATTTTTTTTTAAGGAGAAGTTTTTCCAATGACGCTCACAAGAAACAAAAGTTGAGAAGATGTCATAGCATCTAGCCCTTCTTAGCTCTAAGCTGTTGGGATATCTTGGGTCAATTTGTGTTCTCCAAAAGAGTTGAGTCTAGGGAGATGGCTGTGTCAGTACAGTGCTTGCCTAGCCAGAACAAGAACCGGGGTCAGATACCCAGAACCCACATTTTTAAAAAGCCAAACTAGTTTGTACTCTGCCCTCTATTGTCTCCACACAGCACACATACACATAAAAGAAAAGGTGTGTTGGCTGGGGGATGGCTCAGAGGTAAGGGCACTTGCTATCAAGGCGAGGACCTGGTCTGAATCCCCAGCAGACACATAAAAAGCTTGAGGCTAGAGAGAGAGCTCGGTAGTTAAAAGTACCTGTTGTTCTCACAGAGGACACAGGCCTGCTCCCAGAAACCACATAGTGGCTCACAACCATTGTCACTCTAGTTCCAGGAGATTTGATGCCCTCTTTTCTGACTTGCAAAGGCACAAGGCATACATATGTTGCACAAACATATATGTAGGCAAAACTGTCATACACGTGTTTGTGGCCCTGACTTGTATGAGTGTTAGGATGGGTAGATCCCAGGAGCTCTCAGGCCAAGCTGCCTAGCAGAAATGTGAGCTTCCAGTTCAGAGAGAGACCCATCTCAAAGACAGTAAGGTAGATGGGGTAGAGGAAGATACCTCGTGTTGAACTCACGCACATGCACACCCATGTGCACGAACTACACATACACGTGCACATGTACATGAATGCACGCACACACACACATACACACACACACACACACACACACACACACGATATGCTAAAGTCCTAACCCCCAATACCTCCTTGGACATATATGACCCTCTTTGGATATAGGGTCATTGCAGACCTTAAAATGGACCATAGTGGAGTGGGTCTTCATCCAATATGACTCATTACAAAGCAATGAAAAGAGCCAAAGATAGTGCATCATGGCTGTACTCCCAGAACTCAGAGACAGAGGGATCTCTGAGCTGGAGACCAGGCTAGTCTACATAGCAAGTTCTAGGCCAGCCAGGCTACATAATGAGACTTTTGGGTTGTTGTTGTCTGGGTTTTGTTGTTGTTGTTGTGTTGTTTGGGGTTTGTTTTTAGTTTTTTCAAGACAAGAACTTGTCTTATAGACCAGGCTAGCCTGGAACTCACAGAGATCTGCTTGCCTCCCAGAATACTGGGATTAAATGCATGGGCCACCAGGCCAGGCTGAGACCTTGGTTCCTTGTTTAGAAACAATGTTTTAAAATGTATTTTGTGTGTCTGGACATACCAGGACATGCATGTGGTGACCAGAGAACACCTTGAGATTACAGCGTCACTGCCAGGTGCCCCTTGGTCATTTGCTCATGTGCCTGTGGTCACTGAATCCCTGTGCTTTCTAGGATGTTATGTAAATATGTGCTCACAGTGGTACTTTTAAGCCCAGGTTCTTTCCCGCAGAACACGGTGCTTATGATCAGTCTGTTGCTGATCAGGCTGTTGCTCATGCCAACCAATAGCGTGAAGCTCCCATCTGCTGTACTATGTGTATCCAGCACAGTTGCTTGTCTAATGCCCTAGGTGATGGACACTTGGGTTGTTGCCCTTGTTATCTTTCCAAAGAAAGCTTCTGAGAACAGTCATGGACACAACTCCATGTGGACTTCCGCCTTCCTGTCTCTGGGGAAATGTTCTGCTGGGTGGCTGTGTCATCCTGTGGTAAGGTACATTCTCCTGCACTGTGTCTATGGTGGGAGCTTGGCCTGGGAGTGGGAAGAGAGGGGTCAAACTGAGGTCCCATCCAGGATCTAAGTTATCCTAATGATCCTGGCACCATTCTGGATGCCAGGACTCAGCCTTTTTTATATTTTTATTTGGTGCGTGCGTGTGTGTGTGTGTGTGTGTGTGTGTGTGTGTGTGTGTGTGTGTGTTTTCACGTGTACCAGCCATTGCTTTGAGGAGGGAGAGTGTAGGACTCAATTCTCCACTTCCATCATCCAGGTCTTAAGTTCACCAGGCAGCAAGTGCCTTTACCCACTGAGTCACCTGGCCAGCCCAGTCTCTTTTCTATGTTTGTCTCCACTTACCACCCCCAGACAGAGGGTGGTCCATCGGCGCCAGCTTTCCCTATGGATCCTTAACACCCTGGCCTCAGTTTAAGTCTAACGTTTATTGACTCTGCCTGGGAGCAAGGCCCAGGCTATGTTTCAGTTTTGTCTCTTTCATAGTTACTGCCCATCCAGAGAGTCAAATCAAAAGAAAACCAAAGGAGATAGAGCACCGATGAAGAGCACCTGCTGCTCTTGCAGAGGACCTGGGCTTGATTCCCAGCACCCAAGGGCTGCTCACAACCCCCTGTTACTCCAGTCCCAGGAGAGCCAAAGCTCTCTTCTGACCTCCTCAGGTACAAGCATATCCACAGTACACATACATACACGCAGGCAAAACACATACACATAAGTAAAATAAAACTCATAAAGATAAATACAAATGTTCAAAACAGTAGGTGTGTGTGTGTGTGTGTGTGTGTGTGTGTGTGTGTGTGTGTGTGTG
>OU015742.1:62363752-62374516 GCA_907169655.1 Acomys percivali | reverse complement strand
CACACACACACACACACACACACACACACACACACACACACACACACTTTTTCAGAATGTTAAGGAGGGGGTGCTGATCACTTCCATCCCCACTAATCGGCATCCCATTTTGATGGAGGTATCAGGCCAGGCTGCCACCAAGTCATATAGTCTCTAGCAGTGCCTCCTCCCAACCCACAGGCACCTCCCATCCATGCCAAGTACCCATAGTGCCCTCTGCTCCACTAATGTGCTTTTCCATCAAGTAGCCCAAGTGACAGGGCAACAGTGGAGCCATGCCCCATCACCCACTGCTTCATACCATTCGATAGTGTCTGGTCTCACCTAGGCCCACACTGACTCATTACCCAGTCGGTTTACAAGCACCCTACACTCACTCCATGCCAGCCTTTTCCTGGCCCAGGCTGGACCCCAGCTCATCCTATCTCAGGACCTTTGCACCTGCTCTTGTTGCCTTGGAGACTCCTCCAGGAGAAATGCTGACGTCAAGGGCCACTTCCTGCCATCTTCTTCTGGTCCAGAGTCAGCTTTTTTGCTTTTCTGTGGTTGTACCCCCACCACACAAGCTCTGAGAGGGCGCCTGTGTCACCAGAGCTTGGAGCTCAAGTGGGAAAGCTAGTAAGAGGCCAGCTAGTTCTAACTGGGGTAGGGGTGGGGTTTCTCCTGAGACCTCCTATAAACTGTAAGTGTGGCTGTGTGTGACAGCGAGCCTGAATTCACAGAGAAGAACTTGAATTTCACATAATTTTCAGTTGTCTAGAAACATTCTTGCTTCAGTGTTTTTTCAACCATTAAATAATATTTAAAAAAAAAAAAAAAGGTGGGAGGGATGGCTCAGAAGATTAAAAAAAAAAAAAGCTTGCTTCAAAAAAAGCTAATGACTCTAGTGAATTCATTCCCTCCCCAGCACCCAGGTGGAAGGAGAGAAGAACCCACTCCCCTGCCCCAGTGTTGTCTTTTGCCTTATATATGGCCCCTCCTGACACACCACACACCTCTGGTACCAGGCAAGCATGTGGTACACCACAGACATACATGTAAGCAAAACACTAGTGTACAGAAAATAATCAAATAAATCTTGAAGTTTTTAAAAATGTAAACTAAGGATTGGGGAGATTTCCACTCAACTATGAGGCCTGAGTTCAAATCCCAGCTCCTATAACACCTGTGACCGACAGACTGAAATTCTTATGCTTCCAAAGCAGGGACTTGGACTTGGGGCCAACCTGTCTAGAAAGGAAAGCTGAATCTCAAGGCTCAGTTGAGACACCCTGACTCAAGAGATAAGATAAAGAGCAACCCAGGAAGACACCCAATGTCAGCCTCAGCTCTACACACACACACACACACACACACACATGCACACACACACCTATTATGCTTGCACAGGCAGCTGCACATATGACCACATTCATGAAGGCACACACACAGATGCATGCATGCCATGTACACATAGAAAAAAAAAAAGAGAAAACTCAGCCAACTCAGAGATCTATGCCTTCAGTGCTAGCTACTAGGGAGCTGTGAGGCAGGAGGATTACGTGAGCCAGAAATGACAAATCAGCCTTGGAACATAGTTAAAACCTTATCTCAAAAGCAGATGAAACCTGGGAGTGGTATAGCCCACGCCTTTAATTCCAGAGCAGATTTCCATGAATTCAAGGCCAGCCTGGGCTACATAGGGAGTCCCTACCTCAAAACTAAAGGAAAAAAACAACAGACAAACACAGTTTGGTGTGATGGTTCGTAACTCTAATCCCGAAATTTGGAGGCAGAGGCAGGCGGACCTCTGTGAGTTTGAGGCCAGCCTGGTTTACAGAGGGAATTTCAAGACAGCCAGGACCACACAAAAAAAAAACCCTATCTTGAAACCAGATACTACCAACACCAACAACAAAAGCCCCAAACAGACAAACAAGTCAGGTATGGTGGCACATACCTTTAATTTCAGTGCTTAAGAGCAATACCATGAGTTTAGAGACTTCCTAGTTAGTTCCAGGACAGTTTGAGCCTTTTCACAAAACAAAACATCCAAACAAGGTCAAATGGGAGTGGGAGGTGGGGTACTAAAATAAAACAAGCTGTATGTGGTGGCGTTGGACTGCTATGATCCCGGCACCCAGGAGGCAAAGACAGGTGGATTTCTTTGAGTTCCAGGGCAGCCTAGTGCAATTAGTGAGAACTCTGTCTCAAAAACAAAACAACACAGCGATGAACCATCAGACAAGTGGACAAAATAAGATGGACGGGCGTGGTGGCACCACAGGACAAAACTCAGCCCAGTCACAATCGGCCTGTGAGTGGTGCAGTCATGTGACCTATTGAAAGCACAGGTTTGGCCACCTTGGCATTTCTGGATGATGCACAGTCTGGCCCATCGCTGGCACCGCTTTGAATAGGTTGCCTGACAGTGTGAAAAGGCTTGCAGCCTTCCTCAGAGAGCTGATAAAGGACCACTGGTGTTCGTGAACTATTTTGTTGAGACAGGCTCAGGCTGGCCTTGAACTCCTGTATACAGAGGCGCACCACCACACCCACTTGAACCCAGGGCTTAAGCATACTAGTCAATCGAGCAACATGCTCAGTCCAGTAACTGAACTTGAACTCGGTAGAGAATTACTGTTGTTCCTTGGATGGGAAAGGAAATGCCCGAGTCATTCCTGGTCCAAAGCCAACACTATATAGAAGACTTCCTATTCTTGAACCTGTAGTTGCTTTGGCTCATGCAAGGAGCTCCTTTCCCAGGAGGTACATCTCACTGTGTGGCCTTGGGCAAGTCTCTTCCCTCTTCTGTTGTCTCCTGTCTTAGAAAACATTGGGGTTCTTAGAAGAGGACAAACGCCACAAGATCGGCTTGCCTGCTCCAGGCTCCATAAATAGCAGGTGTAGAACCATTGCCTTCTCCCTGGCTGGAGGATTAGGAATGTGGCAAACTGCATCTGTGCCTTCTGTGGCAGAAGCCTGAAGCTGGCCCCTAGGCCACCCAGCCGCCATGCCCTGCCCAGTTAACTTTGCCTGTGCTCTGACAGGGCTCCCAGCAGCTACAACCCTTCCCTCAGCCCTGAAATGATGCAGTTTGAAGCCACTCCAAAGTAAGCTTTTTCTTTTCTTTTTTTCTTTCTTTTCTGTCTTTTTTGTTTGTTTGTTTGTTTGTTTGTTTGTTTTTTTCAAGACAGGAAGACAGGGTTTCTCTGTGTAGCCTTGGCTGTCCTACACTCGCTTTGTAGACCAGGCTGGCCTTGAACTCACAGCAATCCACCTGCCTCTGCCTGGCATTAAAAGCATGCACCACCACACCCCAGCAAAGTAAACTTTTTCTAAGAGCAGGTTATGGGGGCTGGGGATGTGCTTGCCCAGCATGTAGGGTCCCTCCTCCCCTCCCCTCCCTTCCATCCCTAGCATCAAATAAATGGATGTGGTAACTATTAGCTCAACCCTGGGACAAGCAGCTGAGGTGCCTATTTAACATATCAAAGCAGACCTGGCTGCCAGGTTCTTCCAGCATCCCTCAGTCCCTACCTGTTACAGGGTATGGCTGGCCTGCCCTCTTCCCTGAACTCTACAGCCTCTTACCCCAGAGCTCTTCCCTATATAATCCAGACTTTGGATTATTCCCTTTTGTCCTCTTGGCTGCTGCACCTGATTTCTCTATCCCCCCTCCCCCTCCCCACCTCCTCACTCAGCTCAGTGTCTCAGTCCACACTGCCTCTCCCAGATGTCCATGGCTCTGCCTATGCTCTTCCACTATCTATAATAACCTCTCTCCTCCACCATACCTAGGAGCAGTCCTGTCCTGTCCTTCCTTTTTATTTCTTGTTTTCATTCAGTAACCCATACCTGTAATCACAGCACTTGGAAGTAGAACCAGGAGGATTAGGAGTTCAAGACCAGCCTGGGCTACATGAGACCTTGTCTCAAAAAAACAAACACACCATCTTTTATATGCCTCTATGGGGGGAAAAACATGTTTTTATCGCATCCATCTTATTGTTATGGTTGTATACAGCTTGAATGCATGAGAACCTTACTCATGTGGCCTTTCTTAACTCTTAGAGTATAAACTGTCTAATGCTCTGAATAAAGCTGTCTATGGCATAAACAATAACAACAAACAAACAAACCCAAACGAAACAAAAACAACAAAAAATGAAAACAACGAACAGATGCTGCAGGTTGGGTGTAGGACCCAATGGTGATCAGGTTTTCAGAGCTTTACACCTCCCAAGCAGGCATTACTCTTTTGCAATGACTATGGCCCAGCAGGTGCAGGTGATGCACGAACAAGCTACTCCAAAGGGCTGGCCTCTGGCCTCCATGCTCACACAACTGTAGATGCACATACAAAAAGATGATGCAAAGATTTAAAATAGTTTAAAAAACAGTTCTCACTTCATCTTTAGTTCACAGAATATTTAAGATTCAAACCATTTTTAAATTAAATTAGGCTATGATTGCTACTCCTAACCAAATTACTGGTTGTTGGGAAATTATACCTGTAGAGTAAAGCGAATGTGAAATAGGAGCTTCCTGACGCTACTCTTTAGACTTTACCTCTGAGGTAAAAAAAAAAAAGAAAATCTCCATTTTCATGTTCTATTTATGTGTCCTCTCTAGGGACACATCCACCTACCCAGGTCCTTTCTCTAGATGTTTTGGAAATGCCTCAAGCTTTCAGAAACAAGTTTAGCTTCTGCTTTTCTTCAGCATCTCTGTGTGGCAATTTCAGCATTTAGAGCCTTCTCTGTTGTTTGTTCTGTCTTTTTTTAAAAATTAATTAATTAATTAATTTATTTATTTATTGGTTTTTTGAGACAGGGTTTCTCTGTAGGCTTGGCTGTTCTGGACTCACTTTGTAGACCAGGCTGGCCTCGAACTCACAGCTATCCACCTGACTCTGCCTCCTGAGTGCTGGGATTAAAGACGTGTGCCACACTCACCTACCCCACCACCTACCCATCACCCTCGCCCTGGCCTTGCTCTATCTTTAATGTTTTATGGATTTCCTTCAGAAATGGAAGAAATATCTAGTGTTGGGATTAAAGGCGTGTTCCACCCCACCCATCGACCCCTCCCCATCACCCCCAACCCGGCCTATCTTTAATATTTTGTGGATTTCCTTCAGAAATGGAAGAAATATCTCTCATGATATTTCAGATAAAATAAAACATGTTTTTGTAAGAAAAAAAAAAAAAGTATAGCCCCGAAAAAGTCTGTTTGAAGTCCTCGGTCTTCCAGGCTAGGTGCTAAGTGGTAGAAAAGCTCCAAGACAGACAGACCTTCTGGGGTCATGGCTTAGAGGGGCTCAAAATGCAAAGGAGGAGGGAAGTGCCCAGTGGGGCTCGGTGGGTGTGGTCAGGCAGACTTGGGAGTGGGAGGGGAGAGGGGGGGACAGACATTTCCTTAAGGCCCTAGTGACAATGCTAGCCAGGCACAAAAATCCAGGGCAAGAAGTTCTCAGGAGTGGAGCAGAGGCCACAGACAAGACACACCAAGGCTACATGTATTCGTGAGCCTTCGTGACTCTGGAAGAGGGATTTGGTTTGATTCTACCTGCAGTTGCTTTAAGTAGAGCAGGGATTTTGTTGTTGTTTTCTTTTAATGGTCCTGGGCCTTGTACATGCTAGGCAAGAGGTTTTACCATTGAGGTATAGGTATAGTTCCACCCCTATTTTTTCTTTCTTTCTTTCTTGGTTTTCGAGACAGGGTTTCTCTGTGCAGCCCTGGCTGTCCTGGACTCCTTTTGTAGACCAGGCTGGCCTCAAATTCACAGAGATCCACCTGCCTCTGCCTCCTGAGTGCTGGGACTAAAGGTATGCACTACCAAGCCCAGGTCCTCTCTTCCTTTTTTATTTATAGAAAATATCTCACTAAGTTACCAGGCAGGACTTGAACTTTTCTTTTTCTCACTTCAGCCTCCAGAGTGGCAGGGGTGAGGGAGTTCCTAAAGCAGTTTTAAGCTCAGCTTGCTCTTATTTATTGGTAGTAGAAACAAGCCCAGAGCCAGGACTGTTGGAACAGGCCTTTAATCCCAGATTCAGGAGGCAGAGGCAAGCAGATCTCTGTGAGTTCGAAGTTAGCCTGGTCTCAAAGCAGGTCCAGGACACCCAAGGTACACAGAGAAACTCTGTCTCAAAAAACTAAAAACAAAACAAACAAACAACCCCCTCCCAAAAAAAAAACGAACAAACAAAAAACAAGATGAAGAAGAGGCCATCAAGCCCAGGCCCCATAGGCTGGTCTCAGACCCTGTATACTGGCCTATACCCCAGCCCTTGATTATGCATCTAAGCTAGTGGTTGCAGTTGCTATGGAAGAAATGGGTTGTGTTGACTGCAGAGAAGCTCTTCTAATCATTCCAGGAGGGGGAGGGGGTGGGTGAGTAGAGTGAAGGAGGTAAGGAGAGCACTTGGTGCCAGTATGCAACTGTGGTTGGTAGAGCTGAGGGCCTCACTGCCAGGCTGGGTGAGAGACACCATTAACACCTTTCAAACAGCTGTAAACAAAATATAGTGGCTTCTGGAACTTGGCATTTCTGTTGGGCTCCAAGGGATGACTGAGGGAGGCCTCCTGATTTATGCTCCTTCCAGCAAAATGTCCACCCCACTTCCAGGAATAAAATCTTTGTGTTTTTGGTGGGGGAGGGGTGTAGGCTGAAGGGCAGTTTCTTCAAAATGAAAAAAAAAAAAAGTGACAACAGTGAATCCTTATAAGCTGAGGCCTCTCTTTTCCCACAGGTTCACCTCTTTCTCCTCAGGGGGTGCCCTCAAGGGTGGAGTCAGTCCTGAGGTGCTGCCCTGCTTCCTCACACCTGCCTTAAAGGCTCCTTCTCCATGAGCTCTTCGGCAGTAACTCATGGAGGATTGTCCCTTCAGGCCTGACAGGGCTGTTGCTGCATTGACGTCAGGGCAGAGCAGCTAGGACCACCCATGGGAGACACTTACCAGATCCCACCTTTCCTTTGTCCCCTTACAGAAAGAGGGTGCGGCGTCCCATCAGCCGCTCTCTCCCTCACCCCATACCACCCTGTCATCCTGTACCCCACCCACCCCCATCATCCTGTACCCCCCACCCTGTTATCAAGCACCCCCACCCTCTGTCATCCTACACCCCCACCACCCCATCATCCTGTACCTCCACCACCCTGTCATCCTGCACTCCCCACCCCATCATCCTGCACCCCCACCCTCTGTCATCCTGCACCCCCACCACTCCGTCATCCTGCACCCCCACTGCCCCGTCATCCTGCACCCCCACCCCATCATCCTGCACCCCCACCCTCTGTCATCCTGCACCACCACCACTCCGTCATCCTGCACCCCCACTGCCCCATCATCCTGCACCTCCCCACCCTGTTATCAAGCACCCCCACCCTCTGTCATCCTACACCCGCACCACCCCATCATCCTGTACCTCCACCACCCCGTTATCCTGCACCCCCCACCCCATCATCCTGCACCCCCACCCTCTGTCATCCTGCACCCCCACCACTCCGTCATCCTGCACCCCCACTGCCCCGTCATCCTGCACCCCCCACCCCATCATCCTGCACCCCCACCCTCTGTCATCCTGCACCTCTACCACCTGTCATCCTGCACCCCCACTGCCCCATCATCCTGCACCCCCACTGCCCCATCATCCTGCACCCCCACCACCCTGTCATCCTGCACCCACACCACCCATCATCCTGCACCCCTACTGCCCCATCATCCTGTACCCCCACCACCCCGTCATCCTGCACCCCACCTATGTGCTTTGGGAAGGCTCTGGAGGGCTGGAAGAAAGGCTGACTGACTAAAGGGTAGTAGACTCAGGCTATGGCAGGGCAATGGTTCTCAACCTTTGGGTCTTGACCCCACAGGGTCATCCAAGACCATGTGCATATCAGATATTTACATCATCCTCACAGTAGTAAAATTGCAGCTATGAAGTAGCAATAAAATAATTTGATGTTAGGGAGTCACCACAACATGCGGAACTGTGTGAAGGGATCAAGGCGTTAGGAAGGTTGAGAGCCACTGGTCCATGTGCTCTCATGAGATGCTGCCCCTGCTAGTGCTTTTCCAATGATGAAGCTGCTAGACTTCAAGATTCCTGTCACAAATTACAGTAAACTAACTGGCTTGCTGAGCTGGACTTTGATTTGTCACTGCATTCTTTATGTGTGGGTGGGGATGGGGGTGGGGGACTAGAAATAGTCATTGCTCTCTTTTTTTCCCCCCCAAGACAGGGTTTCTCTGTGTAGCCTTTGTCCTGGACTTACTTTGTAGACCAGGCTGGCCTTGAACTCACAGTGATCCACCTGCCTCTGCCTCCCGAGTGCTGGGATTAAAGGCGTGCGCCACCATACCGGGCTCACTGACCTCTTTATGTGGGGTTAATAGAAACAGACTCCCTACTGGTGGTGAGTATAACAACTTGACGGACTCTAGACTCACTTGGGAGACCTCTTGGCACCTGGCTGGCTGTCCTGAGTGTGTTAACTCATGTGGGAAGACTTCATCTCAACTGGACCATGCCCTAGAAAGGGGTCCTGGACCACAGAAGGCAGAGAAAACAAGCTGAGCTCCAGTGTGCATTTTGTTGTTGTTGTTGTTTTGTTTTGTTTTTTGTTTGTTTGTTTTTTTGAGACAGGGTTTCTCTGTGTAGCCCTGGCTGTCGTCCTAGAACTCACTCTGTAGACAAGGCTGGCTTCGAACCACCTGCCTCAGCCTCCCAAGTGCCAGGATTAAAGGTGTCCACCAGCACACCCTGCCAAGAGTTTCTCCTTTAAGATGTTTCTGTCAGATCATTTTATCTCCAAAACAGAAAAAAAAACTAAGGCTATACTCTAAGTATAAAGTCATGTGATCAAGGGACATCAGAGACTCAGGAGTGTAGAAGAGGTGGCGGGGGGGTTCCCCTTTCTCTGGGTGACATTTGACAACATTTCAGAAGCATTTTGCTTGCTATAACCCAGGGTGTGTGTGTGTGTGTGTGTGTGTGTGTGTGTGTGTGTGTGTGCAAGCATCTCACTCAAGTGTGGAAATGCCCCGTCTAACTATGAACATGGGAGCCCCCTGCAGCCACCACCTCTCCCACCTATCCAAAAAAAAAGCTCTACTATAACTAAGAGGGCTGAGGATGTAGGCCCTGGGTGGCGGAGCGCTTGCCTAGCATGCTTCAAGCCCTAGGTTCCATCATGTGTGAGTGTGTGTGGGCAGCACCCAACCCATTGAGATGTGGCCCTTTGCCAAGTGGATTGTCACTTTACCTCTGATGTGGGTTAGTTCATAACTGAAAAAGAACCCGGAGCCAAGTACGGGAAGTGTACATCTGTCCTCCTAGCACTCAAAATGTCAAGGCAGGAGAAATTCAAAGCCAAGCTGGGTGTGGCGGCAGCACACGCCTTTAATCCTGGCACTCGGGAGGCAGAGGCAGGTGGGTCTCTGAGTTCCAGGACGGCCAGGTTCAAGGTCAATACGACCTGGGCTACTGGAGACTGACCCTTGCTCTCCAGAAGGAGACTGAGAAAGGGGGGATTTTTTGAGCTTGAGGTTTCTTGGCTTACAGAGTGGAACCCATCTCAACAGAGGAAGGGGAGACTTTTCTCTTCGGTGACACCTTTGGCTTATAAATTGCCCATGCTCCTGTAGCAACACTACGGAAACTCATTGGGTCATTTAAAAAATAATAATAAAGGAAGTAGGCGAGAAGAGGGAACTAGTTCGGAGGAAGAAGAGAGGGGGAGGGGACAAGAAAGGAATACTGGGTGAACATAATCAAAACACACTATCTGCACGTATGAAAATGGCATAGTGAAGCCCATTGTGATATATGGTAGAGAGCCTGTAATCCCAGCACTCGGGAGCCAGAGGCAGGTGGATTGCTGTGAGTTCGAGGCCAGCCTGGTCTACAAAGTGACTCCAGGACAGCCAAGGCTAACACAGAGAGACCTTGTTTCAAAAAACCAAAAAAATAAAAAAAAAATAAAAATAAAAAAATAAAAAAGTGATATATGGTAGAAACAGAGGTGGGACCACACTCTGAGGTATAGCTCTGTGATAGGCGTGAGTGACAATTCGTCTTTACAGGGATGAAGATTCCTGCAATGGCTGATGGCTGATGGCTGATGGCTGATGGCTGATGGCTGATGGCTGATGGCTGATGGCTGATGGCTGATACCTGGCTCCAGCTGAGGCAGAGAGGCGGAGACTGGCCTTGGCCACAGGAACATTATAATGAGACTGATGAGGAAAAGCTTAACAGGAGGGCATGAGGGTCCATGGCACAGGTGGATTGCTGTGGTTCCCTAAGGGAGAGCTAGCAGGGAGCTGTGTCAAGGGCCATATATCAAGTGTGGTTAGGGGCATCTATGTCTAAAGAAGACACTCTCCAGATGGAGTCAGGCAGAAAGCCAGAGGCCCTGCTGGGGAGAGGGAGTCCTGCACCTAAGCCAAGCTCAGAGTGGCTATCCGGACCACCGGGAGGACTGCAACCTCAAACAGCAGAGTCCTTCCAACAGCACCCTTTGAAGTTTTTGACAGTATATTGTATATCACAGGTCTCAGCTATCCACCCATGCATCATCCCACCCATTTGTCAATTTACACCTTTATGTATCTACCTACCCATCTTTCATCTGTCCATCCCCCCATCTATCCCCTTAGTTATCCATCTACCCACTCACCTAACCATATGCCTACCCATTTATCCATCCACCCACCATCCATCATCCATCCATCCATCCATCCATCCATCATCCACCCATCCATCATCCATCCATCC
>OU015742.1:62338409-62363742 GCA_907169655.1 Acomys percivali | reverse complement strand
CATCCATCCATCCATCCATCATCCACCCATCCATCATCCATCCATCCATCATCCATCCATCCATCATCCATCCAATCTACCATCCATGTGTTCATCCATCCCATCACTCACCCATTCATCTACCCCATCCACCCCACTCACCATGCTAGTAATCCTATGATATGTACCAAAAACTAACTTTGGCTAGGTCCTGTCCTGTGGAGCCCACTGGTGTCAGATGTCCACCCAAACTCACACATACATGTTGATGCCCACTGTCCTCATGTGTGCTTTCAGTTTATGCTGCCTTCTGGGTGTGTGTGTGTGTGTGTGCCATCTCTGTAGCACAATGTATTGGGCTTGCTTTGTGGGTATAAGAACCAGAGTCCAGGCCAGGCATGGTAGCTCATGCCTTTAATCCCAGCACTAGGGAGGCAGAGGCAGGTGGATCACTGTGAGTTTGAGGCCAGCCTGGTCTACAAAGTGGGTCCAGGACAGCCAAGGCTACACAGAGAAAGAACCCCTGTCTTGAAATACAAAACAAAACAAAAAAAAGAACCAGATCCCATAGACATGGTGCTGCATCCCTCGCTTTCACAACAGAGAAGGGGTGACATGCCCAGTTGCTGGAGAAATAGTTTATCCTGTTCACTGCTGCCTGGGCAGTGTCTCGGCCACCTATGTTGCCATGGCCATGAGCTGAAAGCAGGTTCCTCCATGTGCCTCTTAACCTCATGTACTTTGGGATGCCCGGCACAGCTGTTTTGATTGTCTGAGTTCCACGAGGGCAGGGCAGTGTTTTTTCAACTATACCTGTTGCAGAGAGGAAAATGAACGTCCAAGGAGGGTTGGGAAGGGCATCAGGAATATACTGAGGGGACGGGAAGGGGGAGGTCTACCTTGGCCTCAGTTTCCCCATCTGCCATATAAGATTTTGCTGTTTTTCTCTCCCCCTCCCCGAAGTGTTAGGGTGGTGCCAATGCTGAGAAAGTGACTAGTTAAGGCCACATGGCATATGTATCCTCTCCTGCTCCTCTGCTCCTGTATTTCTGTTGGTGTCTCCTTACAGAGCAGCTTGCTTTGCAAGGTGTCCTCTGCCCCCATCTCCTGATGTCAGCAGCAGCTTGCTCATGCATGTGCATCCACCGCCCAAAAATAAAACTAATCACTTTCTGGGGTGAATGGAGAACCGTTGTTAGGTTATCAGAAATCCCACCAGTGCTGAGGCAGGACAGGCTGAGGCTGCCCCCTCTGTGAGAGCGGGAGGAAGACCAGAGGAACATCTGAAGCATCTGGAAGGCAGAGTCCACAGTGCTGGGGACTTAGGAGAGGCTGGCCAGCAGACAAGGCTCTGAGAAGAGTGATGAGATCAAGGCTTCGGTTGCAGGAAGGCTCAGCAGGGGAGCTCTGGCCAAAGTGGAGGAGGCCAACCTCCAACCTCCCTTGCTCTCTGAGGAGTCCACGCTGGGCCACATCTTTAAGATGAGGTGGGGTAGGGGGTGGGGAGGTCCTTAGGGCTGGCCAAGGTCTAGGAGGGGTTCTCAATTGGTTTCCTCAGAAGAGGAAAGATGTCTTAGGGGTGGTCTTCACCAGGAATAGAAGGGAAGGCCAGTAGGGGAGGGGAGAGCCCAGGGGCGGGGCATGGGGTGGGGTGGCATTGGAGGTGAGGGGTCCCCATTAGAATTTTATTGACTGTCAACACTGGGGGAGGTCAGAGGCGGCGGTGGAACTGTAGAAAAAAGGTAAATTTCTTTTTTGTTCTTTTGTAAATAGTCATTTGAAATAATTAAAATGACAACAGAAAGTTTGCTAAGAGATTATTATGCAGTATGCTAAAGGTTAAAGGCTGAAGGGTTCCTCTTATTATTATTATTATCATCATCCCAAAGCAGCATCCAGGGAAGTCCCTCCCAGCAGGCCTAGGTGCCCAACCCCCAGCTTTTGAAACGTAAGCTTGGATCCTCTAGGGGCCAGTCAGACCCAAACAGGGTCCTTTGGGGCAGGGACTAAAGGCAGTTAGCAGCTATCGGCTATCTATCTCGGTTGCAAATGCTGGCCTGGGGCACAGGGGATGCAATCACCCCCGCTTCTCCGGCAGCCCCCAGAGAGGACTGGTGAAGGACAGAGTCTCCTAATGATATCAGGTTGGTGAAGTACCCCCACACCCCAACAGGGTTTCTCTGTGTAGACCAGGTTGACCTTGAACTCAGAGATCTACCTGCCACTGTCTCTCAAATGTTGGGATTAAAGGCGTGTGCCTGCCACCGCCACCGCCACCGCCACCACCACCACCACCACCACCACCACCTGGCAAGGCATCATCTTAGTTTTACTTAAGACTTTTTCTGCTGAGACAGGGTCTCACTAATGTAGCCCCAGCTGGCCTGGACCTTGCTATGTAGACTGGGCTTGCCTCAGACTCACAGAGTTACTCCTTTGTGTCTCTAGTCTCTAGTGCAGGATTAAAGGCTTTGGATAGATTAAACATGACAAACTGTTGGTGGCTCTCACTCATGGTCGTCCTTGTACCCTGCCAGCTTTCTCAGTGGTGGTTCGGCTGTGATGTCTCCATTGCTGCCTGCTACACACTTTCTAGGTGCCAGGAACACAGCCAAAAGAGCACTGCTCTTCCTTGGGCCAAGCATGAAATGATAGTCATGTTAGATAGTATGAAAAATTAAAAACTTGGCGTTCTGGGTTTGGGGGAAGAATTGTAAAGCAGATGAGTGGGAACATTTTGTTTTTATAATTATTGTTGTTATCTTAGACAGGGTCTCACTATATAGCTCTAGATGTCATGGAACTCACTATGTAGAGCAAGCTGGCCTCAAACTCAGAGATTGGCTGTCTCTGTTTCCTGAGAGCTGGGATCAAAGGCATGAACCACCATGCCTCGCTGTGGGGAGGGGATATCTTTAAATTGATTTACTGTAATGCTTCTGCAACTTTAAAGGTTATTACAAGCTCCCAGAATCGTGTATTTTCCCCGACATTTGCTTTTGTTATTGTTGTGTGTGTCTGGGAAGACAAGTGCCCTGCAGATGCCACAGATGTTGGATTCCCTGGAGCTGGAACCAACCAATTTGGGTGCTGGGAATTGAACTCTGGCCCTCTGGAAAAGGTGCCTGTGCTCATAAGCACTAAGAAATCTCTCCAGCCTCCCCTCCCCTCTTTTTTCCTTAAAAACAAACAAATAGGGTCTCATGTATGCCAGTTGAACTGGCATGAGCGCACTATATAGTTTACGACAATCCTCCTGCCTCCACCTTCCCTGTGCTCGGTTTACAAGGACATGCCACCGCACTTACCTAGAAACTTCATATTCCAGAATTCCACATGTTTTCCTTCTTTTCCCTTAAAGTGCTTACAGATGTGTGATCATTTTTATGGTTGCACACTACTCCACTGTACATACCATTCGAGAATCCTTGCCGCTGCTTCTTTGCCATTAAGTTTCGCTTGGTGGTGTGCACCTGTAATCCCAGAACTTGGGAAGGCAGAGGCTGAAAGATGACTTACAGTGTGCAAGGTCAGTTTGGCCTCCACAGTGAGTCCCCAAAGAGACAGAAAACCAAAACCTCAAAACAGTTAGAGCTGGCCTCCCAGCTGTAGTGACACCGTACCTGTCGTTAACCCAGGCAGCCTGGAGGGCTGGTCCTCCTGGGCAGCAATTGACCCAGGATGGCTGCCAAGTGATAGTGACAGCTGCAACTACTCCTGCCCAGTGGAGGGTCTGTCCAAAGGCCCCGTCCCAGCTGGCACAGAGCCAGCTGCCTGCTTTGCAGCCAGGGATAGAATGCCAGCTGGCTCTGATTTCAGAGTGGGTGCCAGGAGCCTAGCCTTAGTGTGTTCGCCTCACTGATGCTCTCTGGCTTCTAGGAGGTGGACGGGTCCTAACTGCCCTGCCTCTCCTCCAATGTATGGGAGCTCTAAGTGGGTTGAAAATAGTGAGTTCCTGAATCAGACCTTCATTCAGACCACTTGCCACAGTGAACATCCCCTGCCCGCACCACTGAGAGTCTTTTCTTCTCTCTGCTGCACTTAGAATAGACTTATACATTCTGATGCTAATGCTGAGTATTCAAGTGAAGTATGGCTCGGTAGGAGTATAGCTCAGGCAGTTGAATGCTTGCCTAGCATGGGCGAAGCCCTGGGGTCTCCCCACTCACTCCATAAAACCAAGTTTGATGGAGCACACCTGTAATCCTAGCACTAGGGAGATGGAGGCAGGAAGTGTCTCAGCTACATGGTGAGTTAGAAGCCAGAAACTGGCTGGAAGCTGCCAGCATTCCAGCAGAAGTTGGGGCAACTGGGTACCTTAGTCGTGCTTCCTGTCATCCCTACAAACCCCTCTGGCATTGGGGGGGGGGGGTTGAACCCAGAGCATTCCTCATGCTAGGCAAGGGCTACACCTCCAGCCTTTTTTAACTTTTGAGATAGGGGCTCACCAAGTTGCCCAAGCTGGCCTCGAACTCATAATCCTCAGTCTTGGAAGACAGATCTGAAATCCTAGCAGCCACTGTATGACTTACTGAGCACACAGCCTGACTTCTCTGAACTTCCACTGTGAGATGGTGTGGAGGTGTTGGGAGGGTAGAGGTATTCAAATGCTATTGGCTGTCTACACAAGAGTCTAAGCCCTGTTCTGCACCCAGATCACCTGCCTCTGGGTCAGGAGAAAGGGTCTGTTCCAGCAAGCTCCATCCTTAATCTCTTATCGGGTAAGGGACACAGTAGCTTCCTTCTCTCAGGCTATCTCCCTCTCCTACAGGAGAGTTGGGAAAGCTGGTGGTGGGGACATGAGGAGGAGGGGCATTTTAGAAAGGAAGGTGTGCAGAAGGTCATGCTGCAAGTGGCTGAGCAGGAAGGGGCATAGGTGAGGTGGCTTCCTGCTTAGGCTGTTGAGTGTGTAAGTTCTGTGTGCTGTCGTGATTCCTTCCTTGCACACGCAGCTCCTCCCCAAATGCACAACTTGTCCCATGTCAGTGCGGCCACTGAATTCATCAGAGGCCCTGCACAGATGAAGAGAGGGGTCCTAGTTTCTTTGCTGCATCTGTGGCCCGAGCCTTCCAGAGCCTATGGCGTGGAGATGCAGGGCTGGCAGAGTTGCCTGGAGACTGTGCAGGCAGGGGCCATGTGCACTCAGGCCAGACGGGCTGGCAAAGCCATCTGTGGCCTCTTATCACAGGCTGCCAGGCTAGGCAGGCCACGCGTCAGGGCCGGAGGGAGCAGACCCGGGTGAATGGCCTCTTTGGAAAGGAGGCCATTGTTCGCCATGCAAACAAACAAGCGGGCAGGCCTGGCTTTGCACTCTGTGACCTGCCCCTGCCACAGGAAGAAGGCCTCATCAGGGCCGGAGAGCAAAGGCCTCCCTGAGGACGACGGCCCCAAGGCCACTGTCTCTTTCAGGCCTCTTTCCTTTACTGTTGACAGTAGGCAAGCAGGAGCTGTGAGAGACTTGACCTTGGTGGGTGGTGCTGAGCCTTCCCTTCAGCCCTTCCCCAAGTTGGCCTGTTTCGTTCTAAGTGGCTCTGCTCAGCTGCCAATCAAAGGATAGATGACCTGGGCCTTGAGAGCCAATCCTGGAACCCACAGAGGTTATCATGTAGAATGTTCTGGACCAATGAAAGCTGGCTTGTCATGGTCTATGTACACACTGGGAAACGCCAGCTCCCCTTTTCATTGGATCAGCTTCTCAGTTTTGACTTTCGAGTGGCAAGCTAATTGGAATGATTAAAAGGAAAACATGTGAAAAGATTTTGAAAAGCATTTTCCCTTTTCCCTCTTCCTCTCCACCTTTCCCTCTGACAGGGTCTGGAAATGTAGCTCAGGCTGGCCCTCTGACAGGGTCTGAGATTGGCTTCAGCCTGGCTTGTCCTCCTGACTCAGCCTCCCTACTGCACCACCACACTCTGTTGAATGGTTCTCAAATGCTGACTCATGGTGTTCTGTGCCATCAGAGGAACTCCATGCAGGCCTGTTCCATCCAGCTTGAGGCATGAATCAGCTCAGGGTATCCACCCTGAGGGGGCTACCCACCTGTGCCAGATACTTGGTTCTCAGACCGGCTGTGCTCACACAACCCTGATTTCACGTTGTGTATGATTGTGTGTCTGTAGTGTGTGTGTGTGTGTGTGTGTGTGTGTGTGTGTGTGCACACCAAGCTGGATTTGTAGTCAAGGTCATCCTTGAATTTCTGATAGTTTTGCCTTCACCTCAACGCCTGGTTTATTCCGTGCTGGGGATCGAACTCAGGACTTGATGAGTGCTAGGAAAACACTCTACCAACTGAGCTACATCCCTCGCCTACTTGTTTTCTTCATAGCATCCATTTCACTCCACAGCTATATAGTCTGTGCCTTGATTGGGTCAAAGTTTCCTGGCAGGGCTGGAGAGAACACTGGGCATTGCCGCAGAAGACCCAGATTCAGTTCCCAGCACCCACATGGTGGCTCACAACCATCCTTCACTCCAGTTCCAGGGGGATCCTGCACAAACAGGTTGCGCAGACATACATGTAGGCAAAACCTTCATACACAAGACTATACAAGTGAATACAGCTGCTGGCCCTTCCACCCCAGTCACTGAGCCACCTCCCAGGACTTAACTGCCTCCCTATAAAGCCCCCTTGATCTCCTCCCTCCCAGTCCTCAACCCGCTTCTACCACAGCTACCTTCTGCAGGGCATTTCCATCAAGTAGCAAATGACGGGTGTCTAGAGCCTGCACTCTTTATTCTTTTTTTTTTTTTGGTTTTTCGAGACAGGGTCTCTCTGTGTTAGCCTTGGCTGTCCTGGACTCACTTTGTAGACCAGGCTGGCCTCAAACTCACAGCAATCCGCCCACCTCTGCCTCCCGAGTGCTGGGATTAAAGGCGTGCTCTTTTGCCCCCTTTAGTAAGCGTGACGGCCTGCCTTTTGCTGGCACTGAGGATTCTAACAATGTAACAATTCAACAGGAACAGGCAAGAAGACCCTTACTACTGTCCAAGGAATCACAGACAATAGAAGCAGTGGCTGGGCAGTCGTAGCACACGCCTTTAATTCCAGGTGGAGGCTGGCAGATAACATCTCAGAGTTCAAGGCCAGCCTGGTTTATAGAGGAAGTTTCAGGACAGCCAGGAGTACACAGAGAAACCCTATTTCAAAAAACAGAGAGAGCCGGGTGTGGTGGCGCATGTCTGTAATCCCAGCACTCGGGAGGCAGAGGCAGATGGATTGTTGTGAGTTCGAGGCCAACCTGGCCTACAAAGTGAGAAAGTGAGACCAGGACAGCCAAGGCTAACACAGAGAGACCCTGTCTCGAAAACCCAAAAAAGAAAAACGAGCCGGGCGAGGTGGCGCACGCCTTTACTCCCAGCACTCGGGAGGCAGAGGCAGGTGGATCGATGTGAGTTTGAGGCCAGCCTGGTCTACAAAGCAAGTCCAGGACAGCCAAGGATAACACAGAGAGACCTTGTCTTGAAAAAAAAAAACAACCAGACACAGAGAGGGGGGGGCGGGAGAGAAGGAGAGTGTGAAGACATTTAGGGAGAGGTTTGCTACAACAGCACACGGTAATGGAGCACCCAGAATTTGGAGAGGTGATTTGGCTACATTGTGTCCAGCACAAGAAAGAATGCCAGTTCCTGGGGGAGCCTGGGCTAGCTGAGGACAATCAGCTCAAGGCTAGGTGCTTTCAAGTGCTGTGTCTCTGATGCTTAAGTGAAGATGTCCTTTCCATCCTGCCCTTTGTCAGGAGGTTAAAAACCTCACAGCTTGTGTGGTGTTTTATTTGGGGTCCATTTTTAATTTAAGACTAGTATGGCTCATTCTTGCAATAAGCTGGAAAGAGGCAAAAAATGTAGTGGATGTAAACATGTTTTTGTTTTGATCCCAAGTGTGGGATAGGTATTGGATGTAAACATGTTTTTGTTTTGATCCCAAGTATGGGATGGGGAACAGACTTGTGAGAGAACAGGTGATGTTTATCCACTAGAAGTCAAGCAACCTCCTGGAGGGGCTTTGTTGTTGCCAGCTAAAACACATCCTAGCACAGACTCTGAGAAGCTAGAATACACACACACACACACACACACACACACACACACACACACACACACGGCCAAAATAGGGGACTAAGGCCTTTTTGGGTCTTGGTATTGTTTGGTTGTTCATAGCTCCACTTTGAAACGCTCCTAGAGAGAACTGTTGCAGGGAAGGCTCCAGATTCCAACAGCAACTTTGGTGAAAGTGCTGGTCTGGGGCTGGAGAGATGGCTCAGAGGTTACGAGTACCGTCCGTTCTTCCAAAGGTCCCGAGTTCAATTCCCAGCAACCACATGGTGGCTTACATCCACCTGTAATGAGATCTGGTGCCTTCTTGTGGTGGGCAGGCACACATGTGGGCAGAATACTGCATAAATAATAAGTAAATCTTAAAAAAAAGAAAAAAGAAAAAGAAATTGCTGGTCTGCTAAAAATCCTGCCGGCTACACCAGGGGGAATCGCTCCCAGGAACTAAATTCAACAAGATCTACTTCTCCTGTTCCCATACACCTCCTTTCTCTCCTATCTAGGGTAGGTGGGTTGAAAGGGAGGTATAAACATTTAAAGAACCCCAAATAAAGTAGGTATAAAAAAGATAAAGCCTACAAAGAAAGAAAGAGGGAAAGGAAGAAGAAAAAAAAAGAAGCCACTTGTACACAAAAGAAGCAAATCTGTTACAAAACGCCTGCCTGGCCACACCTTCAAACTCACAGAATTTCTCAGTGCCAGATAATGACAGCAATAAAAAAAAAAAAAAAAAACTGAATGAGCCAGCAAACGAGTGATGGAAGTTGAACTCCAGCCTTGCTGCCCAGGCCCTCACGCTGCCAGCCACAGCTGTCTCTGTGCTTTACTTACTACTCTCATTTGCCAGCCCAAAGGCCGGACAAGAAGCAAGCTAAGGGAGAAAGGACTTGTTTTCCATGAAGGTTTAAGGGTGTGGCCAGTCCTGGAGGGGAAGGAGCGTCTTCTCTCAGTTAATGCTCTTTGGAAACACTCTTCCTATTGCTGGAATTCCTTCACTGGAGGAAAACTTACCCTTCCTCCAGAGGTCTCAGTGACAAACTGAGGGAACCAGTGAGTGTTTGAGGCTTCCTTACAAAGCCTGGGGCAGGGGTGTGTGAACTCCTCCCCCAGCCAGCCACACCTGGGAGGCCTTACCCAATAGAGATGAGCGCCCACCCCACCATGTGCGCTAGCTCCTTTCCTAGCTAGTGTAGCTTTGCCTGGTGCCTGGGAGCAGATGGATATTCAGGTGAGCATCTCCTTTCCTCTTCCTAGACTCTCTGCCTGGGTATAAGCTGTCAGTCTGTCCAGGTGGGATCTTGCACAAGATGGGGCCAGCTGAATTCCCCAAGATGGCGGTTGCTTAGCTCAAAATAGTCAATCGTGAGATGCACTGACACGCTCTCCATTATGCCCAGTTTCTCTAACGCTCCTTAATCCAGCAGACTGTTGCATTCTTTTTATTATTATTATTATTTTTTTATTTTTGGTTTTGGTTTTTTGAGACAGGGTTTCTCTGTGTAGCCTTGGCTGTCCTAGACTCACTTTGTAGACCAGGCTGGCCTCGAACTCACAGCAATCCACCAGCCTCTGCCTCCCAAGTGCTGGGATTAAAGGCATGCGCCACCATGCCCGGCTGACTGTTGCATTCCTTTTTTTTTTTTTTTTTTTAGAGATTTATTTATTTTATTATTATGTATATAGTGCTCTGCCTGCATGTACACCTGCAGCCAGAGGAGAGCATCAGATCACATTCTAGATGGTTGTGAGCCACCATGTGGTTGCTGGGAATTGAACTCGTGACCTCTGGAAGAGCAGTCAGTGCTCTTAACCGCTGAGCCACCTCTCCAGCCCATGATTGTTGCATTCTTGACTTCAGATTCAACCTTGGCAAACTTGAGTCCATCTTATTCCAGAGTGTCCTAGAGCAGTTTTTGCTTTGTCCTCTTGTGTGTGTTGCTGCGTACATTGAGTCCCCAGAACCCTTAGCTCCTCCTTGTGACCACAGACTTCCTGTTCTTGTAAAGCCTCTGCTGATAGGAGGCACGTGCCCTCAGATGCCTGCTGTGATGGTCTGCTGCTGTCCTGCACTCCTGAACTCCCAGAGGGATGAAGGTTCCCAGTCAGGGTCAATGCCTGGTCAGTGCACTCTGAGGCCTCCCCAAGGCAGTGTGTACAGGGCTCCTATGGCCAGGTCTGAACCGGTAGCACTGCTGTCCTGGAGAAATTGATGTGTGTTTCAGGAGCCAATCTTCAAGCTCAGATGTGTGAGCAGGTGATACACACTAAGCTAATTAGAGTTCTTCCCAAGATTCTCTTGGTCTCTGGACAGGGTACCACAGGGCTGAATCGGCCCCAGTGGCTGTAGCCTTGGCCTCAGGGATGGTCATTTGTGAAAATAAAGCTAACACCTAGAAAATCAAGGCCAAGAAGGTGCTGGAAACCGCCGGGGCTGGCTTCTTGACCATCCTTACCTCATTCTTCCTGAAATGTCTTTAATGCCAGCTTCCTGGTCTGTAGTAAATAGGGACAACGAAGCTGTAGAAGGTGACAGCAGTTGCCCAAGGTCTTGTCATGGCCAAGGCAAAATTCCCTCTCAGCAGAGAGATGTGCCAGCTAACCCGGCCTCATGTACAGAGAAAACCTCCCCACCTCTTGGGGAACTCCTGCCCTCAGCCTTCTTGCCTCAGAACTGTAGAGGGTAGATACCCCTCTGGGCAGCTGTTATCATGAAGGAGCTGGTGTCACTTGCTAAGCAATGGGAGGGAAAGTGACTGGGGCTCGGAACCTCCCTCCCTCAGGCCAGATGCTTCAGGGCCATGGGGAAGCAACTCAGATGAACACCTGGGGGGAAGCAACTCGGATGAACACCTGTGGAACAAGGGAGGCCTTCATGAAGCCCTACATCCAACAGCAGGCCTCAGGTGGCAGTTAAACAACAAACAGCTGTAAAGCACAGCGTTACAAGGAAGCCTTTAAAAGGTCTGCCAGCCCTTGCTCAGGTAGTCTTAGCCTCAGAGGCCAGGAAGATGGACACTCCCCGGAGGCTGCGATTTGCAGCACTCAGAGTTGGCAGCTCCTAGCCCTGCCTTTCCCAGTCACAACCAAGGGCGAAGCGCGCTCATTGAGGGGCAGCGGAGGGTGTCTCTGAAAACAAGAAGGCCCCTCTTTGCCAGAGGTAAGCCACCTCGGGATGCGGAGAGAGCCCTGGCTCACCACATCCCCTTGGCGAGCTTGGGCAACAAATGCAGCAGCTTTCAACACGCTCTTGTTTTCCATCAATGGCTTCCATTGTAGCTGTGGAGTCGCTCAGCTCCAGGGGTTGGTTCTGTGCCCTGGCCAGAATCTGAACCTGGGGACCGGGCTCCCTCACTGCCTTCCGTGAGAGTAGCCACTTAAGACAGCCTCGCTTGACGGACCTCCATAGCCATGGCCGTCGGCTCCTTTTTTTTTTTTTTTTTTTTTTTACCGACTTTCGCCTTAGCTCCAGGCTAAGACAGGGAGTGGCCAGTGACTACTGTCCCTGCCACTTGTTCCCTTAAACAAAGTTTTACTCAAAATAGCCAAACCCTCTGCCAGTTGAACTTACTGATGGCGGGCTTCGCCCTGCACGCTGTAGCCGAGTAGTGTGGACAGAAGCTGCTTTTTCCACAGCTTCCCACTCACTCCCTGGATTTTTAAGGGGGGTAAAATTGTCCTTTCATGTTTTTTGTTGTGTTGTTTTTAGAGGCAGAGTCTCATGTAACCTCCCATTTTATATGTAGTCAGAGCTAAGAACTAAACTTGGAGCCTCGTGCGCCCTGGGCAAGCAGTCTCCCAATGGAGCCACATGCCCAGCCCTCTTGTTGTTTGTGACAGGGACTCCCTATGTGGCTCAGGCTGACCAGGAATGGGTCTGTGAAGGCCAGGCTGGACTTTGAATTGGAATCTGCCTGCCTTTAAGTTTCAAGGCCTGGGATTTACAGGTGTGAGCCACCATTCCTGGTTGGCCTGGTCATTCATTCGTTCTTTAGCTCCAATGACAGATTCATCCGCTTGACAGATATTCCTCAAGCATCTGCTATGCATGAAGCACTGAGCTGGGGCGTTAAGGAGAGAGTGGTGCCTGAGGCCAACACGCGGCTGCCCACTGGGGAAGCTGAGGTGGCCACTAAGTGAGCTGCTCAAGTCTGTAATTTTGCGGTTGGGTTGCAAGTTACGAAGAAGAAGGTGGTGTGCTCCGAGGACCCAGCCCAGCAGGCAAGGACAGATCTGTAGCACGAGTGACAAGTTGGCAGGACCTGGAGGGTGAGTGGGGGCCAGTAGGTCACTGGGTTGGTGTAGGAGGACAGCAGTGCTTCTAGACAGAGGCCCTCTAGGCAAGGCAGAATAGAACTGGCTCCTTCCAGGAATACAGTTAGGGCTTGAGAGTCCCAGAGATGGCACTGTGGCTCCACTATGACCTGGTCTGGGGGGGGAGGGAACACACAGAAATGATCCCTTTTCTTGGGGACACTAAGGGAGCCCAGAGTTCCGTCTTAATTCAGACCCCCACACAGTTTCTGAGGTGCAGCAGCCGTCTGAGCTGGTAACAGGAGCCAGGAGTTGTAACGTGAACTGAAATGTCTGTGGAGCTGCACGGTCACACTCGCTACAAAAGGAGTGGCCAACCATGCAGCAGTAGTCTGAGAGGACCCATGTAAGATGGGCAGGGAGGTGGTGAGTGCAAGACTGGAAACCTCAGCTGAGTGTGGTGGCACATGCCTTTAATCCCAGCACTTGGGAGGCAGAGGCAGAGGCAGGCGGATCACTGTGAGTTCGAGGCCAGCCTGGTCTACAAAGAGAGTCCAGGACAGCCAAGGCTACACAGAAAGACTCTGTCTTGAAAACAAAAAACAAAAAAACCCCCCAAAAAAACCAACAGCAGCAGCAACAACAACAACAACAAAAAGACTGGAAACCTCGGAGATGGAGGGGTCGGTAATCAGTGAGCAGCCCCAGGAGCTGCTACAGCCAAAGTCTGTGCTAAGCCCCTGTTGCCCCCCTACTCTCCTCCCCTTTGACATCTGGTGTGGCTGGAAACACGTGCCAGTAAAGGAAAAGAGAAGGCACGCAGGCTTGGCGAAGGACTCACTGTTGTGTTAGTGCAGAGCTTAGGATCAATCAGATTGACCACCTGAGGGACTGGGGAGATGGCTCAGTAGGTGAAGCAAGTGTGAGGCCAGAGTTCAGATCCTGGGACCCACATAAAGCCAGGTGCTGCAGTGGGCATCCATGACACCTGTGCTTCTTGGGCAAGGTGGGAGGGTCAGACAGGATACTCCGCAGAAGCTCGGGGGCTAGCCAGCCTGGCTTACACGGCTGTGCGCCGTAAGAGACCATCTCACACAAGGCAGATGGTGACGACTGACAGCTGAGGCTGCCCTCTGACTGCCACACATGTGCCAACGTGTGTGTCTGCACTCACACAGACACCTAGAAGCCAGGCGTGGTGGCGCACGTCTGTAATCCCAGTGCTCAGGGATGCAGAGACAGGTGGATCTCTGTGAGTTCGAGGCCAGCTTGGTCTACAAAGCGAGTCCAGGACAACCAAAGCTACACTGAGAAACCCTGTCTCCAACAACCAACAAACAAAACCCTAGGAAGGATCTTGGGTTTTCACAGGACAAAGATAGTAAGGATTGAAGGCGACTCTTCAAGGCCAGGAGACGTTTGTGGACATCTAGAACCCTTGGGGACAGGTTTTGACGACCTCCCCTCCACCATCCAGCCTGAAGGTTTGTTTTTGTGGGAAGGTGTTGACCACATCCACTGACTTGAACTGGAGTTAGCCATTTTCTCCTTATTCATTCATTCATTCATTTACTCATTCATAGCTTGGCAGAGCCATCTTGACAGTGTGCATTTACTGTTGCATTAAAAGTTGGGCTTTAGCCAGGCATGGTAGCCTCCATGCACCCAGGAGGCAGAGGCAGGAGATGTCTATGAGTTTGAGGCCAGCCTGGTCTGTGTAATGAGATCCTGTCTCAGGACAAATTATTTATTATTGTTATTATCTAGCATATGTTCATGATGTGAGTGTGTTCGTGGTGTGAATAAGTGCATGCTGTGAGTGTGTATATGGTGTGACTGTGTATATGATGTGAATGGTGTGTGTGTAGGGTTTGAGTGTGTGTGAACATGAGTATGCATGTGGTATGTGTGTGTCCGTGAGTGTGTGTGTGTGCATGGTATGTGTGTATGAGTGTGTGTGTCTATCGGTATATGTTCATGGTCTAAGTGTGTATGTGTATGAGTGTGAATGAATGGTGTAAATGTGTGTGTATTGTGTGTGTGCGCGCGCGCACCTGCACATGTATTGTGCTGGAGAGCACGTGCATGTCACAGATCTGAGGACAGCTTTGTGGAACTGCCTCTCTCCTTCCAACTCTATGTGGGCTTCAGGACTGAACCTCAGATTTTGGGTTTATGTGAGAGGTGCCTTCACTTACTGAGCCTTCTCTCAGCCCCCACAGAGCTTATTTAAAGACAAAAGACCAACAAAATGAATGATAAGAGAAACAACAGTAATGCAGGACACGGCCAAGTCTGGCTCCAGGGGATGCTGGGATGGCTGCACGCCACACAAAGGACCAGCTTTCTTTCTCCCCATCTTTTTCAAATTGTTGACAAGGTCCCAGCAGCCATAAGGGCACCTGGGCCTCCTGACAGCAGCACAAGTAACTCTCAGGGCCCAGAGCTATTGACTTGTGAGTCACTGGCTCAGGTGGGTCATGTGTTTCCCCGTGAATCCAGGAGCCTGAGATCTCATAGGCTTAGGCACTCTGTGTTCTCCGTGAACTGGGCAAAAAGACACTTGGGTGCAAGGCAGATTAACGGACAAGAAATCCAGAGAAACAATGAAGTGGCGGAGAGGTGACTGGACACTGGGCTTGGAACCAAAGTTGGCTATAATGAATGCACTTGGCACCTCAGGCCTGGGGTCTAGGGCATAAGTGAGGCCATCTTAGGCCCTTAAGGAGCTTGCATTCCCAGGGAACTGACTAGATGGCTCCTTCCTCCATCCCACTAGGACTCTGGAGAAGAACCTCCTCTTCCTCCCCCCTCCCGCCTCCACCCTAGTCCAGCCAAGGAAAGGAATGAAATTCACAAGCCATTGTTTCTGCCACACTTCCTGAGAACAACAAAGGGCCTTTTAACCAGAGAAAGTGAAGCAAGCCAAAGCTGCACAACCTGGAAGTCACCGAATTCAGCTGTGTTGGTGCCAGATGGGAGACACCCAACAGGCCGTGTTCAGAGTTGGAGCTGAAACAGGTAGGCTGTACAGAAAGCCCATATATGGCCAGCCTCTTGGGCATTCTGTGTTGAAATATATCGCATCGACTAGACACTTAGAAATAGCACACACGGAGAGTTCTGGAAGGACCAGAGAACATAGGCGCCCCTTCTGGGTTACACCTCTTTTCTGCTAGGTCCACGTAGCTGTAAGCCAAGGGACCAGAGATAGAGAGACTAGCTGCCACCAAGATGCCTCTCAACAGACAGTTCCAGGCACAAAAGACAAGTGACAAGTCTGTGGAGGCAGAGAACATGCTAGAATCAGGGACCAGCAGTAAGATGGAGCTGAACAGGGGGGAGGGCAGGAGACAAAGGTGGAGGTGGGGCTGTGACCAAGCTTGAGAGAGTGTGGAGGTCTAGGAGGCTGGCTCTATCTTCTCCTGAATCGTGGTGTCCTGGGACCCTACTGGCACAGTAGGAGCTGGTCTGCCCAAGGCAGCACACTTTTTTTTGTTTTGTTTTGTTTTTTTGTTTTTCAAGACAGGGTTTCTCTGTATAGCCTTGGCTGTCCTGTACTCCCTTTGTAGACCAGGCTGGCCTAGAACTCAGGTTGATCCGCCTGCCTCTGCCTCCCGAGTGCTGAGATTAAAGGCATGCGCCACCATGCCCTGCCAGACATGCATTCTTATGATGTCCCAAGGTGGGGCTCAGCTACATCCCTTGATGGCTCTAGGAGAAGCCACCTCTGTGCTTCATCCAGTTCTTGATGGATCCTCGGTGTTCCTTAGCTTACCTGACAGGCCTCTGCCTCTGTCTCCCTCATGTCTTTGTCAGTGTGTGGCTTCTTGTCATATAAGGATCTCAGCCTTTTCATGTAGAATTTGCTCTGGTCCAGCATGACCTCATCTTAACTACATCATGAAGGCTGTTTCCAAACAAGGTCACCCTCTAACTGGACAGCGGTTCTGGGGACGGGATGTTCTTTAACTCAAGACAGCAGCTAGACATGCTCAACATGGAACTCATTGTGGATGAAACTGTATCAGCGCAAGGGAAAACTTAAGGAGCTGCCATGAACACAGGAAGTGATGAGAGGTGAGAGTTGTGCGGGGAGCAGGGCAGGGGTCGGGGGACAATGACAGAACAGTGATGGAGGCAGATGATGTTCGTGTGGGGAAATAAAGAGGACCAGGAGATGGCTAGAATGCCAGCTGAGTAAAGGGTGCATTCTAGAACCTTCCTAGGGTGCTGGTGGCTTCTGAGCCCAGACATCAATGACCACACAGTTCTGCAAGGTGCAGGATGTGATTGAGGGTTCACCCACAAGATGGGGAGGAGGTGGAGGCTCTGAGAAGAAAGCAGAAAACCGGAACCTACACACATGCCAGAAATTGCCCCTGGCAGCAGGAGCTCATCAGAGACACTCCAAACCTCTTGGCTCATCGCGTGGGCACCCTGTGGAATTGCTGGTGGCTGGCCTAGAGTAAATACCCCTCCCCGTGAGCTCATGTGTCAATTAGGCCTCTGCCTCCCTCCCTTCTTCCCTCCCACCCTCCCAGTCCCTTTCCCCTGCTCCTGTCTGAGGTGCTGCAAGGTTGGTAGCAGTGGTCTCTTGACGCTCAGGTCAGCGGTTGCTATCCCAAAATGCTAGGAGAGACCGTCAGCTTTTTCTCAGAGGTTGTGCCTTTTGGATTGTCTGTGCAGCCAAGATGTAGAGCAAGATGCTGTGGCCTGCAGGCTTCCAAAATCTCCCCCGAGAACTTGGGGAAATTAAACAGAAACTTACTCACTGGAGGTTCCAAGAAACCAGGCATCTGAAGTCTGTGTCTCTGTATTGAATTGGGGGTGGGGGTTGGGGGTGTCAACATGGCCCCACTCTCCCTGGGAGGATCTTCATGCGCCTGTCTGCTTCTCATCCTTCAAAGCTAGCCATCTTCACCCACACCACTAGGAATTGCCTTGTCTTTCCCCTCTTACCACACATGTTCAGACATGCGACTGGAGAGCACACAGATAAATCAGGAGAAGTTTCCCATTTTTCCACACCGCCATCCTCCTTTCTGTTGGACATAGAGTCCTCCTGTAATGACTCAAGTTGGCCACAAACTCATAGTCTTCTGGAGCACTGCAATAGCAGGTGGCTCCGCCATGCCTGCCTCCATTTCTTTTTCTTTTCTTCTCTTTCTTTCTTTCTTTCTTTCTTTCTTTCTTTCTTTCTTTCTTTCTTTTTCTCTTTTTCTCTTTCTGAGTTGCATTGGTTATCCTGGAGCTCACTGTGTAGGCAAGGCTGTCCTTGAACTTGCAGCAATCCTCCTGCCTCTTCTATGGAGTGACAGGCATGAACTACCATGGCCAGCTCCATTTCTACCTTTGGAGTCAAATCGACAGAGGATATCCCCATAGCTGTTTGAGGCACTGGGCACCCAACAGCAGGCACCATGCGAGGCAAGCCCTACCTCTGAGTGATACTCTATGATGAAGACCTTTCCTTTCCAGATGCTGTCCCATTCTGGAAAGTGGAACCATGTTTATCTAAGAAGCCCAAACAAAGCCCTTCACTTAGAGGCTATATAAGGAAGGTGTAACCCAGACTGTAGCTCAGTTTCCTCATATATGAACGCCAGAGTGTCTTTTAAAGTGTGTGTGTGTGTGTGTGTGTGTGTGTGTGTGTATCAGAGGAGAACTTGTGCCAATCCTTTCCTTCCACCCTGTGGATCTTGGGGATTAAATTCAGGTCTTTAGCAGAGTGTGGTGGCACACACCTTTAATCCTAGCACTCGGGAGGCAGAGGCAGGCGGATCACTGTGAGTTTGAGGCCAGCCTGGTCTACAAAGTGAGTCCGGGATGGCCAAGGCTAACACAGAGAGACCCTGTCTCGAAAAAACAAAACAAAAAAATTCAGGTCTTTAGGCTTGTCAGCAAGTACCTTCACCAGCTAAGCCATCTCCCTGGCTCTTGGCTTTTCGTTTGTTTAAGACAGGGTCTTGAGTAGTTTCAGCTGTTCTTGTACTTGCTACATAGCTGAGGATGACTTTGAATTCCTGGTCCTTCTGTATCCACCTCCAGAACTGGTATCAGAGCTATGCACCACCTCCTATCTCTGCTGCTGCTGCTGCTTCTGTTTTCTTCTTCTTCTTCTCCTTCTTCTTCTTCTTCTTCTTCTCCTTCTCCTTCTCCTTCTTCCTCTTCCTCTTCCTCTCCTTCCTCTTCTCCTTCTCTTTTGTTTGTTTTCCAAGATAGGGTTTCTCTGTGTAGCCTTGGCTGTCCTAGACTCTATTTGTAGACAAGGCTGGCAGACAGAGATCCACCTGCCTCTGCCTCCCAAATGCTGGGATTAAAGGCGTATGCCATCACACCCGGATCTATCTCTGCTTTTAATGAAATAACCATCAAACTTTGCTTGGTACAAAGCCTTTTTTTTTTTTTTTTTTAACATTTACTTGTGTATTCGTGAATCAGTTCTCTCCTTCTACCAGGAGGGTTCTGGTGACTGAACTCACGTTGTGGGTCACTCTACAGAAGACAAGACTGTCCTTAAACTTGTAATCCTCCTGTCTAATATGGGGTTACAGGCATGAACTTCCATAGCAGGTACCTATACTCACTGGGCATCTCAGCTTTCCAGGGCTTTTGTTTGTTTGTTTGTTTTTGTTTTCTTGTTTTTTTAAGACAGGGTTTCTCTGTGTAGCCTTGGCTGTCCTGGACTCGCTTTGTAGACCAGGCTGGCCTTGAACTCACAGTGATCCACCTGCCTCTGCCTCCTGAGTGCTGGGATGTGTGCGCCACCACCACCTAGCTCTTTCCAGGTCTTTAAAAAGAGGATTAAAAATTTTTTTAAAACTTAGCCAGGCATGGTGACACATGCCTTTAATCCCAGCACTCAGGAGACAGAGACAGGCAGTACTCTGTGAGCTCAGGGCCAGCCTGGTCTACAGAGTTGAGTTCCAGGACAGCCAGGCCTTTTTACACAGAGAAACCGTGTCTCAAAATACCAAAAACAAAACCAAACTTAAACATTAATTACAGTTTTTGTGTGTGTGTGTCTGTGTATGTACACTGCTTGGGTACAGGGGAAGACTGGAGTTATAGACGGTTGTGAATTGCCTGATGTGAGTGCTGGCAACCAAACTCAGAAATGAGAGCTCAAACTCCAAGAGCTCTTAACTGATGAGCTATTTCTCCAGCCACCCAGGGTCTTTATTAAAGACTGTATTTCCTAGGCTTCCTTAGAGCTGCAGACCACATGAGCCAATGAGACCCCAGGATTTGGTGAGTGTGATTTATGGCTGTGGCTTCCTCCTTCATACTTAAGATTGGAAGTTAGTAAAACAACTAAGTTTGGAGTGTGCTGACCAGGCAGGGACCCATTCAGATGACCCAGTGACAAGCATCTCAGAGATATTTGAGTGGTGTGTCCCACATGCCACACCCACACTTTGCTTTTTTAGTCATTCTTTGTTATGAATAAAAACAGCCAATTACTGAGCAAGATGCCGAGCTAGGCATTTAACACACCTTGTTTCCAAGCTTTGAAGCAATTACTATACAAAATCACACCCCTTAGTACGTCCTGTTATCTTTATGAGAGTCATGGCTGTGAGCCTGGCTTTACAGGTTGAAAGGCCTGAGGCACAGATGGGTGGCATTTGTTCTTACCTCAGAGCCGCTAGTGGGAATCGGCTAGCTTTGGGTGCTTGTGTCCTGTCCCCTACTCCATCCCACAACCATTTAGGAGCTACATGGGTCTGGCTTCGTGTTAGTGACTATCTGGGATGTGGAGTTCTGAGGCCATGGGGTTCAGATACTGTGGAAGGGAAGGTTTGCCCGGGGCCAGGAAGAATGGACCCGGGAGAGTCACACGTGGGGCCTTCCTTTAGATCCAGCCTTATTCCAGCACAAACTGCCCATTTCCACCCAACATGGGGCCAGTGAGCTGGATCTAAAAAAGTGATGTTTCTTTGTTTGGTCAGAGCTTTACTTTTTTTTTCCTTTGTATTTTTTTTTTAATTTTTAAAAAAGATTTATTTATTTTATTTATTGCATATGAGTGCTTTATCTGCAGAAGAGGGCATCAGATTACATTATAGATGGTTGTGAGCCACCATGTGGTTGCTGGGAATTGAACTCAGGATCTCTGGAAGAGCAGGTGGAGCTCTTAACCACTGAGCCATCTCTCCAGCCCCCTTTTCTTTGTATTAAAAAAAAAAAAAAAAAAAAAAAAAGTGGTGGCGCATACCTGTAATCCCAGCACTTAGGAGACAGAGGCAGGCGGATCAATGTGAGTTCGTGGCCAGCCTGGTCTACAAAGTGAGTCCAGGTCAGCCAGGCTACACAGAGAAACCCTGTCTCGAAAAACAAACACAAAAAGTGAAACCAGGTGCAGTAGCACACACTTGTAATCCCAGCATTCAGGGAGGCACAGGCAGATGGATCTCTATGAGTTCGAGGCCAGCCTGGTTTACAAAGTGAGTCCAGGATAGCCAAGGCTACACAGAAAAACCCTGTCTGGAAAAGCAAAAACAAACAAACAAAAAAGAAAAGAAAGAAAAACAGAAGCTGGGCGTGGTAGCACACACCCATAATCCTAGTATTCAGGAGGCAGAGGCAAAGAGATCAGGACTTCAAGGTCATCTTTGGCTATCTAGTGAGTTGGAGGCTAGCCAGGTCTATGTAAGATTCTGTTCAACAAAAACAACAAAACTCTAAAACAACCTCCTAATGGTTGCAATGCTCCTCCCACCTCAGCATACTTGGATGTCAAGTGGTGGGTAAGTATCACTGCCCAGAGCCAACTGACCACACTGGTACTTCATTGCCCTCCAGAAAACCTTTCTCTATGCACACTTAGATATGTATAGCCTTCATGTCCTCATGTGCTATTGCCTTTTTTTTTTTTTTTTGGCTAAACTTATTGTTTCAGAAATAAGCATCCTATGTACTTTGATAGTTAAAATAGCTATTTCTATATTGTTATTATTATTGTTGTTGTTGCTATCATCACTATTATTATTTGGTTTTTCTAGACAGGGTTTCTCTGTGCAGCCCTGGTTGTAGACCGGACTGGCCTCAACTCAGAGATCTGTCTGCCTTTGTCTCCTGAGTGCTGGGATTAAAGACATGGGCCAAGTCGGGCATGATGGCGCATGCCTTTAATCCCAGCACTTGGGAGGCAGAGGCAGGTGGATCTCTGTGAGTTTGAGGCCAGCCTGGTCTACAAAGTGAGTCCAGGACAGCCAGGGCTACACAAAGAAACCCTATCTCGGAAAAACAAACAAACAAACAAATGCCACTACCAGCAGCCATCTTATTTCTGGATTATTTTAATACATATTGCACACACACTAAATTAGATAAAATTTAGAAAATAGCTTTATTGATTTATGTAATGAAAACATAATTGAAGGTCACTAAAGCTTACTGAATTTTCCCCACTCTGTACTAGGCATGGAGACAGGGCCTCCTATCTGCTGAGCAAGCTCTCCATCAGCACTAAGCTACACCAGGGACCCAAAGTTTACTTCCTAAGGATGACTTCTTGCAGCCACTATGATTCTTAAGGCACAGTGCCTGGTACTGCATTGCCCAGTGTCCTGATTTCTACCCCTCCTGCAGATATGGGAGACACACCATGCTCATGTTCCTCCTCTCCCCCCTTCTCCCCACTTCTAAAGTCTCTATGTAACTCAGTATGGTGACCAGGCTGACCTTGAACTCACATAAATTCTCCTGCCTCTGTTTTCCTTGTTCCTCCCCACTCCACCCCAACAGGGATTCTCTATGTAGCTTTGGCTGTCCTGGACTCGCTTTGCAGACCAGGCTGGCCTCGAACTCACGGAGACCTGTCTGCCTCTGCCTCCCAAGTGCTACGATTACAGGCATGCGCCACTGCACCTGGCTTCTTGTTCTTTTTTTTTTTTTTTTTTTTTTAAGAAATCTTCTGTTTCCTTTTGTTCATTGCGGGCCTGGGGCTGCAAAGTGTAGATAGAAAAAAAACAGGAAGGGAGTGCTGGCACGGGTGCCCGGGGTGTGGGGACACAGAAGAAGTGCTAGAGAGCCAGGTGTCCTGGTCTGGGTGAGGGATCCTGTGACCATCCTTCTGTGTGGAACTGGAGAAAGCACTGTGCTCACTCTGTCCTCCCAGCAGTCTGTGGGCCTCTTGTCCACCTTCATCTTCAAAGAGGTCAACAGGATGTGGGCAGTCACAGCAACCGGAACCTGGGTGGCCAGACAGGGCATAGACACAGTGACATACAGAAAGGCAAATAATCTCTTCTTGCTTCTGACACAGCTGCGTTGTTTTTTGTTTTGTTTTGTTTTATTTTTGTTTTGTTTTGTCAGACAAGGTTTCTCTGTTTAATAGCCCTGGTTGTTCTGGAACTCTCTTTATAGACCAGGCTTGCCTCAAACTCAGAGATCCACCTGCTTCTGCCCCTCAAGTGCCCAGTGCCTGTGTTCTTCACACACACACACACACACACCCCTTGTAGTTTTGAACAGGAAACAGTGTCCTTTCCTCTTGCCTGGCTGGTATCCTTCAGCTGTGCCCCCTCTGCCAATCCCCTGGCTAACCCTGGGCTCCTCTTATCATCTCCTTGGAGAGATCTTCCTTCCTGCGTGCCTGCCCTGCTAGTTTTTCTATTCACCTGTGTCACCATCCTGTGACATATGCAGTCCTTGTCTGGCCTGACTAAGTTGGATTTTGAAAGACTCTAGTGAATGAAGGAATAAACAGATCTAGGGTTAGGGTTAGGAATGAGAACAGATGAGAGAAGTGGGGCTCAGTGACATCCAGCTGCTAGCAGCTAAGGTTGCCAGACCAGGCAGGCACTCCTGTGACAAGCTGGACTTTCTAGGCAGAATCCACCTCCATGGATGTTAGAGCCAGCTGGTCACTGCCATGGCCCCGAAGCCTCCTTAACCAAGGAAGATGGCAGCAAATACTTCTCAAATGCCTTAGATCATCCTCCAAACAGCTGAGTGAGTGAAATAGTAAGTGGCCTGGGTGCGGCTGAGTCTGGAACCTTCCAAAAGACTAGGCCTTGTGCAAATGCCGGCTGCAAGGATGCCAGGCACAGAGCCCTTCTCTGCCCAGTGCTTTCCCATGTGGTTAAAGAATAGGTCAGGAAGTGTCACAGCCACGTGTCTGCGTGGTGTAGAAGGCAGCTGGCTTGGAAGGCAGCATGCTTTGCTGCTTTTGTTTATAATGTAAGAGCCTGGCAGTGGTTGGAGCAGATGTTGGCTTGTCTGTGGGCAGTCCCCTCTCACCTACGAGTGGTGCAATCCCACAAATCCCCAGGCAGTGACCTGTCTTGCAGTAGGGTCAGATATTCCATATCGGGAATCCGGAGCCTTGGCTTCTGTGAGGCACCTCAGAATTGGGCTGGAGGTATTGCCTCAGCTTGTACAGGTGGGCATGGTTTAGACTCCAGGGCCAGCTACTGGCCAAGCAGAGGGCCTGCGCACGCACGCACGCACGCCCGCACGATGCTGTCTCTCTGCCTATGTCTCTGTCCGTCTCTCTCTTCAGCTCATGTCTCTGTCTTTGATTCTCTTTCTCTCTTTCTTTGTCCCCATCCTTTTCATCTGCATTTCTCAGGTCTTTGTTTCTCTCTGTGTCTAACTCTCTCTCTTGTTCTTTCTTCACTTGCATTCTTTTTCTCTCTATCCCTCTTTGTCTCTCTTCTTCCTAGTTCTTAACTCTTTCCAGCTCTGCCACTCAGTCTTCACCTCCCATCCTCTCCCCTCTCTGACCCTCATCCATCTTTCAGTCTCTCTCTGTCTCTGCCCTCCCTCCCCCTTCCCTCCCCCCTTCCCTCCCTCCCTCCCTTTTGTCTTTCTCCCCTCCTTCTTTCTGTCTCTCTCACTAATCCTTCTCCCTCCCCTGTGAGTCATGGCATCTTACTGACTTGTCAGTTTTTAGGGAGTAAACTGATCTTGTTGGGAACAGATGTTGGGCTCTTACTCTTCGTCACGCTTTTTTTTTTTTTTAAACCAAAATACCCAAATTTATTTTTAAAAATTCCAGGGCGAGACTTTCAACTCCTCAAAGAGATTAAATTTCATCTCCGTTGCGTTTTCCCGAAGTCCCAAAGGTCACACACACATTTGCGAAATGTTGGGGTGCCTGTTATAAATGTAGCCCATTCCGATTTAGGATGTAGGAACAGGCAGGCTAGGTTCCCCCCCCCCCCATCTATGATTCATTCATGAATCCATTCCTTTATTCATTCACAAAGCTGCAAGAACCAGATGCGTGCCTGACTGCTTTTGGCTGCTGGCTCTCATGGAGTCACCCTTTTCAGGGCTGAGTGGGAACTCAGATTCACAGCAAAGAAATAGGTGTGGGCTGGGGGGGGGGGCAGGGCATTGAGGAGGACTTCCCACCTCAGACCTGCTTGGCCTGAAGAGCCAATAGTGGCTTTTTAACCTTAGGGGACAACACAGGCATAGACCTTCTTAAGGAGCAAGTGGACCTGTGTCAGGGACAATCAGGAACTTCGAGCCGAGGGAGATAAATTCAGCAGCTCGGAGACCCGTGAAGCCTGGCACTCTCTGCCCTGGAATGAACTGCCAAGTGTGCTGGGTAGGGAAGACTCTTAAGTGGCCACAGATGAGAGCTGGTGGTCCCAGAGAGGCTCTGCCAGCTACACGGAGAGTATTGGGGAGAAAAGTACCACAAGAATAGGGTCCCTGCCTGAACTGCAAGGGTGTCCCTACAAGGGTGCCTCCCCCTAAGACAAACACTCTGGGAAGCTGTGGACTTAGCATATCTTCCTGATGTCACTACTGACAGGTTGTGTAGGACAAAGTATCTTTGAAAGCTAGAGTTGAGGGTCAGACCTTAGTGGGTTCGCTGACTGGCTGGAAAACAAAGTCCTTTTTATCACCACACCTGAGAGGAAAGATGTCCTAAAGGTGGGCAGGGGACATAGCTGTCATCATCCCTAACTCAACATGCACTCAAGCCTGAGGAAAGAAGGTATGAACCTATTTATGGAGTCACACTTTTGTCTGCACCAGGACAGAACATCCAAGATATGAATCTGCATGCCAACGTCCCCCCCCC
>OU015742.1:62318303-62338309 GCA_907169655.1 Acomys percivali | reverse complement strand
CCCCCCATATCCTCCCCCCATATCCTCCCCCTCATATCCTCCCTCTCCTCCTTCTTTTATTTTTCCTTTTTTTCTTTCCCTCCTGGTTTACCTTTCTTTTCTTTCTTTCTTTCTTTCTTTCTTTCTTTCTTTCTTTCTTTCTCTCTCTCTCATTTTTCTTCTTTTCTCTTTTGGCTTTGACAGGGTTTCTCTGTGTAGCCTTGGCTGTCCTGGACTCACTTTGTAGACCAGGCTGGCCTCGAACTCACAGTGACCCACCTGCCTCTGCCTCCCAAGTGCTAGGATTAAAGGCATGTGCCACCTGGCCTACCTATCTTTCTTTCCTTGTTCCCTTACATGAAGCCCAGGGCCTCTCACTTGCCAGGCAAGCTCGCAATCACTGGATATTTATACTCCCTCAGCTCTGGGAATATATTTTAAGTATAGGCTGAGCATGATAGTGCACACTTGTAATTCTAATACTCAGGAGGAGACTGAGGCAGGAGGATTGCAGCAAGTTCAGGGTTGGGCTGTGAAGTCACACTGCAAGGGGATGGGTATTCAGGGAAACTTAAAGATTTGAAGAAGTAGTTTTCCTGAGGAAAGCAGAGTGCCTTTCTAGAAGGGGAGGTGTGCCAAGCGGGCACAAGAAGCAGACAGTCTGCATCCAGTGTTTCCAAGCCATGCAGGCAGGGTAAGGCTTTGAATCCAGGCAGGTCTAATCCCAAGGCTTTGTCTTAATCACTTACACAAAACTCTGTAAAATGCGATGATTACAGGAGCCTCTTACGGCATCATGTACCTGTGTAGCGACCACGGGGATCTACCACTGTCCTTTACACACTCTCGCTTTATCCTAACTTGATTGAGCGCTATGAGTAGTTGATCCCAATTCATCACTTAAAGCATTCCTTCAGGCTGGAGAGATGGCTCAGAGGTTAAGGGCATTGACTACTCTTCCAGAGGACCCAGGTTCAATTCCCAGCAATCACATGGTGGCTCACAACCACCTACAATGTGGTCTGATGCCTTCTTCTGGCCTGTAGGTGTACATGCAGACAGAGCACTGTATACATAATAATAAACAAATCTTGAAAAAAAGCGTTCCTTCACTTTAAAAAACAGACTTAATCTTTTTAAAATTTTATGTGTGTTGGTGTTTATGCCTTTGTCTGTGTTTGTGTGTCATGTGTATGCATACCTGTGGAGTCCAGAAGAGAGCATAGAATCCCCTGGAACTGGAGTTACAGAAGGTTGTGAGCTACCGTGTGGGTGCTGGGAACCGAACCTGGGTCTACAAGAGCAGCTAGAGCTGTTGACCACAGAGCCATCCCTCCAGCTTCTTGTTCATTCCTCTGATCGTGCAGGGCTGCCGTGTTGTATGTAACTTGCACATGGATCACAGGACAAGGGACAGATTCTTTATTCTTAGCCCTAATCTGAGTGTCCCTATCGCGCTAGGATCAGTCGAGTACTTGAAATGCCTTTCACAGCTCTTCCATCTCCCGGGCTTGCTAGGGATTGCCCTGTTGGTGTTGCCTGAGGTCAGCTGGCCAAACTCACCTGTTTGTTAGTGTTTCAGGTATCTTCTGAAGTGATTGTTTCTCAAAATATATAGGGACCTAAAACCAATGCTGCTTTATTAGATGGACTTTTTGGGGCAACAATTTGAAAAGCAATCACTAGGTGAGTCATGTGCTCCTGTAGCATCAGGTGAGGTCACCAGTGGTGCCCATGGTGCAGGTGGGCTGGTGGTGAGGTCACCAGTGGTGCCCACTGTGCAGGTTTGCCGGACCGAGGGCACCAGGGACTCTATTCACATAAGTGAGGGTGGCGGGAAGGCAGACTGCAGTGGGCATTGCATATTGGAGTCCTCTCTCAGGGCACTGAGACTCCTCATATGAGAGGTGCCCTTCCCAAGGATGGATGTGAGGAAATCACTGGGCAGAAGCCTGGAGCCTGTCATAGCTTCTGGTGGACTCAGAGCCATAGTATCAGCTATGCCTTCCTCTGCCTGTGAGAGCAGCAGCATGCCCCGACCCCAAGGTTCCATCTTTCTGTGGGAGGAGTGATAAAGAGCTAGTGGCCATTTCAAAAAGGCTGCGAGAGCTGCTGCTCACTTCTGCCAACACAGCCTCACTCTATAGCAGAAGGGACAAATGCCAAAACTTACTTTGCCTAGAATTCTATGGACCAAGCCTGATTCAGTGCCATGCCATGTGAAGGGAAGTTTCTGGTGGGGCTGGAGAGTTTCCTCTCTGGCAACGGGGGGAGGGGCTCAGAAGAAGTCACCCTTCGCTGGTGAGGAGTTTGGCTGACTGACTTCTGGGTTTTTTGAGACATGGTCTTAGTATGCAACTCAGACTAGTCTTGTATGAAGAATCCTCCTGCCTCAAGCTCTCATGTCCCCAGGTTGTGGATGTTTCAGCATGCCTGACTTTATTGTTATTTGCTTGCATTATTTTACATTTACTCATTTATTCTGTATGTGTTTGTGTGTGGGTATGTACATGCTATGCCATGTATGTGGAGGTCAGAGGACAGATTTCAGGATCTTAGGGTCCCAGGGTTATCAGGCTTGGTGGAAAGCACCGTAACCCACTGAGCCATCTTACTGTCCCACTCCCCCTACACCCCCATACCCCCGCCACCCCCTTTTTTGTTTTTTTTGTTTGTTTGTTTGTTTTTTGAGACAGGGTTTCTCTGTGTAGCCTTAGCTGTCCTGGACTCCCTTTGTAGACCAGGCTGGCTTTGAACTCACAGTGATCCGCCTGCCTCTGCCTCCCAAGTGCTGGGATTAAAGGCGGGTGCGACCACCGCCCGGCCCCACCCCCCTTTTAAAGACATTGTTAAGTGAAACACAGAGTGGCAAGGCAGCTGCCTGTGGCAGGAGTCAGAAGCTGGGAGGATGAAAAGAGCCTCTGTGGTTGTGGATCAATGAGCCTGCCACTTACCTCTGAGATTCCTATTATGGGAAAGAATAAGCCCTTGTCACATTGGCCACTCTGAGGCATTCCTCATGAACACACCACAGCGTCCTTTGGCCGTGTTTGGTGAGAATTCTCTGCCCTGCGGCCAGCTGTGCCTGTGGCTCTCTCTGAGGCTGGGGCTCTGTGGAGAGCTGGCTGTTCAGGTTTTAGTCTCCTCTCAGACCCGTCACAGCCTAAGCAGGACTTCCCCAGCCTGGGCTCTGTTGACCTTTGACATGGTCCCTCTTGGTGGGGACCATCCTGTGAGCTGTGAGCATGTTCAACATCCCTGACTTCTGTTTGAGAGGAACTACTGCCCCCTCCTCCCCAAAGTGTGGCAACACAGCCCTCCCCCCAGAGTCTGTGTGTATGCAAGAATTAGGCACTGTGGAGACCCAATGGACCACAAGACTCACACTAGGCCTGACATGAACATGCTCTACCTGGGCTGGGTGTGTTCTCACCAGGGTCCTCTTGGTCGTATTCCACTCACAGGACATGGTGCAGTTGGGAGAGACCTCCTCCTGTGCCCTGGCCTGAGCCAGCCCCTGAGGGACATACAGTTGGCTTCCATATTGGTCACTTCTCCCACACTGATTTAAGTTTGGTTTTTTAAAATTAAATTTATTTATTTTAGACAGAATCTCATTAGGCCCTTGGTGGCCTCAAATTCCTTACGTCTAACCTCCACCCCCTGAGTTCCAGGGTTACAGAACGCACCACCATGCCCAGTCTACGCACCACTGTGTTGAAACCCAGGGTTTGCTGCATGCTAAGCAAGCATTCCACCAACTAAATGGTTGCCACAGCTAGTGGCCACCTGATGTTCGTGGGCTTGGTCCGTGGGTGTCCCTTGTTTCCAAGCTGAGGTAACTTGCATTGGTAAAGTAGGACGTGAAGAGTTCAGGCTCACAAAGCTAAGCACCGATCCTCTTGTACAGGTCTCGGAGAGAGGGTGGAGGTCCCAAGCCACATAGTTGAGGAGTGTCCCATGGTGAGTCCTTGCACTAAGTCGGCCTCTGATTCTCCGAGGCAGAGGGAGGCAACAATGTTCCAGTTCACCTGTGTCCATCCTGAGGGAGGTGCCATCTGTGACCTCCTCTGAGTGCTTAGAGGTCTCAGGACACAGCCTCCTGGAAGTGTCTCTACAATGTAACAGTACAAACAGGGCAGTGTCTCTACAAAGTAACAGTGTGGTGCCCACTGTGCTTTGGCAGTGGCTGTGAGGTGAGAGAGGAAGAGGCTGCTGCAGGTGTACATGGCCTGAGCAGCCTCAGTCCAAACCTCAGAGGGAGGGAGTGGGTCTTGGCTAGCACACCCCTCCCAAGAGGTGACACAGCCTAGCCGGCACTTTGGAAGCCGGGCGTGTTTAAGTCACCTGACATTTTGGAATGGTTCGTTCATTTGTCTGCTTTCCTTCATGACACCCCGCCCATCACCACAGAACCCTGTTCTGTATAAAATAAATTGGAGCCACTGGTGTTTGATTCATCCTCCCTGGATGAGGCAGAAGCAGGGATGTCCATTGAGTGGATGGAGGCTTGACCTAAACATTGCCTTTTTGGAAGCAGAAGGTACCCAGGGCCCAAAGAGGCAGCTTGGCCAGGCTGCAACCTGTGCTTTCCTCCAAGCCACACACTGGGCAGCCTCTGCCCCACCCCCCTGCCAACCCCGCATGGATCCATTCCTGCCAGCCCTCTAACCTGGTGTTTCTAACAAGGCCATGTTCTTCAGAGACGGTCCTGTCTCCTTGGTCAGCTCTCCTGCTGGATTCTTTCTTAAGCCAGAGTGCAGGCAAAGCCAAGGCACTCTTCCCCTTCCACAGACCAAAATGGGGCCAGAGCCAGCAGCACTCAAAGTTTCTCAGTGCCCGGACTCAGTGCTGAAAGGAAGTCTGCTAGGATTCTTTGGCTGCCAAATCTGAGAAGCTATGTGAAGTTCAATAGGAAATCAGCAAAAAACTCCGTGTGCCGCTGGGCTTGCCTACAGGAAAGAATTCACTGTCTCCTGTGGCTCAAATGGCAATTGCCATCCAACCACCCAAGGGCTCCGCAATAATAGGCTGCTCTTGGTTTTTCTTTTCTTTTTCTTTCTTTTTTGTTCGGCTTTTCGAGGCAGGGTTTCTCTGTGTAAGAAGAGCCCTAGCTGTCCTGGACTCACTTTGTAGACCAGGCTGCCCTCGAAGTCACAGAGATACCCTTGCCTCTACCTCCCGATGCTGAGATTAAAGGCGTGAGCCACCGCGCCCGGCTGTAACTGTAGATACGATCTTAGTCAAGGATATTACAAACCACAGACAAATGATTCAGCTAGCATAGGTGCAAAATACTTTTCAACTTTATACATTTATTTACTTGTTTATGCTGGGATGGAAACTATGGCTGGACACTTGCTAGGCAAGTGCTCAACCACGGAGAAGTGATATTCATAGCCTACAAAACACTTTAGAAATGGATTTAAGGGGGGCCTGGAGAGATGGCTCAGAGGTTAAGAGCACTGCCTGCTCTGTCAAAGGTCCTGAGTTCAATTCCCAGCAACCACTTGATGGCCCACAACCATCTATAATGGGATCTGGTGCCCTCTTCTGATGTGCAGGTGTACATGCAGGCAGAACACTGTATACATAATTATAAATAAATCTTTAAAAAAAAAAAAAGGAGTTGAAGGGTTGATTTGGGGGAGTTGAGGGAAAGGAGCAAAGTTCAACTTACTCAATTTCTGACCTTCCTGCCTCTACTTCCCCAGTGCTGGGACCACAGGGTGCACCACAACTAAAATAGCCTTCTGGGAGCTGGAGAGAGAGCTCAGAGGGTAAGGGCACTTCCTGTTCTTCCAGAACACCCATGTTTGATTCCCAGCACCCATACTGACTGCCCACCTCTGTAACTCCAATTCCAGGGGACCTGATACCCTCTTCTGGTCTCCATGAGCTCTGCATGCACAGCACAGGATGCACATACAACAGGCAAAATATCCACACACATGATATGAAAGTAAATATACCTGCAAGGCGAGTGGTGGTGCGTGCCTTTAATACCAGCACTCAGGAGGCAGAGGCGGGTAGATCTCTGCGTTTAAGACCAGCCTGGTCAACAGTATGAGTCCAAGATAGCCAGGGCTACACAGAGAAACCCTGTTTCCAAAAACCAAAAACCGTATTACATAGACAAGGTTTCTCTGTGTTGCTTTGGCTATTGTGGAGGCTAGCTCTGTAGACCAGGCTAGTCTTGAACTCATAGAGATCCATGCGCCTCTGCCTCCCCCGTGCTGGGACAAAGGTGTGTGCCACCATCACCCTGTGTGCTAATAAAGGAGTCAAGCTAAGGGGAGTTATAAGGAATTGAAAAGGGAGAAAAGAAACTACACAGTAGGAAACCTTGGCTCAACCAGATGACTGGGGTCAAGTGGCCAATCCCAGGTGTGCCATGAGAAAGTGAAGCGTGGCCTTCCTAGAGCCCCAACCCCAATCTGTCCCTGTGTGAGAACAATATCAGGCCAACTCAGAGCCAAGGGCAGACAGCAGACACCAGGCAGGCCCTTTACATCATCAAGGTCACCAAAAGCCAAGGAAATCTGAGACTCAGTCACAGCCAAGAGGAATGGAGATGCCACACGGGATCTATGGGATCACTGCTACTTGCTAAAGGGGTCTGGAGTCACCTGGAAGGCAGGCCTCTGGGCATGGCTGTGAGGTGTCTTGATTGCATAATTGGCTTAGACAGACCCATCTTTTCTTTAGCTCTGGGACCGTTTTATTAGAGTTTAAAAGGAAAATCCCTAGGGCAGATGAGCTATTAAACCCCAGCAGCTGAATGATTCAGAACAGCAGGCTGATTTACAAGCTATGTGCTTGGGACTGTTCCCTGCTGCAGAAGACCCGTCTAAACTGTGTGTGCCACCGTTGCTTGGACGGGACCCTGGATTATATGAAGCAGGGGTGGGGGGGGTGGGAGCTGAGCAGCAGGCACCCCCATCTCTCTCTGCTCCCAGACTGTGGACACTGCCAGCTGCTTCAAGCTCCTGCGGCTCTGACTTTCCTGAAGTGATGGACTGTGCGCCCGAGCCGTGAGCCCTAATGAACACTTCCTCCTTTAGGTCACTTGTTTCAGGGTACGCCATCCTGTACAGCAACAGGAAAAGAAACTACATAGGATCCCAAATGAAGTCCTAGGTCAGGGAAAGCTAATTGTATCAAGTATTAACTTCAGTTCTGACATATACAGTGGGGTAGTAGTGTAGGCCTTTGATCCCAGCACTCCAGAGGCAGGCAAATTGCTGTGAATTCAAGGCTGACCTGGTCCATATAGTGAGACCTTAATATCTCTCCCACAGTCAATATTAGTTCAGGACTGTTCGGTCCATAATATGCTAATCATTAGATTAACTGGGTGGGGGTGGGTGGCAAATCTCTGCACTGCCTTGGTCATTTTTCTGAAAATCTAAAAGTTTTCTAACACCTAAAAATCTATTTTGTTTAATATATGTATATTATGTTATACATATATTATACTATGTATATTTTATTATACATACATATTCCTTTTACAGGAGGCTGGAAAGATAGTTCGAGGACCCAGGTTCAATTCCCAGCACCCATATGGTGGCTCACAACTGTCTGTAACTCCAGCCCCAGGAAATCCTACACCGTCTTCTGGCTTCTGAGGGCACTACACACATAGGGTACACAGATATATATTCAGGCAAACACATAAAATAAAAATAAATCTCAAAAAAGGTTTTATTTATTTTTGTGCTTGTGTGGGGGCACACATGTATCATAGCACAGGTATGGAGGTCAAAGGACAATTTTTAGGAGTTGGTTCTCTCCTTCTGCCCTGCAGGTCACTCAGGCCGGTGACAGGTCCTTTTACCTGGTGACCCTTACGCCTGCCTTTAATGCAGGAAGAGAAATGGGCTTTCTTATCAGTTGAAGTGCATCTGGAGCCAAGTGTCTTTGTTTACTGATTTTTAAAAAATGACTTATGGGGGCTGGAGAGCTGGCCCAGATGTTAAGAGCACTGGCTGCTTTTGTAAAGATCTTGAGTTCGATTTCCAGCACCCAAATGGTGGCTCACAACCATCTGTAGTGAGATTGGGTGCCCTCTTCTGGCATGTAGGTGTACATGCAGGCAGAACATTGTGTACATAATAAATGAAGCATCTTTTTTAAAAAAAAAATGACTTACTTATTCATTTATTTTATGTACATTGATATTTTGCCTGCATGAGGGTGTCAGATCCCTTGGAGCTGGAGTTACAGACAGTTGTGAGCCACCATGTGGTTGCTGGGATTTGAACCCAGGTCATCTAGAAGAGCAGCCAGTGCTCTTAACCTCTAAGCTCTCTCTCCAGCCCTACTTATTTTAATTTTAATCCTCTTTCCACAATATGTATGTGGTTTCTTCAAAGGAGCCTGTTCCAGGTGCTGTCACCCTCAGATGGTGGGCCTTGGTGGAGCACACTTTTAATTCCGGCACTTGTGGAATCCCAGGCTAGCCAGGACTGCAAAGTGAGATCTGGGAGGTGGAGGCTGGGGGAGCGGGAGAATAGGAGGGGAGAGCTAGGGAGAAGGATGATGGAGAAGAAGAAAGAGAGAAGAAGAGAAGAGGGAGAAATGGAGGGGGGGGAGGGGGGGGGGGAGGGGGGGGGGGGGGGGGGAGGAGGAGGACTTAGATGGGAACCTTAGTTTGTCCACCCAGGGTGACATCATCCAGATTAAATCCACTGCTCACACCATGGGGATGTCTCTCATTTTTCCATTTTTCTAAGTGCTAGGGATTAAAAAAAAAAAAAAAAGTTACCTGGACAGCTGGGTGTTCTCTGGCGGATACATGAGATGGGCTTTAGAAGCACACTTATTGCCTAAAGAACGGACCTGTGGCCTCATCCACTGTAGGTGGGACTTTCCTCCTACACAAATAAGCAAACAAATACATGGAATAACCCTTTCATGTCCCTAAGGACTTGATCTTTTTTTTTTCCTCCAGCGATTTTTATAGCTAAATAAAAAGTTTACATTCCCCAGGACAACTGACTTTCCCCTTTGCTTTGTACAAACTGCCAAATTTGTCCTTACTTTCTAACGGTGCTTTAAAGGCTGGTGAGATGGCTTGGAGTAAAGGCGCTTGCTGCCAAGTCTGACAACCTGGGTTTGATCCCCAGGAGTCTCATGGTGGAAAAGGGGGAGGGGGACACCTCCCAAGTTGTCCTCAGATCTCCACACACACTCCTTGGCCTCTAATGAACAAATGTAAAGGGCTGGAGAGATGGCTCAGAGGTTAAGATGACTGGCTGTTCTTCCAACGGTCCTGAGTTCAATTTCTAGCAACAACATTGAGGCTCACAATCCTTTGTAATGAGATCTGGTGTGGTCTTCTGGCATGTAGGCACACACTCTGGAAGAATACTGTATACATAATAAATAAATAAATAAATTTAAAAAAATAATCACAGGCTGAGAAGAGCCAGGTTCAGGACAGCACCAATTGATGGACACGGTTTACTGCTCATCAGGGGTTCTGGAGCCCTATAGACCACCCACTTCTCTTTCCTGGGCAACATGATGCTCTCATGTAGGATCTGGGGACCAAGTCATGTCTTTTCACACTGGGATCCACGCCTTTGTCTATGTAGTGGTGAGCTTGTGGAAGACCAGATGACTGTTACTCAGCTCAGGTCACCTGCCTCTGCTCCCCAAACCCAACTGGGACCAGATAGCCAAGTCACGAGCAGTGAGTGAGTGCTGTGGGGTGATGTTCTCCTGCCAGGAGCGGTAGTGACAGCTTGCAGGAGGCTGACCTTTCAGAACAGGAGATAGAACAGCCCTGTGGTGGCTCAAGGAGGCCTGGGCCTGAGGCTTTCACTGGTTCAGCTCAGATCAGGTGACCACTTCTGGGCTAAGAGATTGGGCCATCTGGAAACCGAGGGCCCCTCCTGCAGAGGAACCGTGCGTTGCAGAAGGCGTGAGGACTGAAGGAGAAGAAGGGAGGCTCCTTTAGGAGAGGAAATGGTCCTGTGACATAAAACAGTCGAGGTCTGCTTACTAATTTAACGTGATCACATGATTAGAAGGTCCCAGATGCGGTGTGTTTTGTCTCTTCTCGGTTTGTTTTTTCAGACAGAGAAATCAAACATGTTGTTCTCTTTAAATAGGTTACCAGCCTTCTTTCCTGCCATCCCACTCCTCACGAATGTTAATATATTTTTCATTATGCTTTTTCCCCACCCCTTCTTTCCCTATCTCTCTCCCTCCCTCCCACCCCCTTCTTTCCTCCCTCCCTCCCCCTCTCTTTTCTCTTCCTCCTCCCCCCCCTCCTCCTCCTCCTCCTCCTCCTCATTTGTTTGTTTGTTTGAGAGAGAATTTTGAAGACCAAGCTGGCCTCAAACTCAGAGATCTGCCTGCCTCTGCCTCCTGAATGCTGGGATTAAAGGACTGCACCACCATACACAACTAACTTCTGGGTTTTCTTTGCAGGAGACTGAAATGAATTCGTGGTTCTAAATTAACCTGCAAATTTGTGTGTTTGGAACATTCTCCCTGATAAACTTCACTGATAAGGAAGTCAATAAGTAGGGTTGTTTTGTTTTGTCTTTTTTTTCCCCCTTTTACTTTGCTTAATCTTTTGTTTTGTTTTGTTTTGTTTTTTAGAGACAGGGTTTCTCTGTGTAGCTCTGACTATCCTGGAACTCACTCTGCAGACCAGGCTGGACTGGAACGCAGATCCCTGCTTGCCTCTGCCTCTTAAATGCAGGCATTAAAGGTGTGCACTACTATACATGGCTAAAAATAAATTTTTTTGGGGGGCGGCTTGGTATTTTCGAGATAGGGTTTCTCTGTCTAACAGAGCCCTGGCTGTCCTGGACTCCTTGTAAACCAGGCTGGCCTCTAACTCACAGAGATCTGCCTGCCTCTGCCTTCCAAGTGCTGGGATTAAAGGCGTGTGCGACCACTGCCTGGCAAAATAAAATATTTTTAAGTAAAAGATTAATTAAGCCAGGTGTCATGGCACACGCCTGTAATCCCAGCACTTGAGAGGCAGAGACAGGCTGATCTGAGTTTCAGGCCAGCCTGGTCCACAGAGTGAGTACCAGAACAGCCAGGGACACACATCAAAACCCTGTCTCAAAAACCAAAAACAAAGGGCTGGAGAGATGGCTCAGTGGTTAAGAGCACTGTGTGCTCTTCCAAAGGACCCAGGTTCAATTCCCAGCACGCACATGGCAGCTCACAACTGTCTGTAACTCCAAGATCTGATACTCCCACACCAACGGACTAAAATTAAATAAAATATTAAAAAACAAAACAAATTATATTTATGTGTGGTGTGTCTGAGTGTGGGTTTGCCCACAAGAGTACAGATACCTCTGGAGGCCAGCATAGGGCATCAGATCCCCTGGGGCTGGATTTACTGGTGGTGTGAGCTGCCTGATGTGGGTGCTGGGAACTGAACTCAGGTCTTCCTGAAGCCAGTACAGGGGGTGAGTTCACCACCCTCTGGACCCGGGCAGTCACTCTTTACCAATCCCACCGGCATACATGCATAATTTAACAATCATATTTTTGTTTATAATTATTTATTTGTAAGTGAAAAAATAATTCATAGGTCCTAGACACATTATATTGAACTATATGAAACCGCCACTTTTTACCATCAAGGGAGACCAACATTTTGTTGTTGTTTTGTTTTTGAGACAAGGTTTCTCTGTTAGCCCTGGCTGTCCTGGACTCACTTTGTAGACCAGGCTGGCATGGAACTCACAGCAATCCACCTGCCTCTGCCTCCCGAGTGCTGGGATTAAATGCATGTGCCACCACACCTAGCTGGAAGACCAACATTTGCAGTTGCACATGGCTTACTACTTCGTCAGCTTAGGTTTCTGTTTTTGTTTCTGTTTTGTACTGTCTTATGACAGGTTTTCACTCCATAGGCCAGGCTGGCTTTGAACTTATAGCAATTCTTCTGCCTCCAACTCTCATGTTTTGGGATTGCAAGCATGAACTCCCACAGCCGTCCCTTTGTGAGCTTTTGTTTGTTTTGATGCAGGGCCTCTCTATGTATGTAGCTCTGAGTGCCCTGGAACTCAGACAGGGCTGGCCTTGAACTCAGAGATCTGCCTGCCTCTGTAGTGCTGAGATGTGGCCACTACACCCCAGCCCTTGGTAAGATTTAAAAAATTTTAAGTAATGCGGGGTGGGGGGGCGTGGAGGAGGACCTTGGAGAGATGGCTTAGCAGTTAAGAGTACTGACTGTTCTTCCAAGAGGACCTGGGTTCAATTCCCAGCACCCACATGGCAGCTCACGGGACTGTCTGTGAGTACAGGACCCAACACTCTCACACTGACAAGCAGTCAAAACATCAATGCACATAAAATCAAATAAACACATTATTTAAAAAATTAAGTATTGCTGATAATCCCAGCACCCAGGAGGCAGAGACAGGTGGGTCTTTGTGAGTTTGGGGCCAGCTTGATCTAAATAGTTAGATCTAGGCAGCCAAGACTACATAGACTCTGTCTCAAAAACCAAAAATAAATAGCATAAAATAAAAAATAGAGGCTGGGTGGTGGTGGCACACACCTTTAATCCCAGCACTTGGGAGGCAGAGGCAGGCGGATCTCCGTGAGTTTGAGGCCAGCCTGGTCTACAAAGTGAGTCCAGGACAGCCAAGGCTACACAGAGAAACCCTGTCTCGAAAAACCAAAAACAACAGCAACAAAAACAAAACAAAACAAACAACAACAACAACAACAACAACAAAAACCAAACTAAAAATTAGATTAAAATTAAAATATTTGAAGGTTCACCTTGTCCTGGCAGTATGTGTTTGTAATCCCAGCACTCAGAGGTGGAGGCAGGAGGATGGCTAGTTTGAGACCAGTCTGAGCTATACTGTAAGACTCTGTTTCCAAAACTGAAGCAAAGGTTAGGGCGTGGGAAGGCTCAGTGGGTAAAAGCACCATGGAACAAGCCTGGTGATGGCCTGAATCTCATCCCCAGACCCACATTAAAAGCAGGATGTGGGGCCTGTGCATCTGTAACCCCTGTTCTCCTACGGGGTGATGGGAGGCAGAGACAGGAAACTGGTCCAGAGGACCTGGCTAGCAGTCTGGACTATGGTGCAGCCTCAGAGACCAAAGATCCTGCTTCAGACAAGGTAGAGGCAGAACTGCCTTCTGAAAAAGTTGCCCTCTGACCTCCATGCACGTGCCAAACTCTTACACACAAACCATACTAGGAAAAAAAAGTTCAGTTTTATTTTTCCCCTTTCTGACAACACAAATCAAAGGCTCAATAGATTTTGGTGACTATAGGCACCTTCATCCTTTAGTCAGCTGCCCCTTCCGTAGGGGCAAGAGGAGCCCATCAGTTCTGTTGTATGGTCTTAAAAACGACGGAATTATCCAAGCCGGGCGGTGGTGCCTCACGCCTTTAATCCTGGCACTCGGGAGGCAGAGGCAGGTGGCTCACTGTGAGTTCGAGGCCAGCCTGGTCTACAAAGTGAATCCAGGACAGCCAAGGCTACACAGAGAAACCCTGTCTTGAAAAAACAAAAACAAACAAACAAACAAACAAAACTCAAAACCAAAACAGCATTATCCAAGCCAGGCGGTGGTGGCCCACGCCTCTAATCCCGGCACTCAGGAGGCAGAAGGAGGATGATTGCTGTGAGTTCGAGGCCAGCCTGGTCTCCAAAAGTGAGTGCAGAACAAACAAATACACAACAAAACAAAACAAAACAACCCAAACAAAGACAAAGTCTTGCTACATAGTCCCAGATGTCCTGGAACTCTCTCTGTAGACCAGGCCAGGCTTGAACTTACAGAAATCCACTTGCCTCTGCCTCCTTAGTGCCACCATGCCTGGCTTTTAAAAGTTTATTTAAAGATTTATTTCATTTTTATTTATGGATGTGTCTCTGTGTGGACACATGAATTCAGGTGCCCTTGAAGGCACCGGATTCTCTGGAGCTGAAGTTATAGGTGGTTGTAAGCCTCCTGATGAAGGGACTGGGAACTGAACTTGGGTCCTCTGCAAGAGCAGTGACTGCTCTTAACCTCTGAGCCGTCTCTCCAGGTCTATTGCTTGGGCTGAATTAAGCTTTGTCTGTTTTTTGTACTAAACTGAACAGTGCTTACAATGCTGTTGGGTAGCCTCTCTTTTTAAAAATAGGGACAGCAATATATAACTGTGGGGGCCGAGTGTAGGGACTGATATTGTGCACATCACCTGGATTTTTAAGAAAAAGTTATTTTAGATTTATTATTTTATTTTATGTGTATGACTGTTTTGCTTAGATTTATTATTTTATTTTATGTGTGTGAATATTTTTGCTTGCTGGCATGTATGTATACCACATGTGTGTCAGAAATGAAATTCCTGAAACTAGAATTGTGAATGGTTGTGAGTCACCATGGGGATGATTTGAACTGAACCGAGGGCCTCTGCAAGAGCCGGAAGTGCTCTTACCTACCAAACCATCATCTTTCCAGCTCAGTCACCTAGGCTGTCCCCCCTCCCCTCACTCCTTTTCTAACAATTATTAAGTTAAACTTTTGTTGATGGTCATTCTGGCCTTCGGCCCTTTCACATTCTTCTAGAAGGCTAAGTGTACTGCTATGCTTGGGGGGTAAACCCCAACCTGGGCCAGCCTACTGGAACCCAACACAAAGGTGTTACTAGGAGACTCGAGATAAAAGGGTAGATTATGCATGCTGATGGTAGTTCAGATAACTGAGTTTATGAAGCCCTCTCCCCGAGACTCCCTCACCCCCTACCTCACCCCCTGGCTTGGTCCTCTTCCTTTGTGATGTAAATATGACCAAAGTCTGTGGTTGATTAAACTGCTAAATTTGTAGGTGACACCACCCTCCCCCTGCCACCACCCATCCTTCCTTCACAGTCTATTTTCTGTCTGAGATTCAGCTGGATAGGGAGCGCATGCCTGGAGCCAGCCTGGGCTACAGCAAGAACCTTAAGCAGGAGGGGCAGGGGGCGGGTGGGGGTGGGGGTGGGGTGGAGTGACTGTGTAGGGCGGGGTGGAGCACCTTCTTTAGGATATGAAATACAACACACAGCCAGGGGTGCATGTCTTTAATCCCAGCACCCAGGGAGGCAGAGGCAAGTGGATTGCTGTGATTTCGAGACCAGCCTGGTCTACAAAGCGAGTCCAGGACAACCAAAGCTACACAGAGACACCACCCTCCCCTCCCCGCAAAAAAGAAATACAAGATGCAGCTATTTTGACCTATTTAGAGGCAAAAGTACATATTCCTGAAACTCAGCAAAGGATGCCTACCGGCTCTCTCATCAGCTGACTTCAGTGTACTTTGCTGTGGGCTGGGTTCTGTGCCTGGATGCCTACTATCAGGAATCTGTCCGTAAGTCAGGAAGACACCACAGAAGGTCTCAGAGGTCTCTTTGAGCCTCAGTTTCATGCAATTGGAGGGGGCGGGGCTTTTGAGTATCCATCCAGGGTCACAGATTAAACGCACCACTCAAATTCCTGCACGGTATAGGCAAAACCACGCAGGAAAGCTCAGAGAGCATGGCTTTTGTGGAGATTTAGGTCAGGAGAGGGCTTCTGGGAGGCGACCACCCTGCTCTTGGTGACCCCCACATTGTGCATTGCTGCGTGAGTCTTTGGCCTTTCCTGTCTCCCAGCCTTCCGGGAAGACTCCTCGGTGGCCGTCTGGAATACACTGGACTGGCTTGGTTTCCAATTCCAAGCTTCATCCACCTCTCTTTCCTCTCCAGCCACCCAGGGTCCCTCTGCTTCCTCTCTGTGCTTTCCTGATCTCAGATCTGTCTTCCCCATCTATCCCACCACATGTCTTTTCACTTGGTACAGGCCACAGCTCTGTGAATCTGGACTCAGCCAGTCATGAGCCAGTAGCAGTAATTTACCGCTGTACTTCTCAAGCTTTGGTGACCCGAAGTCACTGAGGTGGAAATCCACTTAGAATCCTGGTCCAGCTCATCTGGTCTGTGTGGGGCCCCAGGATCCTGCACCTTTGATGAGTTTCCCCATGCGGCTTGGTGATGCCAGGTTCAAAGGTGTATTTAGTTGTTGGTATAAATGCACACAAGAGGCCGATGGGGCTGGGGCTGCCCTTAAACACCTAGGCCGACCACTTTCACCATTCTCTTTGCCACATAATTCATTCGCGTGCCATGCCGGCCTCAACCTCCTGCCCTAAGGGAGGGGGGGTGAGCCTTCTGAAGCCTCCATCACCGCCCCTGGAAACTCAAACTGCTGTCTGCTCCTTCTACCCAGCCTGGCACCAGAGAGGGGCCCCTAAACCATTCGCTGAACGAAGGTCAAAGTGACATCAAGGGTCACCTCCCGGGATGCTACTAGCCCTTCGGCTCCGCCCCTCTTCTACATGTGCGCTCCAGTTAGGCTGGGGAAAGGTTTAGTTCCTCTCTTTATCCTACAAATAAACTGATCTTTAAACCCAGGTAGATAAACTCCGGCTTTGGGAAACTCCGTACCTGCCACGGGGAGGGGGAGGGGGTGGGCTTCAGAGCCAATCCCAAAGACACAGTGCTCCAGGATATCAGGGCCCAGGTTGGGGAGGGAGCCAGCTCCCGACTGGCTTTGTTCTTTTCTCTTTGTTTTAACTTTCTCTTTGCCTTGGAAACAGTAAAACACCTCAGATTGCGACAAGGGTGATCTTTCTTTCTTTCTTTCTTTCTTTCTTTCTTTCTTTCTTTCTTTCTTTCTTTCTTTCTTTCGAAGGCAAGGTTTCTCTGTGTAGCCTTGGCTGTCCCAGGCTGGCCTCGAACTCACAGCAATCCACCTGCCTCTGCATCTCGAGTGCTGGGATTAAAGGCATGCGCCACTACTCCCAGCAGGTGATTCCCCGCCCCACCCCCCAACATAGTTTGGACGCTTTAGAAGAGCTTTCCGGTAAACCTCTAACCTCGCTGGAGAAGAAGCGGACCCAGCAAGGCTTCTGAGCTGCATGCAGGGTTTATGTCTTTCCCACTTGGCCCCAGTTTGGGATTTTTCTGGCCCAGGCCAGTTTGCTTAAAGAGCTTAAATTTGGAGCCGGGCGGTGGTGGCTCATGCCTTTAATCCCAGCACTCGGGAGGCAGAGGCAGGTGGATCGCTGTGAGTTCGAGGCCAGCCTGGTCTACAAAGCAAGTCCAGGACAGCCAAGGCTACACAGAGAGACCCTGTCTCGAAAAAACAAAAAAAAAAAAAAGAGCTTAAATTTGGTTGTAGAATCAGGTCACTAACTCTTCAATCACCTTCATGCATGATGGGGAGGAGTGGGGGTGGGGGGTCAGGGGGGTCCCTTCAGTGAAAGCCAAAGCATGCAGCCTCTCTATGAGAACAGGAGCTTTTAAAGGCATTACATTTCAGTGGGGACTCTCAACAGCTTTGCCTGGCCCAGGCGTGCACTCCTTGAACAGGATGCTGGCAAGATTTGGCACAATCACAGTGGTGGTGGTGGTGGTGGTGGTGGTGTGGTGGTGGTGGTGGTGGTGTGGTGGTGGTGGTGTGGTGGTGGTGGTGGTGGTGGTGCTGGTGGTCTGGTGGTGGTGGTGGTGTGGTGGTGGTGTGGTGGTGGTGATGGTGGTGGTGGTGGTCTGGTGGTGGTGGTGGTGTGGTGGTGGTGGTGGTGGTGGTCTGGTGGTGGTGGTGTGGTGGTGGTGGTCTGGTGGTGGTGGTGGTGTGGTGGTGTGGTGTGTGGTGGTAGTGGTGGTGTGGTAGTGGTGGTGTGGTGGTGGTGGTGGTGGTGGTGTGGTGGTGGTGGTGTGGTGGTGGTGGTGGTGTGGTGGTGGTGTGGTGTGTGGTGGTGGTGGTGGTGTGGTGGTGGTGGTGTGGTGGTGGTGGTGTGGTGTGTGGTGGTGGTGGTGGTGGTGTGGTGGTGGTGGTGGTAGTGGTGGTGGTAGTGGTGGTGGTCCAGTGTAGGTGAGGAAAGAAGGCCACAGGACCTGGTGTGCCCTGTGACTGAGACAATGTCAGCACTCCTGACTTCAATGTGTGCTGTGTGTCCGTGAGGGAATCTGTAGCCACTTTCAGTCTCAGCTCCCAATGTATGAGAGGGTATCATCATACAATGTGCCCACCCTAGCCACAGGGTCACCCACATTCCAACTCTTCTTTAAAACGTGGAGACTAGTGGTGGGGCTATGGTCAGTGGGTCGTGCTTGCTATGCAGTGAGGACCTCAGTTCAGATCCCCAATATTCATGTTTAAAAGGTGAGCTTAGTGGTATATGGTATACATCTAAACCCCAGTGCTGGGGTTGGGGCCAGAGGCAAGCTAACCCTGGGTATTCTCTGGCCAGCTCATCTAGCTGGAATGGTAAATCAGTGAGAGGCTCTCTTATATTTTCGATTGTGAGCCTAGCCTTTAAGGGAGAGCCACCTCTCCAGCCCGAGAGTATATTTGAGGAAGATGTTCATTGTCTACTTCTGGCCTCCACATATGCAAGCATAGGCTTACACACACACACACACACACACACACACACACACACACACACACACACGGGTGAATCAGCTAAGTGGACCCAAGTACCATAGCCCCTATACTATCCACAATGTAGAATGGTGTTTGGTAGGTCCGTGGTGTTGGTGAACACAGTTCTGTCAGGTGTAGTCCAGTGGCAGGCTTCTTGCCGATAGGCATTTTATGGCCAAGGAAACTGGACATTTGTCATGATCACGCAGCTGGTGATTGGCAAAGGCAGACAGGGACACCCTGCTTGTACTGCTCAGTGCTGGGGCCTTGGATTGTGTGTACCAGTGCCCTCTGCCTGCTATAAAAACTCACCACACATTTATGACACAACACAAGCATAGCAACTTTCAGTTCTGGAGGTCAGGACACTGAGGTGCATCCTTCTAGGCTAAACTCAAGGTGTGGCACGCTGTGTTCCTCCTTTTAAGGCTCTTGTTCCTGTCTGTTTAGCTTCTAGAAGCTGCCAGACCTCTTGGCTCATGGCCCCATCCCCCACCTTCAATGCTCAGCCCCAATAGAATCTTTCCTCTTACTGCGCCCTCCACCCCACCCCAGGGAGAAGGACTTGTACATGCCAGGCGAGAGCTTTACACAGAGCCACATGCCCAGCTTGATTCTTTAAAAAGATGGTAAGGCTTCCTGGGCTATAGCAGGATCACCTCCCAGATGAAGACCCTTACAAAGCCTGCTTGGCCAGTGAGGCACTCAGTCAGAGGCTTCAGGAATTAGAAAAGAAGACTTTTTGGCATCACACTGTCTCCTCCTCAGCCTGAGTTGGAGGAGAGAGGAGGATTCCGAGCTCCAGCCTGGTGTATGACTTAGAATGCCTACTTGGCCTTTCTGTGCCTCAGTTTCCCCATCTGGATTATGGGATGAGATGAACATCTGTTCTGCAGTGCAGAAGGCAGAGGTGAAGGAGTGGATCACTTCCAAGTGCTGCCCAGTCGCCTCAGGCATGCTGCTAGGAGGGGCCACCCTGCATGTACCCCAGCCTGGCCTTTGTGGCCACCACTGAGTATGGTAAGAGGACAGTCCCTCACCACCTGCAGTGTCCCACCCTGAACCAGGAGTTGGCGCGAACCGTGACTCTGAAATTCTTCTTCAGTTTTGATATGAGTTCACCTCCTCACCGTGTGTGTGTGTGTGTGTGTGTGTGTGTGTGTGTGTGTATGTGTGTGTGTGTGTATATGTGTGTGTGTGTGTGTGTGACAGAGATGGGAAAGACACTGTGAAATGTTTGTATTTTATGCCTTTTGATGTAATTCCAGCCAAACCAGATCTTAAATCATGCAGCAGGAAGCTCCTTAATTTTTTTTAATTTGTTGTTTTTCTTAGAAATGATTATTTCCACATTGAGCTCAAAGACACTGGAGTCGCATCCTGTTTCCCCTCCTTTTTATTATTTCGAAAACTCCCCAGGCAGGGTTGTTCCTGCCTGCCAATCAGGTGGGCTTGTGCAAGGCCCTGTGGTCCACCCAGGCAGGGCCAGCTGGCAGGGGCTCTCTGAGAGGAAACCCCACGTGGGGATTCCTAGCTAAAACCCACTGTGTTTTGTGAATGGGTCTATAGGAGGTGCTGGGG
>OU015742.1:62291647-62302723 GCA_907169655.1 Acomys percivali | reverse complement strand
ACACACACACACACACACACACACACACACACACACACACACACACACACACACGCCACTGTGTGCGGTACCCTCAGAAGAGGGCATCAAATCTCCTGAGCTAGAGTTACAGGCAGTTGTAAGCCACTTGATATGATATAGGTGCTGGGAATTGAACTGGGGTCCTCTGGAAGAGCAGCAAGTGCTCTTAACCACTGAGCCATCTCTCCAGCCTGTAAATTATTGTCATTCTGATACCAAGGAAAATCTTTCCCAGAGCACAGACTTGACACTATTGCCCCCAATATCGCTTGTGTTTACAGAGGTGCTGAGCACACAGGAGGAGGTCAACAACATTTTACCAGGTCTGTTTTGAAAATGCGATGGGAAGCGACACCTCACACCACGTGCTCTGCAGACAAGGAATCCTATGTCCTGTAGGCACCAAGCACAGGGAGGTCTGACAGGAAGCCCCTCCTCCATCTAGGCAGGTGCCCTGTGGCCCAGATCTTGTGCCCCAATGAGCGGAGCGCTCGCCCAGCAGTGCTAGGACTGTGTGAAGACAGTACAGAGGCTGGCCCCATCCACAGCATCAGCTCTGGAGGGGTTTCTCTGGGCCTGGATCCCCCATTGCTCAGTTCATCTGGATCCCAGCTACAGGAAGGAGGTGACCAGGTAACATGAACAGATGGCCTCTAGGAGGATCCTGGTTATTGGGTGTGGCTCTGTATTCATGGGGGAACTCCTGGAGCTGGGAGGGGAGGATGCAGGGTGGACCTTTTCAAGTTGGGACACATAGGTGGTTGGGGGACAGATCTTGGTCTCTGGCTGGGGCCAGCTAGACTCATGAGCTGCTACCATTCTGGGGACTCACTTGTCCCTAAGCAAAATGAGTGGAGAATATCTGTCCACTACCCTCCTTTCTGACCTCTGCCTTGCAGCCTTCCCTCTCTCCCTCCCTCCCTCCCTCCCTCCCTTCCTCCCTCCCTTCCTCCTACCCTCCCTCCCTCCCTCTCTCCCTTACTTTCCTTACTTCCTTTCAGTTTATGCTGAACCCAGGGTCCAGCATAAACATATCAAAGGCAATGCTGCTGACCCAGCTAAGAGATTCTCACAAAGAATGTTTGGGTGACTTTCCTGGGCTGAGAAGAGAAGAAGGGGCCCTCCCGCCCCCCCTACAAAGCCACTGCAGTAGGAGGATGTGCCACGGGATGAGGAGCCTGCAGGTGCAGGGCCAAGGGAACTGTTGTTGATGAGAACACCAGAGGAGGCCTGGGCCACTGCTTCTCAAGAGTGACAGGCCAGGGTTAGTAGCCTACTTCATATCTAGGGCAGGTAGCAACATGTCAGCAGGGACACAAAATCCCAGCTTCAATGAGATGTGCTTTTGAAAGCCGCTGCCAGCCCTTCAAAGACAAGTCAAGACACATGTCTATGTCACAGATCAGGGTCAAACTGCTTTATTGATTTTTTTTTCAATTAAAATAGGACTTCAAATACATTTTAAGCCTGCTCCAATCTGGACATGCAGCTAGCTCGTTTTTACTTTTACCTGCTGAGATAAAGTATTTCTTTAGGAATATTATGGCAAAGCTGTAGTAGCACCCATCTTGTGTTTTTAAAAAGTTTATTACTATTACGATGATGATGATGGTGGTTGTGGTGGTGATGATGGTGGTGGTGGTGGTGGTGGTGGTGGGGTGTGTGTGTGTGTGTGTGTGTGTGTGTGTGTGTGTGTGTGTGTGTGTGTGTGTGTGTGTACGCGCACTCGTGCACTCGTGCATTATCTGGAGGGAGGGACATGGCGCCATAACATATGTGGAGGTCTGGGGATTAAATTTGATTGTCAAGAAACACATTTTCCGGAACCAAAGAGCAACTGGTTCTGATTTTTCTGCTAAGAGATGAGAATAGAGGTACACTCTAGACTTTCAGGCACATCCAGCCAGTGGCCTTGGGGCCCTTTGCATGCCAGGATAACTGAGAAGGTGGCTCAACATGTTAGTAGATGGCAGCATTGTATCTCAGGATCAGAAGTCAGGACCCCTGTGGGGAGCAGTGGCTTGAATTTTGTTCCTGTTTCATTGTTCCTGATGTTTTCCTGATTGCTGTGTAGCTGAGCCAAGCTGGAAGCTTAAGGAAAAGGGTTCATTAGTCAGGTGTGGTTCATCAATACTGGCACTGGGAGGCAGAGGCAGGAGCATCTCTGTGAGTTCAAGGCCAGCCCAGTCCTGCTAGAGTTACACTGTGAGACTTTGGCTCAAAAATGGGAGGTAGAGATGGATGCTAACCAGAGCATAATCTCAATATTTGGGAAGCTGAGACAGGAGGATTGTGGTGACTCCAAGGTCAGCTTAGGTAAAAAGCTAAAGGTTAATGGTCAAATTTCCCAAGCATTTCATAGTTTGAAGCTAGAGGCTGTAAAGTGAAGGCATGCTTGCTTTAGCCAGTGCATATTAGGGGAATTCAAATTCCTGCCAATATTTAGGAATATTGTGATATTTCACATGGAAGCCCAGCTTCTCTAGGGATACCAGAAGATCTGGCCGTGCATCTACTGGCTGGGTATTCATTCTCATTTGCCAGTCTCCACCACTCCCTATGACTCTACCACTGGGCAAGCACTGCACTTGTTCACTTCAACCACTGACTGGCATTAGTCCACAGTCACCTTGTAAGCCTGTTGCTTTTTTTTTTTTCTTGCTTGCTTTTACATTTATTTATTTGTGTGTGCACTTGATGAGGTAAGAGGACAAGAGAACATTTGATTTGCTTCTTTTTTTCTTTCTTTGTTTTGAGACATGGTTTCTCTGTGTAGCTCTGGCTGTCCTGGACTCACTTTGTAGACCAAGCTGACCTCGAATTCACAGGGATCAGCCTGCCTCTGCCTCTCGAGTGCTGGGATTAAAGGAACGCACCACCACAATCCGGCTTTTTCTCTTTTCTTTTCTTTTTTAAAAATAAGCTATAGCCCTCCTCTACTCCTGAGAGAAAGGTCACTGAGCTAGAAACAGTGCTGAGTGGGATTTAGTGTCTGCATTCAGGACTCTGTACAAAGTTCTCCTTCCACCTAGGTTGTAGTTTTCAGGGCTGGAAAAAGGAAGCTCTATGCAAAGTCATCAGAACCATTGAGGGAGGATGTGCAGGACTGTGGGGACTGCCTTGAGCAGAGTGTGAGCAAGGATCCGGGTGTGATCCTTGGTACCTCAAAAAGGAGAAGTTGTGCCTGGTGCTTAACATTCAACACTCATCCACACTCACACTTATGGTGATGAAGATGACGACAGTGATGGTGGTGATGGTAATGAAGATGCTGCTGCTGTTGGTCACGATGGTAGTGGTAATGATGGTGGTGATGTGATGATGATGGAAGTAGATGGCAGTGATGGTGATGATAGTATGATGGTAATGATGGTGGTGGTAATGATGCTGGTGGTGGTGATGCTGGTGGTGGTGATGATGATGGTGGGAGGTGGTGGTGATGATGATGGTGGGGGTGGTGGTGATGATGATGGTGGTGGTGATGGTTGTGGTGATGGTGATGGTGGTGGTGGTGATGGTTATGGTGATGGTGGTGGTAATGATGGTGGTGATGATGATGATGAGGTAGTGGTGATGATCAAGGCATTGAGTAAATTGTTGGACAGTTTTTAGCTTCAATTTGTTGACCACAATTTCTCATAGGACATTTTGCACAACAATGACATATGGACCACTCTGTGTCTGATGCCTAGCTTCCATGGCTCCTTTAGTAAGTCACCACACACTGGGTGGATTCACATAAACCAAACTGATCTCTCAGGAGTTGGGAAGACAGACGTCCCAAACCATGGCATTGGCAGGTTGGTTCCTTCTGGGGGCTGATGAAGAAGTTCCCCCATCCCATCTCCTGACTTCTGGTGACTGTGGTGATCCCTGGCATTGGCCAGTAGACATGCTATTCCAATCTCAGCTGCATCATTGCTTGGCTTTCACTGTATGTCTGTGTGCCACACTGTCCCTCACAAGATCCTCTCAGGATACAAGTCCTACCTCCTCCAGAACACTCTGTGTGTGTGTGTGTGTGTGTGTGTGTGTGTGTGTGTGTGTGTGTGTATATATATATATATATATATATATATATATATATATATATATATATATATATATATATAAAATCTTTAACTTATTTGTGCACTGTCATACTGACAATAAAGTTGTACTTTGGGGGCCCATGATGAGCATGAATGTGGGGAGACATTGTTCAGCCCCCTACCATGATGTAGGTCAGTAAGAATCCTGGGAAAGAACAGGGACACATTCCACCCTTGCCAACCCTCTGACTGGAACATTGGCACCTTCCTTTTCAACCTCTAAGAGCATTGAATCCTGCTGGAGTAGTGTTGGTGTGTACCAGCCAGGTCAGGGTGCCAGCAGCGTACCTGGCCTAGAACTCTCAGAAGCCAGGGTGACCACTGTGGGCTCTGAGAGATGGCATTCCAGGCCAGCATCCCGGTCCCTTCCTAGGGGACCTGGAGGCTCAGAGTTTGTGGCTGAGCACATAGCATCCAGTGCTTTCTTTTGTGCCCTTAAAAGATGGGGGGCAGGGAGAAGTCTGGCCATCATGGGTAAGCACAGCCCATGCAGAAAGGTAAGCGCTCTGTGTTCGCTTCCTGGTAGTGCAGAATGTGCAGACCTATATGGTGAAATTTCATGACTGCAGGAAGCCAGCTTCTTGAGTTTCTTCTGCCTCTGTGACAAGAGGCTGTTTGGTCTTAGAAGGTAGTGGAAGCATTAATTTTTCACTGCTATGAGTTTTTGGGGTAAGAATGAAGTAAAGCTCTGATGGTTTCACTTTTGGGTGTCCTACACAACTCCATAGTCTTCTCTTTCTCCTGAGGTGTGACCGAGATAGCAGCTGGGGCCATGCACACTAGTTTTACAGAGAAAGCAGCATGAGAAAGGGAAGCAATGGAGACAACCTTCCTTTGTGTGTGTGGCTAGGCGTTAGCACAGGGGGCAGGGGGTGGGAGGTGGGGGGTGGGAAGGAGAGTATGGACATGAATGTCCTTTGTCTGTTTGGGGACAGGGCAGGTGTAAAAAGAATTTGTTCTTTCTATATTGATACTTGAAATTATTACAGTTGCCAGTTTCTTCAACCAGCTAGTTCCCCAATGACTGACATAGAGAGACAATGATTTATTATTAAGCTGTAAGCACTATGCTGGGCAGATTCTCAGCTACTCTAATCCTAGTACCTGTTTGTTTGTTTGTTTGTTTGTATTTTGAGATAGGGTTTCTCAGTGTAGCTTTGGCTGTCCTGGATTCACTTTGTAGACCAGGCTGGCCTGGAACTCACATCGACCCTCCTGCTTCTGCCTCCTGAGTGCAGGGATTAAAGGTGGGTGCCACCGTGCTCCACCCTAATACCTTTAAAACCCACCTAAGAGCCAACCTGATGACTCCCAGAGCGGCTTCTGCCCCCATCAGTCTGTCCTTACAGCCACCTGTCCATCGTCCATCTTGCCTCATGGAGACTCGTTTATCTCCAGCTTCCTCCCCCTTCTGCTGTATCTTCTGCTTTCTCTCTCTTCCCCAAGCTTAGGCACCTCCCACTCCTCCTCCCTCTCATCTTCCCAGTCATAGGCCCCAGCATCTTTATTTAGCAGATCAGGGATAATTGGGGAACCTTCCTTATCATCACGTGGTTACAGGAGATAGTTCAGCATTCATAACAATGCCCATGGCAGGGCGGGAACCAGATCTCAAGGCACTGGATCAGCATCTGAAAACACAGTTGGACCTTCCCCCATCTGTAGGAGGCCCTGGGAAGTCTCTCTTTAGACAGAAGCCTGACTATGATCCATGTGTCGGCTTCCATATTGAAGGTCACTGGTTGGTGTTTAGAGTGAATGTAAAAGGTGGTCTGTGCCGTGACAGTGAAAGTCTGCCGGTGCTGCTGAGATGGAAGACAGAGGGCTGGAGAGAGAGAGGGTTCAGCAGTTAAGAAGACCCGAATTCAGTTCCCAACGCCCACATCCAGCTCAAAAGTGCCTGTCCCTTCAGTTTCTGAGCCTTTGACACTCCCTGGCCTCTGCTGGCACCCACACACGCATGTACAATCCCTGTCCCCACATATACAGAGGATTTAAAAAGAAGAATTAAAAAAGAGAGAGAAAGAAGAGTTTAAAGGAGAGAACAAAAAGAAGGGAAAATTTGATCAGGTGACCATGAAGACCAAGGTGAGCCATGTTGCCACTGGAGGCGTTAGGTGGCGGGGTCGGACCCCAGCAGTGTGAAGGCTGCAGAGAGGAAGGACTAGTATGCTGGCTGAACCCGATCAGGGAGCTGTGGGGGGGTCCCTGGGTTAACCAGAATGGGCTAGAGGTGGGGCCATGGCTCTAAAGTCTCATGAAGCCAGGCAGGGGAATGAGAGAGGCTGGAACAACCTAGAGCCTGTCGCCTCTTGAGGCTGGCAGCCACTCAGCTTGGCATGCTCCAGGGAGGCCTTGCTCACAGTCCCAGGTCTTCCACTTTGAAGAGCATCAGGTGGCTGAGTGTCATTTCCTGGTGTCTGATTTTGCACCATGAGTTGGGCCCACAGCCTCGATTCCTCCTAGGGCTGAGAGAACACACAGTGCTCACTCCACTGGCCTGAGGGAGGGACTGGCTTCCTGTGGGATGCTCCTAGGGTATGCCAGCTGTCCCTTTTCAGTCCATTCTAACAGAGCTGGCCATGTCCTGGGTACAGCTACCTTCTTCTAGGGTGAGGAGCCTTCCTCTTAAGAGGACTCAGCCCAGGCGGAAAAGGGTGTGTCTCCTTCAAAAGCCTCTAAAAAGGAGTCCTATTCAGGTCCTGAAGGGCTGGTGTCCGGGCCAGTGGCAGCCTGTCTTAGCAGGTCTGCACACACTGAGAGACACTGCTGCTTCAACTGCTGGCCCTGAGGGGCTGTGGGAAGTCCGTCTTGGCACATTTCTTCCCTCTTTCTTCCCCTCCCTTCCCCCGCTCCCCACCTCTTACACAGGAGATAGGCTTCAAGGGAGAGGCTATAGGGAGTGGTGAGCTCCAGGAAGACACACTTGCCAGAGGTTTCCAGACGTCATCTCCTGCCCTTTGGATAATGACGAATTTTTAAAAAATTTTAATTTTTCTTATTTTACATTTGTTTACTTAGCTATTTAGTGGGTGTGTGCATGGGAACACACACACACACACACACACACACACACACACACACACACACACATGGTCAGAGGAATCAGTTCTCTCCTTCTACCATGTGGGTCCTGGGGATTAAATTCAGGCCATCAGCCTTGCCAGCCAGCGAGCATCTCTGGGTGCTGAGCCATCCTGCCAACCTCCTGAATCCACTCTACCAAAACAGTTGCTGGGTGTGGCGGCTCAGCAAGATTGCCATGAGTTTGAAGCGCACCTGGGTGACACAGTAAGTTTGGGGTCTATCTGAGCTACAGTGTGAGACGTTGTCTCCACAAAACAAACAAAATAAAAGCTTGTGACACACACACACACACACACGGGGCTCAGCCTTACTTGGAATTGGCTTCTTTTAATTTTAACATTGTGTTTTCATTTACTTTTAACTTTTGTGTGATGCTAAGGATTGAACCTGGGCTGGATGGTGGTGGTGCACACCTTTAATCCCAGCACTTGGGAGGCAGAGGCAGGCAGATATCTGTGAGTTCGGGGTCTACAGAATGAGTCCAGGACAGCCAGGGCTACACAGAGAAACTCTGTCTTATAAAACCAAAATAGAACTGAACCTGGGCCTTGTAGGCAGGCACTGCATTCCTGAGCTAGGTCCACAGACTTCATCTTTGTGTGTATGGTTTTTTTTTTTTTAATTAAAACTTTTTAACTTATTTTATTATTTGCCTTCCTGTAGCCCGGGCTGGCCTGGAATGTTCTCTGTATTTGAAGAAAGAAGGATGACCTGTGGGCATCATTAGCACAGGGCTAGGGGTGGAACCCAGGGCCTTGTGCTTGCTAGGCAGGAGCCCTACCAACCGAGTGAGCCCAGTCAGACTCTGAGGTTTAAATTTGTAGTTCCACACGACTAACAAAGAGCATCTACTCATCTGCCTGCCATTGTCTGAATTCTTGGACAAGGTGGCAGTCCTCAATCTGCCCGTTCTTAATTGGTTTTATTCCCAGGTTGTGGCCTCTCTCTTTTGTCCTGGTTGTCTTTTTTTTTTTTTTTTTTTTTTTTTTTCAACTTGAAACAAACTAGAGTTATCTGGAAGAAAGAAATTCAATTGAGAAAATGCCCCCATCAAATCGGCCTGTGGGGTGTTTATTTTCTTGATTAATGATGGATATGAGAGGGCCCATCTCTCTGTGAGTGGTGTCACGCTGGTCAGGCGGGCCTAAGTTGTATAAGAAAGCAGGTTGAGCAAGCCACGGGGAACAAGCCAGTAGGCAGCACCCCTCCATGACCTCTACATCAGCTCCTGCTTCCAGGTTCCTGCCTTGATTTCCTGTCCTGACTTTCCTCAGTGATGGAGTGTGACCTGAGAGTTATAAGATGAAATAAAGCCTTTTCTTCCCAAGGTGCTTTTAGTCATGGTGTTTAGTACAACAACAGAAATCCTGCCAAGACATCTGTTCATTTTTGTAACAGTGCTTGAACCCTGAGCCGGGGGTTGGGGGGCAGGAGGGAGTGGGGGGAGCTTGGCATGCCCCTGATGGTGCAGCAGTACTGGGGCCCCTCACGCTCCTGTTCCAGCATCACCTGTTTTCTGTGCCCTAAGGTGACAGGATGGTGCTGGGTGCCCTGCAGAGTGGGACAGATTGTGCTCAGTGTCTTGTCGTTCAGAGGACTGAACAGCACTTCACATCCTGGAGTGCCCAGAACGAATGGGATGGATTTTCCTGCCCAGGGCTGTTGGGCATAGGAGGACATAGAGGACTTACAACTTTTTGTTATCTGGCTGTACTGTGCCATCTGTGCCCCGTGGACAGGCACCTTCTGGGTTTAAACAGACACTGGTCAAGGGATGGGAACCACAATGACTGATAGTGGGAGGAGGGAGGAGGAGAAAGCGGGAGGAGAGACAAGAGCCTGGACTATCTCGAAAGAACTCTAAGAACCCACTGCTGGGTTCAGAACTTTCCCCACATCCAGTATTTAAGGAAGATGCCAGAAAGGAATCCCTTCCTTCTGGAAGATTCCCAGCTCTCACAATCCCTGTTCCCTAACCGCGATTTTCTTGCTGTGTGTTCTCTACTTGCATCTTGGCTGACAATGACCTGGGTGAGCGGCTTCTTGCACCTCTGTCCAGCGCCCCACACAAGCACTCTGACTTTAGGGTGTTAAATGGTGCTCCAGACAGGGGCTGAGGTGGGCGGGGGTGGGGGGAGGAGGCAGCTGGAGCTCCCTTCCCTCTCCCCTCCCCCACCTCCCACCCCCACCCCCTGCTGCTCCCCTCCATGACTCTAGCCTCTCAGCTGGCTGTTTCCCAGTGCCACAGTAATGAGTCCTGGGAAATGTGTTTTGAAACAAGTGTCGCACCCTGACCAGGATTTCCATGGGTTTCCATCACAGCATCAAGGCCATTAGGTAAATTTGGGCGCTGTGACGGCCAGCTGGGCCATTGGCCTCTGCATCCCTTCCCTGGACAGAAAACAGGTCAGCTTTTCTTCTCAGCCCACTGATGGGGTCAGGGTGAGTGGGCTGTGGGCTTTTAGTAGAGGCCACTTCCAGGTGACAGCAGAAAGGGTGACACAGGGCACAGGTTCTTGGTTTCCAGGCAGATATGTGATCCTGCATGGTCCCCAACAGCCCGGTTAGGCTCTGAATCTACAGAGGGAATGAATGACCTCTTCTTAGTATGAATAATCCTGGTAACGATTTTGTTTGCTTTCTTTTTGAGACAAGGTTTCTCTGTTTAACAGTCCTGGATGCTCTGGAACTTGCTTTGTAGACCAAGCTGGCTTCAAACTCATGGAGATCTGCCTGCCTCTGTCTCCTGATTACTGGGATTAAGGCACAAATCACCACACATATCTGGGAATGATTTTACTTAAAAAAAATTTTTTTTTAAGGTGAGAGATGGGGGGGTGGGCTGTGAGATGGTTCAGCAGGTAAGGTCTTTTCCACTCAGGCCCCACATGGTGAAAAGAAAGAACTGACTTCTTTAAGTTGACCTCGGACTTCTAGACATGCACTATGACTTACACACACACACACACACACACACACACACACACACACACACACCAATGCAATAAAAATTAAACATTAAAATAAAGAATGACACTTGAAAAGAAAATAAAAAGCTTTCTTGTGATATCATGTTTATCATACTGAAGAAAGGGCAAAGTATAACAGAAAAGTAAGAGAAGAATTCCTCAGAATCTGTTCACCCTGTGACCTTCACAGACACCCTTCCATCTTCAGCCCTTACAGAACACACTGGTTACAGCGTTTATTATATCCATGTGCTGGGGGCAAATGCTTCTACACACTTGGGCAGTTTCTCCATCACCTAGCTCCAACCTCCACCCTCTGATTTCTTTCTCGGTTGGGTAAGCATTCTGTCACTCCATCCAGCCCCACTATCCATGGCTGCTCAGCATAAAGCCATCCCATCTCTAAACAATCCCTTATTGTTGGCTCTTTAGACCCAGTCCAAGTCTCCACTATTGTAAGTAGCTCCTCAATGGGCATCCTTATACACCAACCTCTGCATCCGTCTCTGACTTTTTCCTTAGGGTAAATTCCTAGAAGCAAAATCACTGGTGAGAGGAGTCAGACACATTAAGACGTTTGATAAGTACCATTGTGTTTACGACAAGTGCCGTATGCAGAAGGAGCCTGTCCTCTCACCAGCCCCTGTCTGCCCTCGCCAGTGCTGGTCCCCATCAATGGAAACAGACAACACAACACACACTGACGTAATTCTATCTCCAGAAGAAAACTGCTGTTAGCAATTTGTTGAAGATTTTCCCCAGATTGTTTTCTAAGTGTGTGTGTGTGTGCCCGAGTGTGTGCTCACACTTTGTAGGTATTCAGTTATGAGAACATGAAGTTTCTGCTTTAAGTTAATTCTGTGTGTGTGTGTGTGTGTGTGTGTGTGTGTGTGTGTGTGTGTGTGTGT
>OU015742.1:62276904-62291637 GCA_907169655.1 Acomys percivali | reverse complement strand
TGTGTGTGTGTGTGTGTGTGTGTGTGTGTGTGTGTGTGTGTGTGTGTACATGTGTGCAGGTACACCAGGAGGCAAGGAGAGACTGGCAGATCCCCTGGAAATGGAGTTAAAGGGAGTTGTGAGCTACTGATGTGGCTGCTGGAAACAAAACTTAATAAATAAACAAATCTTCAAAAAAAAACCCAGCCTGGTCTACAGAGTGAGTCCAGGACAGCCAGGTCTACACAGAGAAACTCTGTCTCGAAAACCAAAAACCAAAACAAAAAACCAAAACCAAAACAAACCAAAACAAAAACCAAACTAAAAAGAAATAAAATAAAAAAATGGCACTATTTCAGGACCAAGAAATCCAGGGACAGAGACCATGGCTTGTTGGTGGAGTGATTGCCCAAGCATGTGGGAGACCTTGGTTTGTCCAGCACATCAAAAACAACTCAATGAAACATACACTGTAAAACAGTGCAGACTCTGGAAGCTCTGGGTGGACACATGTCCACAATGAGGGTTAGTGAGATTTGGGTGCTGAGCTATTTCTCTAGCTTTATGTACATGAAGTTCTGTAACCTCATTTTTTTTTTTTTAATGGTCAGGTCTCATGTAGCCCAGGCTAGCCTCAGACTTGCTATGCAGCTGAGGCTCACCTTGAACTTCATCCTCCTGCCTCCACTGCCTGAGCACTGTGAACACAGGTGTAAGCTGCCCATGCTTGCCTTCTGGTTCATCATTTAACTGGAATATTGTCTCTTTCAATTTTCTTTAGATTTATTTATCTCATGCGTATGAGTGCTCTGCTGACATGTCTGTCTGTGTGCCTGGTATCCTAGGAGGTCAGAAGAGGACACTGGATCTCCTAGAGTTATGGATGGTGAGCTGACATGTGGGTCTTTGGAATGGAACCCAGGTCCGCTGTAGGAACAAGTGATCTTAACTGTGGACCATCTCTCCAGCCCTTAAGTTTTTTGAGACAGTGTTTCACTCTGTAGCAGAGGCCAGCCTTGAACTCTTAGTCATCCTCCTGCTTCAGCTGCCTAAGTGCTGGGGTCACATGTGCACAGCACCATTCTCAGGTGCTACTCTCAGCTATGAGCTGCCCTGAGATAGTAACATCGCCGTGTGCTGTAGTACAGCATTACTTACGGCAAACTTGCCCTGTTTCACTTTCTCCTTTGTAAAATGCTGGCACAAAGTTCCTGCCTTATAAAGTATTTAAGTAGTTCCTCAGAAATAAAGCACTGAGATAGAAAAAATGCACATTAAAAAATATATATTTAGTTAGTTAGTTTACAGTGTTCCAGCCTGCACAGTGGAAAAGGGCACCAAATCATATGGTTGCTGGGAATTGAACTCATGACCTTTGGAAGAGCAGTCAGTGCTCTTAATGTCTGAGCCATCTCTCTTTTTTTTTTGTTTTTGTTTTTTTGTTTTTGTTTTTTTTTTGAGACAGGGTCTCTCTGTGTAGCCTTGGCTGTCCTGGACTTGCTTTGTAGACTAGGTTGGCCTCGAACTCACATCTATCCACCTGTCTCTGCCTCCCGAGTGCTGGGATTAAAGGCATGCACCACCACGCCCGGGAGCCATCTCTCTAGCCCTGGAAAAATGTACATTTTAAAGGATTGTTAGCAAATATCCCAGAACTCAGAGTGACATGTGTACTTGCCGTCAAGGGATGGCACCCCCCCCCTCCTGCCAATGCGCTGAGTCCCTGCTCCTTTCCAATATCTCAGCTCCAAATAGCATGAAGAGAGATGTCATTACAGCCTGCACACCGATTGCTTGGTTACTAATGAATTGGCAAGTTTTTTCATGCATGGGCCCAGGCTCACATCCTGAAATTCCATCTGCAGTTTAGCTCTGCTGCCTGTCTTTGGCCATCTTTATTGTTCTGTAGAATTTGTTGTCTATTTGAAAAGGTGTGTGTGTGTGTGCACGCGCGTGTGTAAGAAAGTTTTTTTGAGATAGGGTGTCTCTGTGTAGCCCTAGCTGTTATAGAATTCGTTCTGGCCTCAAGCTCAGAACTCTGCCTGCCTCTGCCTCCTGAGTGCTGGGGTTAAAGGCACTTACCAGCATACCCTGCTATTTGAAGAGTTTTAATCTGTTGAGTATCTTGTTTTTATTTTTTTAAGGGGAGGGGGATGGGGCAGACTGTGGAATCAGGCATGTGCCACATCACTGAGAAATATTCTTCTTAATTAGCTTGGCATGGCACTTGCATGCCTTTAAAACCAGCATCTGGGTCGAGCCCCTCCTTACTGACCACAGTGTGGTTTTAAGCACTGAGGGGCCTCCCTGTATCCCCTTCCTGGCCAATGGGAATTTCGAATCCTGTGATCCACACCTCCCTGTCTCCTACTAACCCCTAACTCTGCCTTGGCAACTATCTTTTCTCTACTTCTCCTTCATAACCTAGAATGGGCTTCAGGAATGGTTTTGGGGACCAGAGCCACAGGAGCACAGCAGGTGGGGCAGCTCTTCAAAGTGGGCCCGAGGAGAGCTGGTTCATCTGTTCATCCTTAGAAGTTCAGTTTGCCACCTGCCCCTTGTACCACCGAGCCACGGGGGAGGAGGCCTAGTTACAAGGAGAACAAGCGACCCTGGGGCTACAAACCTGGCTTGGGTGTGCAAGGGCTCACTGGCTGTTTTTTAAATTTTTTTTGTTGTTGCTTTTTGTTTGCTTTTTTTGAGACAGGGTTTCCTCTGTGTAACTTTAGCTGTCCTGGAACTCACTCTGTAGACCAGACTGGCCTCGAACTCATAGAGATCTGCTTGCCTCTGTCTCCTGAGTGCTGGGATTAAAGGCGTATGTGCCACCACTGCCCGGCTATTTTTAATTTTTACTCCAATCTGTAAGCAGTTACACAGCACCTCCACCCTGAGCGTTCAGAAGTCCGAGTCATAATTGTGTCTCTGGTACAGAGTCTTATTTCCTCCTTAGCATGGAGTCATGATGCAACCTCCCACCCCTCCCCAACACTGCACCCCTCAGGTCTCACAACCTTTGACCTTAGCTATGGCCTTGAAGACCCCATCCCCACCCCCAGTGGAACTCTCCTTCTAGATGGGCAAGGCCAGGCAAGCTCAAGGAAAGAGAAATTTTACACAAACACTTCTGAAAGCCAAGAGATAGGACAAATAAAAGGAAAACTCAAAGAAGTACGAAGTGTTTCCAACTGTCATTCTCCCATGCAGCCAGTGGAAAGAGTTGGGGGAGGGGGGAGCAGGGAGGGGGAAGGGGGGAGGTACCAGGGAATGCAGAGAGACCCGGCATCTCCCTGTGTGACTGCGTGGGAAAGTGAGCGGATAGCTGAGGAGTGAATATGAGATAGCCACATCCAGGGTGCCTGTGTGCATCTTCCTTTGGATCTCAGCTCTGTTTAAGCGAGGAGGAGTCAGGATGCGGACCAGAGCCGCTAAACTCAACCCAGGATGCGCCGCCTGCAGTTACTTCCTGCGGCTGCACGCCAAGGAAGTCAGGCGGTGAGTCACAGCCCAGGTATTTTGGCCCAGCTGCTGTTTTGACAATAAGGGTGATTAAACAGACCGTTTATTTGTTTTGCTTTTTTTTTTCCCTCCCCCAATCCCCTGCGCTTCCAGAAGAGCTTTGTTCTAGGTCTTGACAAGAAAGAAGACCTGAAGAAAGTGATCGTGATCTTGAGAAGCAAACGGAGCACCCTTGGGTGGGTAAAGGGCTTACCTGCCTGGTGTGACAAGACATCACCTCTGCAGGCCCTGAAGTCTAAAGTCTTGCAGAAAAATTCAGAGATGCTGACTTGAGCAGCAGTATGAAAGACTGGTTTAGGCACCAACTAAGACTTCCTGCTCAGACACCTTTCTGTTTTCTCTGAGTAGGAGGCAGTTTGTTGGAAGGCAGTCTCCTCCCATGCTGTGAGACCATTTGCCTTGAGGTTTGGGTAGCAGCAATGAAGGCAAAGCACAGTAGTAAGTAGGGAAACTGAGGCAGGAACATGGGTGGCACATTTACCAAGGCGTCCGTGAGCCACCCTGTTCTAAGCTTGACAGTAGAGAGGGGAGAGCAAGACAGATGACCGGGACCATCCTAGGAGGGATGAAGACAGGAAGCAGAGATGTGGAACTGGCCTCTGGTGGCCAGAGCAGGCTGTGACAGAGCATCATGTGCGATGCCTTGACTCATTCTGCCTCACACAAAAGCAGACGCAACCCTTGCCTGCCTCCCCGGCTCCCAGAACACGTCCCAGTCACTACGACTTGTGCGGAAAGGAGTCACTGGGTGAAGAATCCAAGGGTGACAGATTATCTTGATCCAGGCTCTCAGGCCCTGTCCCCAGGCCTGGCTCTGAGAATCTCTGAATTTCCCTGAGCCTGATGTTCAGACTTGCTGTGGGTCTTGCCTCGGGGTCACTTTCACACCCATGCTGGAGGCTCAGTCTTCGTGTCCTGGGTCCGACTTCATTATTTCAGAAGCTGGTGGGGGTGGGTGTTTAGCCAGGGAACCCTGATCCCTAGGCCCAGAGAGGGGGAAGAAATGGCCCCAGGTGAGATATTAGTGAAGGAAGCCCTGGGCTGGCCAGTCAACATATGAAGACGCCAGCTGGATAAGGTGTCCCCATTGGTCACTGCCACAGGCTCAGCTCTGCCCCTAGCTGCCAGCCCCCAGCCTTTGAGATGTCAGCAACTAACTCTCCCATGGTTCCCAGGCTTCAGGCCTTATTTTCTCAGTCCCCTGAGCCTCTAGGTGTCCTGTAGCAGGGAAGGAGGCTGGGGGACTGCGGGTCAGAGGAGGCTCTGGTGCCATGCAAATGCTTGTGTTCCTGTGGTTGGGAAGTGTGGCCTGTGACAGTGGCCAGGTCACCAGGGAGCTGGCACTGTCAAGCAGCACCAGGTGCTTTCTCTGTTGGGGCGGGGGAGGGGGGGTAGAGGCGTGGTTAGAATCTGTGCCGCTTTTGAACCATTGATAGTTGATGAGATTATGAGGTGAGGGACGTGAGCACAGGCCAGGAAGCTATTCCAAACTCATGCTAGCAATACATTTATTCTAAATGCTTCTCAGACTCTGGTGTTATTTAAAACGACTCTAAAATCAGCAGCAAAAACAACAGGAAAGGAGGAAGAAGAAGACAAGACCGAGGAAAAGGAAGAGTGGACTTATCATGGTCCTGTACCCCTTTAATCTCAGCACTGGGAAGGCAGAGGCAGGTGCATCTCTGTGCATTCAAGGTGACCCTGATACACACAGTCGGTTCGAGGCCATCAGGGGCTGTTTTGAATTCCTTCCTTCCACCCAGCATCCCAATGCCATGAGACCTTGGACTCTTCCTATCTCTCTGGCCCTCCAGTTTTCTTCCTTACAATGCAGAGCTGAGCAGAAGACTGACTTCTGAGGGGACTCAGTGTGATATTTGACACACCAGGCTGAGAGCAACCTGTATGGTTTTCTACCACAAGACTTCTGAGGCCTCGGAGAAGGGACAGATGTGCTTGTGGGGGTGGGTAGAGGTGGTGGAGGATGAGGGAGGTGGCAGGGAGGGCGAGGAGAGACCGACACTACTGTGGGACTTGGTCCCCTCGGTCTCAGATGGGGGATGTGCTGTTCTGAAGGGGACACATAGAGAACGCAGCTCCTCTGGGGATGATGGGAGGGGGTGGAGTCACTGCCCACCTGATCTTGACCCCAGTGTCCGCCCAGCTCCTGGGCGCAAGCCTGGGCTCCTTGCACACGCAGAGCTCTCTGTGTGCACAGATTCTGGGAATGGGGCTCCAGAGGGTTAATCGGCACTGTTCATCTTTTAAACACCATTAACCACAAATTAGCTGATTCGTTCATGGCAATAAATTAATAGATTCCATTAGTAAACAGTCAATTACAAGATGATTACTTTTCTGCCCAGGCCTCGAGCTTTTTTATGACTGATGCTGACAGCTTCTCACCCACCCGACTCTCCTTGCCGGGTTTCTGGCTCACAGGCTTGCATCCTGCTGCACCAGGGAGGCCAGGGATGGGCTTGAAGCAGTCTCAGGAACTGGGCAATGAGGGCAGAGCAGCCTGCTTGCAGAGAAGAAACAAAATCAACAACTCTTATATCCAACACAGACCAGTCCAGCAGAGTGGCCGCCACCCTTCACCCCTGCACAGATCATAAACACACATCATGTGTTCTTTGGCGACTTTACTACTGCTCAGGCCTCATCCTGCCCAATCCTCAATAGTCTTCTATGTCTGTCCTTCCTTCCATCCGTCCATCCATCCATCCATCCATCCATCCATCCTCCTTCTTCCTTCTACCTACCTACCCTTCCCATGCATCCTTCCATCTACCAGGGCACCCACCCATCTTTATATACATACATACATACATACATACATACATACATACATACATACATACAATCTACCCCTTTTCCATCTATCCACCTTTATTTCCATCCATCCATCCATCCATTATCCACCTATCTGTCTGGCACTTACTGAATGAACATTTGTTAAGTACCAGGCACTCTCTTGCATGTTGGAGTGCAGTGTTCTACATTGAGAGCTGCCTTGGATACCAAGTGAGTTCAGTTGCTGGTACTTGGATGTTGGTTGTTTTGGAAGCATAGCCTCTGTCTCTCTTTGCTTAAGCATCTTCAAGCAAGAGTATATCCAGGGGCTACCTTTCAGCACAGCATGAGGTCTTTCTTTTTTATGGTTTTGCTTTGTTTTGTGTGAGACAGGGTTTCTCTATGTAGATTTGGCTGTCCTGGACTGGCTTTGTAGACCAGGCTAGCCTTGAACTCACAGCGATCTGTCTCTCTCTGCCTCCTGAGTGCTGGGATTAAAGGCATGCGCCACCACGCCTGGCTTCATGAACACTTTCTTTCTTTTAAAGATTTCTTTATTTATTATGTATACAATATCCTGCCTGCAAGGCAGAAGAGGACACCAGATCTCATTATAGATAGTTATGAGCCACCATGTGCTCGCTGGGAATTGAACTCATGACCTTTGGAAGAGCAGTCGGTGCTCTTAACCTCTGAGCCATCTCTCCAGCCTCTTGTGAACACTTTCTAACCCACAGCTATCCCTGCCCTTTCTATGGAGCCATGCATCTGTGTCAGGGGTAATGGCTCCCTTCCTTTATACTCTGAGGCCGGTTCTCATCCATGACCACCCCCTACCCTACAAAGCCCCATGTTTTAGCCAACTAAAGACCCCCCAGACATCACAGTGCTTAGTGAGACCCAAGAGACAGGACAGAGATGAGACTCCAGGCTTCATTCAGCATATAGCACCTTGGCTGTAGGCACCTAACCGCACTCACCTGCAACTCCCTTGCAGCCATGGGTCCATTCCTACATCTACGGGCTTCATCTACCTTGCAGCCATACCTCCACCTGGGGTGGCTGTGGAGATGAGTGAGCACCATATGCTCTCAGTAACCAGAACGCCCGCAGCGCAGTAGGAGTGCACAGAGCTTTGGGTCTGTTGGGAGACAGGGCATGGTGGAGGGCTGATGGTTTAGTCAAGCCCTGGGACAGGAGCAGTCTCTGGGTCGAGTCTCCGACTAGCTGCACAGGCGTTCGTGCGGCTCAGGCATCCTTGGGAGTAGATGCCCAGGCAGAATGGCAGAGTCCCCGGGGACACCACGCATAGGAAGCACAGGAGGCAGGGAGAGTGAGCAGGAGATGAAGTGATCTAGGTGTTGTGCTGATATCTGGAAATAAGGAGAAAAGGGGAAGGAGGGAGAAGAGATGGCAAGAGAAGAGAGAGGAAAGAGCTTGGGACCACAAGGAAGCACAGAGGAGCTTCATCCGAGAGTCCTCACAGGGACAGAGACAGCCCGTTTCCAGAATATGCCCTGCTGTACTCATGGGCCAGGAACACCTGGGCACAGCACAGTTTCATGTGTCAACACTGCCACAGCTCATGAGGGGCGGCCTTTGGGTCTGCGCGTCACTTTCTTTTCTGGCCCCCAGAAGCTCTCAAAAGGCCACACCCAAGGCCACATGTCAAATCAAACTCCCTTCTCCATAGAAGCCTGCTGTTGGGAATAGAGGTGCATGGTCAGCATTGGTGAGTCTGACCGAAGTGTGTGGCGGGCCAAATGTGTCCCCAAGCTCAGTGCCAGGCACATGGCTCTGCAGAGGATACCTCCCTACCCGCCCCCCACCCCCCTCCCCCCCACCCCCCCACCCCCTGGCCCCGAGGACTTTCATATTTCAATGCCATTTCGGTGACAGCTGTGAGTAAACACTCCGTGCATCGGGGGAGCTCTTTCACCTGGTGAGAGCAAGCACAGAATCCGTCCACAGCCAGGAAAGAGTCAATCCAGAAAGGAAGAGCACATTTTTTTTTTTCTGCCACATTCCATAGAGGGGGAAGAAATGTCTGTGTCTCTGATGACGTTCTGGCCTGTGTGGCCTGTGGTGGGCTTGAGTGACCCGCGCTCTGTCGCTGACCCTCGGGACACACCTGGAGGTCTGTCTTATCGCAGACAGCACGGAGACTGGTGTATGTCTCATGTGTCACTTCCTTCCTGGGTTTTACTTAAGGCCCTTTCTCTGCCTTTCCCCCACAATATCTCCTTCTCTTCCTTCTTCCTTCTCTTCCTTTCCCTCGCTCTTTCCTCCCAGAGACGGAACCCAGGACGCATGGGCACTAGGCAAGTGCCCAGGACACATGCGCACTAAACAAATGCCCTAGCACTGAGTGGATAGATGCCAACTCTCCTTTCACTTTTTTTGGGTTTTGTTATTGTTTTCTTCTCTGAGATGAGGTCTTTCTATGTAGCCCTGAGTGTCCTAGGACTCAATATGCATTCTGGCTTGCCTCAAACTCACAGTGATCCTCCTGCCTCTGTCTCCTGAGTCCTGGGAATCAAAGACCTAGCTTACTTTTTATTTTGGGACAGAGCTTCACTAAGTTGCCCAGGATGGCCTTGAACTCACTCTGTAGGCCAGATAGCCTTGAGACTTAGAATCCTTCTGCCTCAGCCTTTTAAGTATCTGGGGTGGTCAACCTGACACCCATGAAACAGGCATTAAGGGTTTCTGCCGTCTACAATTTCCATCTCATGGGGATAGGGTGCTGTGAGTCTCAGAGAGCTGACCTAAAAAAAAAAGTATTAAAATTTGGGACCAGTTTATTCATAAGTGTTTTTTTTTTCCAAGAAGGAAAAGAAAACATACATTGCTAATGATGCTTACTGAAAAAAAGAAAAAAAAATCTCAAGTAAAACCAATAGACAGATATTGGGTGCAATGGCTCACTCCGTCTCTTAATCCTTTGGCCTGATGCTCTTTGCATTTTATTTGCCTCACTCTCTTGAGACTTCAAATTGCAGAACAAGCAGGTAACTTACATTGCTGATCTTATTATATGGAAATGGTTCTGAGACTGGCTGAGACAGGAATGTCTGTGCATAGCCAATAATTCTTGTTGGCTACAAAATCCCCATGACATGTAAATGTCATCTTTCATATGGCACGAATGAAGATTTGCAGGTGTCTTTCTTCTGCTCATACAAAGGGCAGAGAACATCCTTAATTGATCTATGCATCCTACACATCTTATGCATTTATTATTTTAGAACTATATATTACTTGTGAGAAATTATGTTTTCAGAACAACAAAACAAAACAAAAATGGACACCGGTGAGGCTGGATCAAACCTGACAGGGTTCATGCTCCAGGATGCTGAGACACTGACACATTTATTCCTTTGTGCTCCAGCCACAGCTGCTTCGGTTGCTGTTCCTTCAAAGCCTGCTCCCAGGACAGCTTGGAAGAAAGCTGCTGATCTCAATTGGTCCAACATTTCAGACTGTTCCAAACAGAACTTTTATTAAGCTTGAAATGTCTCAACATTTAGAGACAGGACCACAAATGTTGCTAGCTTGCTTAGCCATTTTTTTTCCAATTTTATTTGGTCCCCCAGAAAGGTATCCTTATGGCCCCAAATCATTAGGAACCAACCTTAAGAGAATGATGGACCCATTTCCCTTAAAGGAGGTTGGGTTGTTGGGTTTTTTGCTTTTTTGTTTCTCAAGATAAGGTTTCTCTGTGTAGCTTTGTCTATCCTGGACTCACTTTGTAGACCAGGCTGGCCTCGAACTCCCATCGATCTGCCTGCCTCTGCCTCCCAAGTGCTGGGATTAAAGGTGTGTACCACCATGCCCAGCCCCTTTTTTCTTTCTTAAGCTACGGATGTTTATTGCCATTTGAGCATGGTCACAAGTTATTAATGGTCTTTTTTTAAAAAGACAGACCACTATTAAGATTTATTTAAGCCGGGTATGGTGGCGCATGCCTTTAATCCCAGCACTCGGGAGGCAGAGACAGGCGGATCGGTGGGAGTTCAAGGCCAGGCCTGTTCTACAAAGTGAGTCCAAGACAGCCAAGGTTACATAGAGAAACCCTGCCTCAAAAAACAAAAAAGATTTATTTATTTATTTATTATGTATACAGTGTTTTGCCTGCATGTATGCCTACATGACAGAAGAGGGTATTAGATCACATTATAGATGGTTGTGAGCCACCATGTAGTTGCTGGGAATTGAACTCAGGACCTCTGGAAGAGCAGTCAATGTTCTTAACCTCTCAGCCATCTCTCCAACCCATTATTAATGGTCATATTAAAAAAAAAAAAAACAACCAAGGCATACAAACTTAGACACAGGGATATCTCTGTTTTTTTCCCTTGTATCTTTCTTTCTTTGGTAAGGAGAAAGGGATTGGAAAGAAATAAGGGCTGGGTGCGGTGGCACATGCCTTTAATCCCAGCACTCAGGAGACAGAAACAGACGGATCTCTATGTGTTCAAGGCCAGACTGGACTACAAAGCAAGTCCAAGACAGCCAAGGCTACAGAGAGAAAACCTGTCTCAAAAAACCAAAAGAAGAAAAAAGAAAAGAAAAGGAAATAAGGAGGAATATAGAAATATCTTATAGGAATAACACAAAAGGTAGATTATTTGAGCTACTCTTCAATTTAGAGATCTTGTTATATTTAAATAAGGTTATTTTGATACATTGGTATAATTTTTGGTATACTGATAGAAAATTCAATATTACTTTGTTACAAGCACGCACACACACACACACACACACAGACATACACATTTCTACTCTGGTGTGAGGTATTGTGCCCACACAACTCATTTATAATACAAAGTTTACTTCTAGTACTTTTAAAGCTGCTATTACAAACTATTTAGGATAATTAAATAATGCAATTTAAAATTGTTAGTTATTAACTCATTGTCATGTCAGATACTAGTCTAATTTATCACAGGAATATACATCCTAGGTTTAAAAGGTAAGATTCTATATATAGATTATGTAAAACTGAATAGATAGGTAGATCTTTAAAACCCCCAGAGACCTACAAAACATGGCATTTAAAGATTTTTTTAAAAAATTATTTTAAGGGTTCTTTGACAAGACACGTCAATTCCTGGCAGCATCCAGCCTACCTCAAAGAAAATGACAAGAATCAAAGAACTTCCATATAAAGACAGTTTCAAATGTGGCAAGCAAGCCACCTGAGCAAAGAATATGCCCTCATTTCTACCACAGACAGAATTCTGTCAGAAATGGGCAAGCTTGGATGCAGGCCAAGTTGACTGACTAGCACTGTCAAGACAGGGTAAGCAAGCCCTTGATAGTTCCTGCTTCACAAACATGTCTGTCAGATATACTGGGACAGAAGGCTGAAGATGATGATCCAACATTGTAGAGTTTTTGGATGGCTGTCCAGACAGTGAGCTGTCTCTGTCTTTTTTTTTTTTTTTTTTTTTTTGAAGTTGCTAGCCTGAACTTCTTATTTACTCAGATAATTAATTTTGTTCCTTCTCAAGTCTCTGATGGGGTTGAAGACCAGATAGTTATAGTTTTTACAATTAAGCTTAGTTGCTTAGGAGTTAAAAAGATGTTTTAAGCTGGGTGTGGTGGTGGTGGTGCATGCCTTTAATCCCAGCACTTGGGAGGCAGAGGGAGGTGGGTCTCTGTGAGTTTGACGACAGCTTGGTCTATAAAGTAAGGCTAGGACAGCCAAGGCTGTTACACGGAGAAGCCCTATCTTGAAAAACAAAACAAAACGAAACAAAAAAGAATTATTTTCAGGTTGATAGGTACAAGATGTGATAGAGAATAATTTAGGTACAACACTTTAGACTCACCAAGATAGGATAAATAATATTTTCTTCAAGGGTGCCAAATACCTTTTGACTAGACATTATGTATGTAAGTCTTACCTATTGGTTTTCATAATTGTTTCATAATTATTCTTACTGTATATAGTTTAAAAATGGCCTTTTAAGTTAGACATAAAGGAAGGGATCTTGGAAGAAGGTCCAACTGTGTTCTCAGATGCTGATCCAGTGCCTTGAGATCTGGTTCCCGCCCTGCCATGGGCATTGTTATGAATGCTGAACTATCTGCTGTAACCATGTGATGATAAGGAAGGTTCCCCAATTATCTCTGATTGGCTAATAAAGATGCTGAGGCCTATGACTGAGTAGCAGGAGGAGAGGAAGCCGGGAGAGAGAGGAATTACCTTAAGACAAGCTGGTGATGAGCACATGGCTATAAGGTCAGACTGATGGAGCAGAAGCTGCCCAGGTGGGCAAGTGGTTGCCTTTTATGTGTTTGTGTGGCTTAAAAAAATGTTTTTAAATTTAATTTTATTCTATGTGCATTGGTCTGAAGGTGTCAGAATCCCTGGAGCTGGAGTTACAGACAGTTGTGAGCTGCCACGTGAGTGCTGGGAATTGAACCCAGGTCCCCCGGAAAAGCTGAACCATCTCACCAGCCCCCTTTTGTGTGCATCTTTGTGGGGCGGGGATTCATCAGTGTGAGTTGGGGTTGTGATGTCCTTGGCAGCCAACCAATTCCTCCTCCAGTGGAGAGCCCCTCCCAGAGTTGGAGGTGTGAATGGAGAGCCCACAACACTAGTTAGCCCATGAGGGTAACCCACCCATCCTCCTGCTCAGCCCTGCAGGAACATGACTGACTGGGGTTCATCAGCATGGCCTCTCAGGGAGCCAGGAGGAAAGGATGGGAGGATGAGACAGCTGCACAGAGTAGGGCAGCAGCTGCCAATGGAGGGGGCTGGATAGAGAGCTCCCAGGAGGACCTGGCTAGTGGCTTTCTTCAGGGGACTCTCAAAGCATGCTCTAGGGGAAGGGTGCCTACCTTTCAGGGCTTCTAAACCCAGACAGACCTCTGAAAGGCACTAACCACTGGCCTCCTGGAGAGATCTTTTAGAACTAAAAGTCATGTATTAGTACAAAAACTGACTAGGATATCAAATTCATATTTTTACCACAGAAATGTCTGTCATGTTAGCGGAGCTTTTATCTGTTGGTAGGTAGCAAGTACATATCTCTGTTTGTGTATTATGCATGTGTGTTCATGTGTGTGCACATATGCACACATCAGTCTGTATTTCTTTTTTAAACTTTTTATTATTTTGGGCTGGAGAGATGGCTCAGAGGTTAAGAGCACTGACTGCTCTTCCAAAGGTCCTGAGTTCAATTCCCACAACCGTATGGTGGCTCACAACCATCTATAATGTGATCTGATGCTCTCTTCTGATATGCAGGTGTACATGAAGGCAGAGCACTGTATACAAAATAAATAAATAAATATTAAAACAACTTTTTATTATTTTATGTGTATGGGTGTTTTGCCCAAATGTATGTCTGTGTACCATATATGTTCCTGGAGCCCTCTGAGGCCAGGAGGACATTGACTCCCCTAGAACTGGAGTTACAGATTCTTGGAAGCTGTGAGGTGTGTGCTGGGAACTGAATCTAGGTCCACTGTGAGAACAAGTGCTCTTAACTGCTGAGGCGTCTCACCATCCCCTAATTTATATTTCTTTTGGAATGATTTTATTTATTTTTTTCAAAAAAAATATATGCAATAAGTCTTGATCACCTAAATTCTTCAAGTCCCCCAGACTCCATAATATTTCTGATTTTCACAAACTCTTTCTTATAACCCACAACTCCAGTTAGTGCTGCCCAGGTGTGCATGGGTCTGGGGTCATCTACTGGAACATGGGAAACTGACTGGTGGCAGCATCCTAAAGAGTGGACTCTTCCATTCCATCCATAGTCATTAGCTGCCAGCGGTTCCTCAGCTGGGGTGGAGCCACATGAGCCAGCCCCTCCCTGGCCCACACTGGGGTGTTGGCTGGTTTGATTTCCCGCAGGCAACCATTACTACTCTGAGTTCATGAGTGCAACGGCCATGCCAAGGCCAGAGGATGCCATCTTCCAGCACTCCTCCCATCTCTTGTTCTTACATCCTTCTTTGCCCTTTTTCTGGGGTGTCCTCTAAGCCTTGGGGGACGTGATGTCCCATCAGGGATGAACACCTATAGTCAATTATTCACAGCATTTTGACCAGTTAAGAGTCTCTTCCTTGACAATAGCCCACTTTTGTTTTGTTTTACGATTTTATTTATTATGCATACAGTGTTCTGTGTACACATACACCTACGTGCCAGAAGAGGGCATGAGATCTCATTATAGATGGTCATGAGCCACCATGTGGTTGCTGGGAATTCAACTCAGTACCTTTGGAAGAGCAACCAGAGCTCTTAACCTCTGAGCCATCTCTCCAGCACTACAGCCCATTGTTAAATGAAGCTTCTCTGACCATGGTTGAGAGCAGCCTTACCTAGGGGTGCACACATAAATATTTAGAAGGCAATTTGAAGGCATCTATTCAGCAAAGTAACTATAATAGGTTTCTCCCTCTAGGTCCTATGAT
>OU015742.1:62265101-62276894 GCA_907169655.1 Acomys percivali | reverse complement strand
GTGTGTGTGTGTGTGTGTGTGTGTGTGTGTGTGTGTGTGTGTAGGTATACTTGCATACGTATATACACACAGAGACCAGAGCTGAATGGCAAGTACCCTGCTTTGTCACATTCTGCGTTCCTTCCTTGAAACAGGGTCTCTCAGTGAGCCTGGAGCCAGAGGAAAAGCTAGCAAGCCCCAACTCCTCTCTTGTTTGTTACCCGCAGTGCTGGAGTTACAAGCGTGTACACTGCCATGCCTATTTTTTTACATGGGTGCTGGGATTTGAACTAAAATCCTTGTGCTTGCACAGCAATCACCTTCACTCACTGGGCCATCTCCCTAGCCCCTATTTTTTTTTTTTAATTAATTTTTTTTAATACCCCGACAAGCCCTAGGAAACTAATATCCTCAAATTTGCAGGCCAGGAAATCAATGCCACAATGGACCAGTCTCTCACTCAACAATACTCATTGTCCCCACTGTCAGTTTTCATACTCAGAATCTCCACCTTCAGCTTCCTTGTCCCTGAAGATACCAGCCCTGCAGCTGCCCCAAAGAGCTCACAGCTCAGGCAGTGGAGCCTGGCTTTGCTAATTAAGCTCTGCTTCTCTGGCCAACAGAAGGGTCCCAGTCTCCTCTAGGAAGCCTCACTTGTTCATTCAGGCAAGACAGCCACGCTCAGACCGCATCTCACTCTCCACGTTGCTGTTCCTATGCCGGTGGCATTCGGTTAACCTGTACAGCCCCAGGGAGGCACCACGGGTGGAGTGAAGCCCTCCCCTCAACACGGTCTCCATGGCTTAGTCTTCCTGGAGGCCTGCTTGATTTTCTGCTTATCCAGTCCCTGTCTGTGGGACCAAAAAAAGCTACACTGCTTCTTCTCTGGGGTTAACACACTCCTGGCTCCTTCCGCAGACTTGCCTTGGAAGCCAGGTTTTACAGCACATGCGAGCATACTACCTCCAGCACTTACCAGACGGGCAGATGGCTAAACCACTGGGAAGTCATCTTTTATAGCCCACAGGTAATGGCAGCTGCTCATTCAGGCTAGTTCCTTCATAGCTGTCTCTCGACTTAACTGTCTCACTCCCCATAGAAGGCCTGTCTTCCTTTGTGAGCCCTGGTTTTTGCTGGTGAATTCAGAACTCAAGTTTTATGCCATTACATGTCCTCCTAGCAGACTAGCTGCTGCCTGAGAATAGGGCCCAGTGTCTCCTCTCTCTGCACACCAGAGTCCATGGCATCAGGTGTGTGGGTGTGGGTGGGGTGGGGTGGTGGTACAGGACAGGACTGAGGCCTTGGTCTGCAGCCAGCATCACACAGACACAGGATCAGATAACCTTCAGTGGTCCCAGCCTCAGCCTCCTGATGGACAGGTCACTCCTGCTGCCCCGGCTGCAGCCTCCCAGACTATGAGCACAGCAGACAGTGTTTTCTTCCTCTCATCACTGGGTTACTTGCCTGACAAGCTCATCCTTTGCCCAGGGTCAGTTTGGAACTAGGCTTGTGAGCCTGTATGGGCCTCTTGAGAAGTCAGGAGGGGCATTTACCAAAAGGAACTGTGGGGAAAGCATCCTGGTCTTAAAAGAAAATGGTCAAGAACACACTGTCTCTTTCTGCAGCTGGGAGAAGATGGGTGAGCAGATAGCACCAGGGCCATGACATCATCGTGTGCTGGTAAACAGGATGGCTCAAGTGCTAACAGTGGACCCGGGTTTGATGCATACACCACTGGAGTTCTCTATTCTCACGTCGCAGGGCAAGGAGTCAGATGGAGACACGTGGATAACGGCAGGGGTAAGAAATGTAGTAAGAGACGGTACACTCTCAAGAAAGGGGTCGGGGGAGAGGCAGGCTGGACGGGATTAAAATGTCACATGGCCTGGGCTTTGGAGGTCATCTGAATAGTGTGGGCTTTCTCAAGGACATCCTCTCATCTCCTCACGTGTAGTCCCTATACACAGCTCCATGTACCACAGTCTCACGAGCACTTGAAGTCTCCACCCAGGGATGGGTTTTAGTATTGAAACAGCCCCAGGAGACAGGGTGATGACTCAGGGGTTACAAGCACCTGTTGTTCTTGCAGACCACCCAGGTTTGGCTCCCAGCACCCATATGGTGATTCCCAGCCATCCATTGCTCCTGTTCTAGGGGATTTAATATCTTCTGGCTTCCAGGGACACCAGGCATGGATGTGACGCACGTTCATCCATACAGGCAAGAATAGTCACAAGAGGCAGATGCAGTGGCATATGGCGTCAGTCCCGGAATTTGGGAGGCAGAGGCAGGCAGATCTCTGCATTCAAGGCCAGCCTGGTCTATATAGTGAGTTCCAGAACAGTCTGGACTACATGATAAACCTTGTCTCCCAAAGCTACACAGGGAGACCCTGCCTCGAAAAACAAAAGAACAAAAATACAACAAACAACAACAATAAAAAACCTTGTCTCAAGAAGCCAAAAAGCCTAGCCTAGTCTACAAAGAGAGTCCAGGACAGTTAAGGCTACACAGAAAACCAAACCAAACCAAACCAAACCAAACCAAACAAACCACACACACACACACACACACACACACACACACACACACACACACAGCAAGTAAAACAAAAGTCCCCACAAATAAATAAAATAAATAATAATAAATCTGAAATGAACCACAGGTTGCTAGCAGGTACTCTGGAGTTTTGGTCACATGCCCATGACTCCAGCTGGATTTACCTGTCCTGGGCATGATAGGGGCTGAGAGGGTGAGGAGGTGCCTGTGTTAGGGGGCTCAGCTCTCTCCTTTGCCAACCCATTTCTTTCATATTCTAATCGGTCAGCCTCTGCGAGGTTTCTCCCAGGCCTCACACTCTGCCTGACTCTCATGCCTTGCCGAGATAGCAGGACAAGAGGGAACTTTGGTCTTCACATCAATGAGCCTCTGATGGTCCAGCCTCGCCTCAAACCCTACTTCCGGGCAACACTTGACCTTCTGGTCGCTTAAGCACTCAGTCTTGGTTCCTGTGGGAACGATGTAGTTCCCTGCCTTCACTTTCTACCTTTCCCTGCTCCAAACACCATCTTATTTAAAAATATACATATTTATGATTTGCGTGTATGTATGTGTATCTATGTGAGTATATGTGCACTCTGTGTGTGTGTGTGTGTGTGTGTGTGTGTGTGTGTGTGTGTGTGTGTATCAGCTGAGGACACAGATTGTCAGAACCCCGGGAGCTAGAGCTGCAGGTGGCTGTGAGCCACTGGAAATGGGTGCTGGGAACTGAACTCGGGTCTTCTGCACCCTTAACTGCTGAGCCACCTCTCCCATGCCTCATGGCCCACCCCCACTCCTCTGTATATTTTAAGACATAGCTTGTCACTGAATCGGAGCTCACTGCTTGGCCTTAGTCAGCCAGCAAGTCCCATGGATCCTCCTGTCTCCACCCCCTGCCCCCCAATACTACCACACCGGGTCCTGAGGATCTGAATTCAGGTCCCAATGCTTGGAAAGTATTTTACCCGCAAAGCTAGTTGCCCAGATCTTGTATATGTGCTTCTGCATTGATGGGCATCTGGGCTATTTGTAGAGCAATCCCACTGCACATGTATTCCTATTTTGCCTTCCATAAGACAGTGTTACCTGGCCCAGCCTCTTTCCTGTCCCTGCCTGTCCCCTCCAAGCCTATAATATCTCTTGGAAAGTCGAGAGATGGAGGCAGGAGGCAGTCAGTCATCTTGGGACAGAGGTGACAAGGAAGAAGAGCATGGTGGAAGTTAAGTACTCCCCGCCCATCCCTCCCCACCCTCCACTCCCCTGCAAAGGTAGCTTATCTTGAAGAGGAAAGTTCCATGTCTGGCAAAATGGAGAGCCTTCCAAGCTCTAGCTGGAAGTAAACATAAAAGCAGGCCTTTGTTTTGTCTTTCCCAGAATGCGCTCCTTCTGGAATCAGAGACTGAGAGGGTGGGACAGACCTCAGAGCATGAAATTACATTACTGGAAATGGCTGGGGTTTTGGTTGGGGCCTGGAGAAGGGCAGTGGAGCAACAAGCCCAGCCTGCTGCAGTGGGGACAAGGTACACTGCACTGTAGGACCTCACAAGGAGACGTGCCACAAGGAGAAAAGCTGGCCATGGCTTTGTCAGATGACAACAGAGCCAGGTCAGAGGCCACTGTGACTGTCCATAACTGCCTAGCTTTGTATGAGGCCATTTGGGTCCCATTGTTTTGTTGCTTCAGAGCCTTGATGACTCTTGAGATGGTTGCCCCAGCTTCTCCACTCAGTGCCACAGGGATGACTCTGTGGATGCTGGCTTGGGACACTGGTCTCTCCATGCTCTTCTTATTCCCAGCACTCCAGTAAGCCATCGCTGCCCCCCTGCCAGGAAACCTGCCCTCCACCACAGCTTTACACAGATTCTCCTTTTTCTCTCTCTTTGCAGCATGTGTCCTATTTGCTTCAGAGTGGTTGCTGCCATGCTCCCCCTTACTCTCTTGAGATTTTCTAGTATGCGCCGCACATGCACACAGACGGGCATGCACACTTAATAATGTGCATGGAATCTTTGGGATGTAGGGCCTGCTTAGAGAAAGCCAAATTTCAAGTGAGAGCATCAGGTGCCTCTGAAACTATGAGCCAGACCACCCTTTCCTCCTTGTAAGCTGATTTTCTAAGGTATTTGTCACAGTGGTGGAAACTAAGTGTATGGGAAAGTCTATTCTAAAATATGGAGTGTAGAACAGGTGTGTGTGGGGGGGGAGTCACAGGTGTGTGTATGCCATCTTTTTAAAAAATATTTTATTAATTTTTAAAAAAGATTTATTTATTTATGTATTTATGTATACAGTGCTCTGCCTGCTTGTACCCCTACAGACCAGAAGAGGGCATTAGATCACATTATAGATGGTTGTGAGCATCCCATGCAGTTGCTGGGAATTGAACTCAGGACCTCTGGAAGAGCAGTCAGTGCTCTTAACCACTGAGCCATCTCTCCAGCCCTATTTTATTAATTTATTCATATTACATCTCAATTGTTATCATGTATGCCATCTTAGCAAGCAGAAGGCAGGAGAATCAGGAGTTCAAAGACAACTTGGCTGCGGGAGGCCCTGTCTCAGAAAACAACAAAACCAAACAGGAATGAAAATAGAGTTGGTGAATTAGACATTGGTCACACACACACACACACACACACACACACACACACACACACACACACCCCAAATCAAACAAACAAACAGACAGACAATAACAAGAAACAAAAGAAAACAAGACAGAACAGAAGTCTTTAGCTCACAGACAAGATCTGGGCTCCAGGTTTCCTTAGCCATTCTGAAACCGCCCTCTTTTGCCACCTAGAGTGTCTGCTTCCACATTAAAAAAAACCAAAGAAAAGCAGTTTTCATGTCACAGTGCTATGATCCAGACTGTGCCACTGGACTAGAATCCAGCAGACACTTGTCACCAGGAATAGTGGCAAAGGAGAGAGGTATGTGTATCTTCAGACATCTCACTGAGCTTCAACTAAAAAGATCGGGGACTCCCACATGAATATTTATAATTCTACAAAGAAGAGATTGTTACCCCACTGTATTCATGAAGGAACTGAAGCCCAGGAAATGGAAAAGCCTGCTTTGAGGCCAAGTATGCTGTGGCTTATGCTTGGAAGCCTCACATTCAGGAAGCTGAAGCAGGAGGATTGCCTCAAGTTCAAGACCAGCCTGGGTTACATTGTAAGACTAAAAACTACAAGATAAAACAAAACAAAACAAAACAAAAGCAGTAGCTAGGAGTGGTGGTGAATGCCATTAATACCAGCACTCAGGAGGCAGAGACAGGCAGATCTCTGAGTTGGAGGGCAGCCTGGTCTACAGAGTGAGTTCCCAGTCAGCCAGGGCGACACAGAGAAACCCTGCCTTGAGAAAACAAACAAAAGTAAAACTCTCAGACTTGCCTTGTGAGGAGCCCCAGCCAGATCTAGCCCCAGAGTGGTGCTCCTAATACTCCTTTAAACACCTGGTGTGCTTCTCTCGTTGTCTTGGCAACTGAATGGGGTGGGGGTAGGGGGGTCAGCCTGGTCCCTTGATGATGGTGATACTTGAAGAGCTAAAGATTTGGTGGGAGGAAGTACATAGGGGACAATGGAGGGAACAGTGCAGGCTTCCTGGAGGACATGGTGACACCTTGGTAGTTATTGTCCATGTGGAATCCGGGTCCAAGTACAGGACAGGGTGACACAGTCTACAAGAGACATATCCAAGACTTCAAGAAGCCAAATCCATCCTCGTGGCTGACACACGTGCAGGCATGGATGAAGATGCTGGAGCTGTAGAGAGTCCAGTGAGCTTTGCGAGTAAGTCCCGCCTGTGGGGAAGATGCCACTAGCTGCGTCGTGGGGAAGGCTGTGTACTGAGCATCTGCCTGGGACCAGGCACTGTTCCAAGTCCTGAGGACACAGGGTGCACAAGACTCAGTCCCTAGGAGTTCACTATCTACCAGGGACCCAGACAGAAAACAACATAATGTCAGCTTTGTCCAGAAAGGGTTGTAGGAAAAAGATGTTGTGGGGCTGGGCCAAGAGGGGCCAGGATTCTGCCCAAGTGTAATCCTGACCACAGGGATGGTAGGTGGGGGCTGAGACTCACTGTGTGTGAGACGACATGCAGGGCTGGTGGTCTCTGGTTGGGGTCCCCTGGCGGGTGCTGGGGGGGTAGCTGTAAAGCCAGTATAAACACTGGGCAGTAGATGGCAGCTATGCTCTCATTCAGTGCAGAAATGGTTGTCAAATCTTCGCTTTTGAAAGGACACTGTGGTTTATATAAATTTTGAAATGGACTCAAGGCTGCACATGCAGACAACCAGGCTGTTCTCTGCCAGGGACAAGGCTGAGACTTCAGAAGCAAACTTATCAAATGAGAGCCAAGTTCCACCAACAGCAGTGACACAAGAATGTTGAAGATGGGGAAGGATATCATGTGTGCCTTGATGGGCTGCACTTCGACTCAGGAAGAAGTAGTGTGAACTGATACGCCCACTCCTGGGCACAGTTCTGTCGAATGCCTCTTTCCAGGAGTGTAGCTGTCACTGTCTCGCTGCTGTGACTAACCACCCGACAGGCAACGTAAAGCGGGGATGGGAAAGGCATGGCACAAAGCAGCTGATTACATCACATGGGCAGTGAGTGGGCAGGAAGTGGGGCAGAGTGTGGTAGGGCTCCGTAACCTCCAGTGACCCACTTCCTACAGCGAATCTCTACCTTCTAAAGGAGCCACAACTTTCCCAAAGAGTACCATCAGCCAGGAGCCCAGGTTTCAAGCGCAAGGCCACTTCTCAGTCAGGTCAGAAGGTCCGCCCTCAGTTATTCACAGTACGTCAATACAGCTTCCCACGAGAGCAAGCTCACCATCCTGGAATGAGTGGTTGATAGTGAGAGAAACTCACTGTGGGGTACACAGGGTCTCAGAAATGTGCAGCTACAGGGGACTCAGAAGTGTAGCATATAGGAGTCTCAGGAGTATAGGGAACAGGGGTCTTAGGAGTGTGCAGTACACAGGGGTCCTAGGATTTTCTTTGGAGTTTTTCCTATTAATCAAAGCATCTAAATATTCTATTAAAATAAGGTAGATTTGTGGGCTTGTGTTCAATGTGTATAGTCAGCCAGGTAAAATAGCCTGTCCTCCAGTCCTGTCCCTTGAAGGCTGAGGAAGGATTGCTTAAGCCATGATGCCTGGACAGCACAGCAAGACTGTCTCAAAGTATATTTGAGTGAAAACACTGACCCCATTTTCAAAGCAATGCTCTATGTGTGTTTATTTAAGTGAGAGTAGTCTGAAAAGATCCCCGCAGCCCCCTACTCCACAACTTTGGCGTGCTTGACATTAAAAGCAATCGGGAGGCTGGAGGAGGGCTCAAGCGGCTGCTCTTGTAGAGGATCTGGGTTGGATTCCCAGCACCCACATGGATGCTGACAAACACTTTAACTCTAGTTCCAGGGGGATCCGACACCCTCTTCTGATTTCCACAGGCACTAGACATGCATGCAGTGCAATGCATACATGTAACCAAGGCTCATACACTAAATAAAATTAAATCTTTAAAAACATGTCAAGATGGCTAGTAGGGGGGAGTTTTGCACACTCTTGTGGAAGTGTTAATTTTTTAAAACCATGTGTTACAGTTTTATGAGAATTGTCCCAATGTACTCATGTGTTAGAACGCTTGGTCTCCAACTGGTGCTGCTGTTTCAGGAGACTGGCAAACTCTGGACACGTGTGATCTCCTTGAGGGTGGGGCCTTAGAAGTAACATCCAATCCCTGCTTCCTGATCTGCAAAGATGTAAACAAGTCACAGGAAAAAGCCTTCCACCATCAGCTCCAGTCACTACAGAGCTTCTCTCTCTCTCTCTCCCTCCCTCCCTCCCTCCCTCTTTCCCTCCTTCCCTCCATCTCTGTCTCTCTCTGTCTCTCTCTCTCTGTCTCTCTCTCTCTGTGTCTCTCTGTCTCTGTCTCTCTCTCTCTCTCTGTCTCTGTCTCTCTCTCTGTCTCTCTCTCTCTCCTCTCTCTCTCTCTCTCCCTGGGTTCTCTGAAGCCATGAGCCCAAATGAACCCTTTCTCCCTTAACTTACTTCTGTCTGATCTTTTGTTGGAGGAACAAGAGAAGCAGCTGATACAATACGTATAAGAAAGAGTTTCGGCCACGCATAGTGGCGCAGGCCTTTAATCCCAGCCCTGGGGAAGCAGAGGCAGGTGCGCCTCTGTGAGCCTGAGGCCAGCCTGGTCTACCGAGTGAGTTCCAGGACACTCAGAGTTCTGCACAGTGAGATCCTGTCTTGCTGTCTCAAAACAATCACAAGGAACCTTGCAGTGGGAATTTTTATTTAGTAAGGCCCACGCCTACACATGCGCACACTGTAAGAAGTTCTGGTGGTCAAAAGTGTCGAGCTGTCTTCATTAATCATTTGCTGACGTCTGTCCTGTGTGAGCCTCTCTCGGTGCAAGGACTAGCATCAAGGTGGAAAAAAGGGGGGACCTTACTAGGTTTGGGGGTACACCGAGGTGGCATCCCTTCTAGGAAGTCTATTTTGGATTAGCACAAGGTCCACTTGCCTCAGTGGCTTGCCTTAATGGTTGCCACTTACAGGCCACCCACTTGGTGACCTGTACTCATTTAGCCCTCAAAGTCACCTTGAAGACAGGTCACGTCATCTTCTTTTTACACAGGAACCAGCGTGGGACACTTGCCACCAGGGTATAAGGACAGTTCTGGATTCCGGATCTGACCAGAGGTCCCCCCGATAAAGGGAGCCACGGGCTCAGCAATGGGTCCTGCTTAGACTGTGACACACTACAAGAAATGTTTTCTGGTTCCACAAGATGGTTCCAATGATCTCGACTCAGCATTGTGACTGTTTACGTTGATGGTAGAATGTTTTGATCCCCTAAGCAGGTACACGTGGGATTTTGGCAACAGCCACAAGTTTGAGGCTATAGGGGACTCAGCCTGTCTTGGAAGCGGCTGCTCCACAGGGAAGTGCCTTATTTTCTGGAAACCTTCTCAATATGAAACACAACCAGGCTGCCTGAAGCCCCTGCAATATGTGGGTGCATCTTACTGTTGGGGGAAAAAGGAAGCGGCAAAGCCAGTCTTGTGAATAGGCTGATGCGGTCAAGTGGACATGCCTCGCTGGGAGGTCAGGGGACCTTCCCTTAGCCAGGTGCTCCGTGAAGAGACAGCATGTGTCCCAAAGATGGCTGACTTGAACACTGACATTCAAAAAGGGTTGGATGAATGTGCACGCTGCTGTGCTGCACTTGAGTTGCAACCTTACCTTCAGCAGCCATGTTGCTTGCTGCACTTTGATTCATCTCTGTCCTCCACAAATGCTACCAGGACTGTCATACGCCCAGGACAAATAGTGACCGGATCCATGCATCAGCTAAGAGGGCCCTTCCTGAGGCCTTGTCATCTGAAGAGAAAGTGCCACTCCGCCTCTTTCTGAGGTGCACACGCTCAGGGGCTCAAGATGGGTTCCTGGTCAGCAGGCTCACTTCAGTTTCCAGGGGGAGAGCTTTAGCCTGCGCCCTGTGCCCTCTTCTTGCTCCGAGCAGGGTACAACATGACACGTGCAGTGCATGGTTATCAGAATCTTACTTCTTTGGTTGCCCGTACCGCCAAAGACCTAAATTCATGTCAAACACATTTTGGGGCAGGGGCGGGGGGGTGGGGAGGGGGGAGGCGTGCCTTCTCTTCTGCTTCTTCCACGTTCGTGGTTGGGCTTCATCTGGGGCAAAGGTTTCTTCCAGAGAGCAATCTGAGGATGGCAACTTCCTTTCTTAATTGATTCCAACTGGGGCTCTGTCTGGAGAAAGCAACAGGCCCCGATGGCTTCATCACCAAGCAGCCCCTTCCTGCCCCATCCGTAAACACCAGCGCCGGCTTCTGCTTTGCATTAAAGTTGGGGCGGGGGCGCTCAGGAGCAGCCCAGCTGGGCTTTCCTGTCAGCCCTGTCAGCTCTCCAAAGCTTGTTAACATGCTAATATAAAAGAATGGGCTTCAGGGATTTACAACTGGTCTTAAACTTCAAAGAAGACAGTTTCATCTAGGAAGCACACACACGCTGCACTAAACCAACGTGTCCCTCCGCCCCTCAACAACCTCCTCAAACAGGGCCCGGACACAAAACACAAAACAAAACAAAACAAAACAAAACAAAACAAAACACAAGAAAAATCCCAAACTCATAAAAACGTTTCTCTAGCAAAGCAGGGATGGCTCTGCGAGTCTGAAAGACCGTGTCACAGTTCCAACCACAGGGCTTTGTATGCATGTTACTTACCACAGGGAAAATGTCACAGGTCTGGTGAGAGGCACACTGGTGGAGACAGCCCTAAAAACAATAAGAACCTCACAGGAAGGGGTGACTTCCTTGTTCATCCCTGTGCAAGGCTTGCCAGGTGGGTAAGAAGAACCTGCCACCTCCCTGTGGCATCTCCACCCACCCCCAGCCCAGGGGACAGGGACCTGCCACGAGTGCAGAAGGGAGTCTAGCCGGGGCACGTTCCTGGGCAAAGTGTGACTCATTTCCCCAACCGTTTCTCAGAGATACAGAAAACAAATAGAGAGACAGGACTTCTGAAAATGTTTGCTGCAGGAGCTCCTGTCTCTAAAGAGGATAAGCCGGTTTCTCCCCTAGGGGATGGGGATGGGGGTGGTGGTGGTGGAGATGAAGGCTTGGTTCAAAGATTCTCATTAACTTCCCCTGAGCGCTTAGAATCGGAACCCACATAATTAAATTGAAGGCCCCACTTCTGAGGAGACTGAGGGCTGTGGCCTGTGACTCCTTCCTTACTCTAAGACTCATTAATGGCCCTCTAGGGTCGAGAGTTCGCAGCAAACACCAAGGTAGGTCAAGATGTGTAGGCCGGGGCTCGTCGCCTTGATCACTGCTCTCGCAGTTGTACAGAGTGACTGGATGGGTCACTTAAGCACTAGGGACAAGGTCAGAAGGAGACACCTTTGCTGGGGTGTTGGCATTCAGCTCCAGCCCTGTCTCCACCCAATAGATGCCATGCATCCTCCCTCTCCCCAAGGCACTGTTACAGAATCTGTTTCCGGAAGCTCCTTCCCCTGGGAAGAGAGCTGTTTCACAGAATACGGAGTGTAAATGTGAACGGCTGATAAAGAATACTCTTAATTTTTAAAAGATTTATTTTATTTTTAATTATGAGAGAGAGCGAGAGGGGGGCAAGGGAAGGGTGAGGAAGAGAGGGAGGGGGAGAGACAGAGAGAGAGAGAGAGAGAGAGAGAGAGAGAGAGAGAGAGAGAGAGA
>OU015742.1:62252785-62255462 GCA_907169655.1 Acomys percivali | reverse complement strand
GTGCCTTTGGAATGAGTACAAAGTGCGGTACCCAGCAGGTGCCAAGATACTGCTGCAGACAAAGAAAAGCCTCTTGGGCCTTGCAGGTGACCATGTGGGACCTTGTGAGTGCTTTTTAGATTCTAAAGTTCAGGTTTTTCATGTTAAGTAAGATGGTGAGATAGATTGTAAGACAGATGGTGATGTGGTGAGATTGTTAGGGAGACGTGGGTGGATTGCGTGGCCCTGGCTCTCCTGGGTGAAGCTGGTCTGAGGTCCCATCCCGCCACTCACATCCTTCCCACAGGCCTGTCCTTGTGCCACTTCATCTCCCCCAGGCCCCTTCTTCCCATCAAAGACCAGGGAGGCTCAAGCTGACACGAACAGTACCCCTGGGTGGTCCTCACGGTGCGGGCGGCCATTCCGCTGCCCCCTTGACATCTGCCTTCTGTAGAGCACATGTTGTCGCCAGTTGACACTTACACAAGCCAGAAGCGGCCAGGCCCACACTCATCGCCATAATAAACACATGCGGTGGTTTGGGAAAGCTGAGCTATACCATCCATCAACCCACCATGACACCCATAGAGCCCCTGCACTGGGCGGGGAGTGCTTCAAAGGGCAGAGCCTCAAGGCCAGGTGGGTGAGATGAGGTGGAGGTGAGATGTGGGCTCCTCTGTATGTACAGCAGGTGTTTGTGCTAAAGCTCTGTGTATGCATGCAAAAGTATGGCTGGATGCCTTGTGTGTGAGCTTATATGCATGTATGTGCATGTGCATAGGTACATGTTTCTGTATACGTTTATTTGTTCACATACAGGTGCATATGTATGTATACACTTGTATATGTGTGCATAGACATGCATATGAAAACACATTTGATCATGAGTTAGAAACTGAGAGACCCTCGGGAGTCAGTAAAGTTGTTTTTTTTGTTTTTTTCTGAGATAGGGTTTCTTTGTGTAGCCTTGGCTATCCTAGACTTGCTTTGTAGACCAGGCTGGCCTCAAACTCACAGTGATCCCCCTGCCTCTGCCTCCCAAGTGCTGTTGTGCACCACCAAGTAAAGTTGTTTTACTGTGACAATGTAACAGGAACCCGGGCAATGTTTCCAGTGCACGCCTGTAATCTCTGTACTGAAGATGTTGGGGTAGGAAGATGGCTGCAAGTCTGAGTCCTATCTGGGTTCAAACAGTGATGCCCAGCCTTTGGGCACCTGCAGTAGAGCAGTGGGGACAGTGAGAAACAGGAATCCTGGGCCCCACCTGAAGAGGCAGGTGTGACTTTGTTCCCTCTGTTGTTGTGTGTCAGGGTACAGGTGTAGTGTGATGAGATGGTCCCCACTTCTAAGAGAACCCAGAAAGCTGGAGTTTTGACTCTGTGTGAGCACCTGCCATTGGTCACCCAGAGAGAGTTAAAGGTGGCTTCTGGATCAAACTGGCACCACAGGTGTGACTTCAGCCTGTGGACACCTGGTATGTGGTGTGTCACCAGTGGACACATGTGCATTCTCCAGGGGTGGGGTGTTTGCTTCCCTTGCCCGGGCCGGAAGCATTAGGGACCACACAGCAACATTCCAGAGCTTCTGGTTGTGAGAGCTGAGTGGTACAGCCTGGCTCTGCACTCATAGGCAGAAAGCAACAGGAGGCAAGGGCTCTGCCAGTTCCTTCTGATGTCAGGGCATTGCTGGACACTGTGTCACACACCTGTAATCCCAGCACTCAGGAGGGAGAGGCAGGGAATCTCTGAGTTCGAGGCCAGCCTCATCTACAAAGCAAGTTCCAGGACAGCCAAAGCTACACAAAGAAACCCTGTCTTGTGTGTGTGAGGGGGGGCAGCTCAAAATTAGAACCCTTCGGCAAACACTCCAGAAAGCTGCTGAAAGGCTTAACACAGAGGCAGTGCTCTCTAGAGGCAACTGTGAGCTCCCACCGGAGGGCAAGCCTGGACCCTGAGCCTGGGCTGTGGGGCTTCCCTCTGAGTGACTGTTGCAGACCTCAAAAGCCCCCTAACCTCACTCAGCCTGCCAGGCAGGTTGTTCTTTCTGGTTTTGATTGTTGTTGTTAAATATTTATGTATTTTACTCTTTGTGCATAAATGTTTTGCCTTGTAGGTGTGGCTGTGCACCACGTGTGTGACAGTTGCTCATGAAGGCCAGAAGAGGGTGTCAAAGTCCTTGGTACTGGAGTTAAAAATGGTTATGAGCAACCATGTGGGCACTGGGAACTGCACATGGGTCCTCTGGAAGAGCACCCAGTGCTCTTAACTTTGGAGCCATCACTCCAGCCCCTCCCTGCTTCATTGATTTTTTTAAAAAAATCTATTGTACATGTGTGTATCATATATTGAGCACGGCCCACTTCATAACGCTCTCCCTTCCCTTTTCTTGTCATTCTCTCTTCCCTTGGTGCCCCCAGATACTTCTGCTGACTTCTGCATCTATCCATCTATTAGTGCAGCTATTGAATAATCAAATTAAGTATGATTAAAATGTAGGGACCATATATGAGAGAAAACAAGGTATTTGTCTTTCCGGGGTTAACTTAATTTACTAATGTGGTCATCTGCTTCGTCCTTTGCTCTGCAGATGATATCTCTTGGTTCTTTTCTTTTTTCTTTTTTTTTTTTTAAAGATTTATTTATTTATCATGTATACAGCATTTGGCCTGCAGTCCAGAAGAGATGGTTGTGAGCCACCA
>OU015742.1:62245285-62250285 GCA_907169655.1 Acomys percivali | reverse complement strand
ACATGTGTGTACTTACATGTGTGTGCATGTGTGTGCGTGCATATTTATATGTATCTTACATAACTTGGGAGAGCTGCAGACAGTCCAGCATTTCGGTTCTTCAAAGGACTTTCATGTTAATTCCAAGGTTTCCAATGTTGAAAACAACCCATTGTGCTGGGGGCAAAGGCTCAGTTGGTAAAATGCTTGCCCTACAAATACTTCAGTTTGATCCCTAGCAGCCATTTAAAAGAAAACAAATAAACAAAAAGACTGAGCATGGTAGCACGCGCTTACAAGCCTAGTGCCGGGGAAGCAGAGATAAGAGGGTCCCCCGGTGCTCCTTAGCCAGCCAGTCTAGCCTAATGGATGAGCTTCAGACCAATGAGAAACCCTATCTCACAAATAAGGTGGACGGTGCTTCCAAGGAATGACACCTGAGGTTGTCCTCTGGCTTCTGCATGCACATGCACCCATGTACATGTGCATACACAGGCATGTGCACCCACACACATATCACATGCATCGTCAATTGTCTGTAAAAATTAAACCTGTCCCACATTGCCCCTGTTTTTGGACACGGCAACTGCAGTGAAGTGTCACCTAGTTCAGGGCAGTCAGGAGCATGAGGTGGGCCTGCAAGGGACCAGCATCGTCCCACAGAGCTGGAAGTACCAAAGGCCGCTCCTAGGCTGGAGAGATGGCTCAGCCCCTAAAGGCTAGGCTCACAACCAAAACTGTAAGAGTAGGTTCCCAAGTAAATTTTCCCTGGAGGTATGGCGTGGGGGATGGGGGCGTGGGTGTGGGCAGGAGGGGGCCCACGATATCAATAGGACCTGATTGAAAATTACTAGTTTGGCTTGGGTCCCTTCTTTTGGGGCTTCTAAGAGTTCTTAGCTCTAGATAGCAACCCCACCTCACTAAAGTCTCTCTCCTGCCTTTTCTTTATTGAGTCACACCACTCCCTGAGAGCCCTGGGCCCTCAGGCTGTGGATTTCCTGTCTCCTAGGCAGCCCCAGGGGTGGGAGGAGGGACAGCTTGCCATTGACGTCATGACATCTCTTCTGAATACCCTGCCCCGGGCAGTGTTGGTCATGCAACAGGTTGAGTGGGGATGGTCAGGCAGAGCCACATCCTGGGGTGCTGCTGACCCAGGTCTGGTTGACATTTTTAGACAGAACCTAGGAGTCACAAAATCCAGGCCAGAAGGAGTCGGGTGCCATGGCAGCTGGCAACTGTGACCTGAGCCTCCCTGTCCAGGGACAATGGCCACTGATTGGCACACTGCTGCATGCTGCTGGCCCAAGTGTCATATCTAGCCTTGGATGCTCTTTCAGGATCACTGCAGGACCCAGAATGGTGTCAAAGCCATGCAGCTAGTTCAGCTCAGAGAAGGAGCTTGGGGACAGTAAGGCTATAGCTGCCCATCTGATACCTGTGTGTATTAGGGTCCTGTAGGCAGCTCTGAAGGGGTTCTAGAGACACCCAGACATTAATAGGAGAAGACCAGCTAGAGCCCAGGTAGGTTAGAAGGTCAAGGAGGCTCATTTGCATGGGAGGCTCATTTGCATGGTACAGGCTTCTGATAGGCTTTGTCACTTGCACACTTTCACCTACTTGTCTCCACCCAGGGGTGTGTGTTAGAGTCACAAGAAGCCACAGGTTACTTCCAGACATCCTGGTGTGCCTCTGCATGCATCAGTGGCCCAATTAGTTGTAGATGGCCTCTGGCCTTGATGGGGGATGGGGGATGAGGCTTTGCAGCCATCCTTTTGGCCAACTGTGTTATTTCTCATGGGCTAATTTTTCACCCTCATTTAAGGTCTTCTGGACCTCACTCCCCCATCCAATGGGCTGCCTCATCTCTGCCCAACGTCTACCTCATCTTCTGTCAGCTTTTAACTGAACTGACCCCTCTTCCCTATGAAGGCTCTGTTGGAACAACGGTGAAGTCATACCCCTCCAGGTGACATGTCCACTGAGGCCTCCTAATACTGCGTATTTGGAATACAGATCTTCACAAGTGTCCCAGGGTCTTCATCAGAGAAGAGAAGCAGAAGAGAGGACTCATGGAGGAATTATGACAAGGACACAGCAAATCCTGTGTAGAAGAAGCCACACCTCCTGGGAGGCAAAGGCAGAGGGGTCCTCGATTCTGGGCTTCTGCTATTTCAGAACCCCGACTGTGTGTCATTGGTTATTACAGTAACAGACACAGCAGGTGTCCTCCGTTTCCACACTCTGACCATGGGGACCCCACGGTGCCACCCACCTTTGGTGATGGGTAAGGCCAGTCAGCCAAATGCAGGCTATATATGCCACACAACTGCCATTGTAATGAATAGAAATTTTCAATTTCTACTGAAAAGAAAGAGACCTCCAAGACTTATCCTAGGAATGCCATTTGTTTGAGAGAGGGTCTTGTGTAGCCCAGGCTTGCCTTCAACTTGCTCTGTGGCCAAGAATGTCCTTGAACTTCCAATCCTCCTGCCTCCACTTTACAAGTGTTGGGATTACAGGCTGAGGACTGAGCACAGGGCTTTGCCCATGCTAGGCAAGCACTTAACTAACCGGGCTACAGTCCTGATGTGTTTAAATCTGCAAACATGGGAAGGACAGAAGGAGAAAGATGGATGCAGACCAGGGCAGGGCCTCAGCACTGTGTTGGACACCTACTCATGTGAGCCATGATTGGTCAAGCCACCTGAAGCATTTCACACCCATCACTCTTGCCCCCTGGGCCTCCCCCGCAGGCCTTCTGGACATCAGCTCCAGTATCTGGTGTTCAAGCATAGTGTTCTACTATTCTGCTTGGTGCAGGAGGGAGGGGGCGCACCTGGCATCACTGCTGTCTCAGTTTCTCCTATCTATATAATGGGGATGCTGGCCATGCCTGCCCCGGGAGCTGTGGAGACAGCAGCTCAACATCTGGCACACACACAGGACCCGGAGAGCCAAGCCGCCACCCTTCTGTGTGGGATCCGCCTCTCCTGTCCTTCCTGGGCAGACCAGCTCTTCCAGGATGACTTCCTACCCTTCAAGGGGCTCCCAAGGTTGAGCCAGGAGGTCTCCCACCCCTAATCCCATGAAGGGACAGAGGGCAGGAGCAAGGTGGGAGATGCAGCCAGGATGGCTTTCCTGTGGGGGCGGCCCCTTGGCATCTGGAACAAGACAACTTCCTCCTTCAAAGACCAAAGGCCTGGAACAAAGAAGGCTGATGTGTTCTTGGACTTCAAATGCTTCTGACGAATGCTGTTTTGATGGCTTCGATGTAAACAAACTCTGAACATATGGATTAAATTTCTCCTGACGGGCTTAGAAATTAAGGAGAGAAAAAGCAAGTCTCGGCCGATGTTCATGCTGCTTTTCGCTTATCTCCAGGATCTTTGGGAAATAATTGGAGACATGTCCTCACACCCTCCCCCTCCCCCCCTTAATTGCTGTTATGACTCACTGTTGAGTTGGTGATTATTTTTATCCAGTTAATGAGAGTAATCTATAAATTACCACTGACCCAGATTCATTATTTAATAAGATTTAAATTACACACCCAAGTTTTCAGGAGCAGAGGGCTGGAGCCTCTCCGAGCGGCAAACTGACATCTGCGAGTTCTCAAAGTCCTGATGGGTGCTGGAGATGTTTAGGCAGCCCACCCCTTCTGAGAGCATGGCCCTAGATAGCCGACACTGGGGCACCTAGTCAGTCTCCAGAGCCTGACACTCAAGTGCTCCCAGGGACTGGCTTTGGAATGGGCCAAGAGCACCCCTGGAAGGTTGGAAAACAGCTTTTGTGTTTCTGCCTCCTCGTTGGATGACTCCTTGGCCTCTCTGGGTCTCAGCCTGCCCCACGACGACCCCCCAATCCATCCATCCATCCTCTCCACTCTCTGTTTGTCTGTCCCCCCATCCCCACACAGAATGGAGCATTGATCTTTATAGGGTTCCTTCTTCTGGCTGCAACATGCCAGGATTTCCCCAGAGTTGTGTGCACAAGATTCTTCTGTCAGTCAGGGCTCCTTCCTCCAACAAGGTCACAGTGTCACAAACTCTTTAGACGGGAAGGCTCCAGGGAGTGTTGCCCATCCCACCTCACCCCACCTCCATCACCCCCATCAACCCCCCCCCCAAGCCGTTCCTGCTTACTTAGTACCTTTAAAGGCTCTGTTTGTCTTCATATTGAAATCCATACTCCAGGGCTTAGGCTGAGCAATTGTAGAAAAAGGACCTTTTTTTTTAAAAAAATATTCTTACGAACATATATTAAATATATATAACAATGGCTCTAATTATGACATTTTCATCTATGTACTTGTGTTTGATCATATTTGCCCATTACCCTCCTGTCTCCCCCTGCCCTCTACACCCCTTTCCTCTTCCTTACCCTCATCTCTGCTTATTTTGTTATTTTTGTGTGTGGACGTGACTCAGGGAGTTTCATCGGGGTTTTCAGGAGCATGTGGCTACACCACTCAAGAAAATGTCTCTCCACCTCCATCAGCTAGCAACTGTGCACAGGCCTTTGGGGAAGGAGCAGGGCCCCATAAGTTGCGTGGCGTGGGTCCCCATTGGGAGCTCCTGAGGACCCTTAGCTGACCTGGCTTCTCCCTTCTGCTGTTGAACCCGCTGTGACCGGCTGTGCTCTGGCAGGGACATCCTGGGCCTTCCTTTCTTTTCTTTCCCAGGTGGTTCTTTTGGGTCTCAGTGTCACCACCTCCGTGGAGAGGCCGAATCCAACACCCCAGAGTCCTGTCTCCAGGTGGAGACCACCACTAGGACATGCTGAGTGGCTCCTTCCTTCAATGTCACTGCATCCCGTCCAGAGGGCTTGGAGTGGTGGGCCCTACAAGGATCCCACATAGGAAGTACTCAGTCATTGCCCTGGTTGGTCATGTGACCCATTTCCCCTGGGGAAATGAGGGCCCTGAGCCCCAACTCTGAGCTAGTACTTACACAGCTCTGCCTTTCATCTCCAGCAACTAAAAAACAAAAGGAGAAGGGGGGGAGGAAAAAAAGAAGAAAAAG